>JACERR010000034.1:0-317790 GCA_016760335.1 Gastrodia elata | reverse complement strand
ATATATATATATATATCTATTATATATATATATATCTATATATATATATCTATGTGTGTGTGTATGTTTGTTGTGACAACATATATGAGTGTGTGCTTATATATTGTGAGTATATATATATATATATTTATTTATATATATATATAGTATATACAACTGTGTGTGAGTGTCAGTGTGCGTGTGTTTGTGTTGACACACACACACATATACACACAAACACACTCACACACACATACACACACATGGAGATTAGTACAAATGAGTGTTTATGAGTATTGTGTTTATAACACCACAACATGTGTATGTGTATGGAGTATAAATTTATAGACATACTCACAATCGTATAGTGGGTGTGTGTGTGTGTGCGTGTGTGTTGCACATACACTCATATCTACAATCTGAATATGTGTTGTATGTGTGTGTGTGTTGGGTATACATATAACAACTGTATATAGTACATAGACACACACAGCCACACACCCACACTCATATATACTATTCTCTATGGTGTGTGTGTGTGTCACACACACACACACACTCATTAACATATGTCTCAATATACATGCACACATCTGTATATATAGACATACATATATTTGTATTTGTATATATACATGGATGAGTATGTATATAAATTTATATGAAGTTGTGAGTATGTATAACCGACAAACACACATGGAGATAAGTATGCATGAGTGTGTTGAATATAAATATGTAGACACGCACACATAGTGTTATACTTGTATATATATATATATATATCTGTGTGTGTGTGTGTTTGTGTGACAACATATATGTGTGTCTACTTATATATTGTCAGTATATATATATATCTACATGTGTGTGAGTGTAAGTGTGTGTATGTGTGTGTTTGTGTGTTGACACTCACACACATATACAACCACAACACACTCACACACACACATACATACACATAGAGATTAGTATAAATGAGTGTTTGTGAGTATGTGTTTTTATGACATGCACACACACACACATGTGGTGTATGGGGTATAAATATATAAACATACTCACAATCATATGTGTGTGTCTGTGTGCGTGTGTGCTTCACATACACTCAAATATACTAATCTTAATGTGTGTTGTGTGTGGGTGTGTGCATGTGTTTATTGGTGTGTGTGTGTGTTTGTGTGTGTGTTGGGTATACATACTAACTATAGTATATAAGTAATAGACACACACAAACACTCATACATACTAATCTCTATATGTGTGGTGTGTGTGTCCGTCACACACACACACACTCATTAATATATCCCAATATACATACACACACATAGTATATAGAGACTACATATATTTATGTTTGTATTTACATGGATGAGTATGTATATATATTTATATGCGGTTGTGAGTATGTATACCCGACAAAACACATGGAAAAAAGTATATAAGAGTGTTGTATATAAATATGTAGACACATACATGTATGCATTATATACTTGTATATATATATATATATATATATATATATATATATGTATATATATATATATAAATATATCTGTGTGTGTTTGTGTGACAACATATATGTGTGTGCCTATATATTGTGAGTATATATATATATATATATTATATTAATATATATCTATATATATATATATGTGTGTGTGTGACAGCGTGTGTGTGTGTGTTGACACACACACCACATACACACACATTGAGATTAGTACAAATGAGTGTCTATGAGTATGTGTGCTTATGGCACGCACACACACACACGTGTGTGTATATGGGATATAAATATATAGACATACTCATAATCATATATGTGTGTGTGTGTGTGTGTATGTGTTGCACATACACTCATATATACTAATCTCATGTGTGTGTGTGTGGGTGTGTGCATATGTTTATTTTATGTGTGTCTGTGTGTTGGGTATACATACTAATATATATAGACACACGCACACACACGCGCACCCACATACACACTCATATATACTAATCTTTATATGGTGTGTGTATATATTTATATATCTTCTTTGTATGTATACACAACACATAAACACAAACACATATACTCTTAACCATTTATAAATATTTAGATACACACACAGACTCATAACATATATATATATAAATATATATATATATTACTAATCTCTATATGACACACACACATACGTGTGTATATAGACACGCCACTCCCATAAACCCAACACACACTTGTGTGCGTGTGATAACACGCACATGTGTCTGTCCGTATATGTGGCACACACACATACATGACACACATGTACGTATATATTATCACACACACACACACTCAAATATATAATATTATATATATGGATGTTTATATACACACACACAAACAAACACACATGCACACACACACTCATATATAGATATTCATATATACCACACACAAACACACACATATATAGATTAGTATTTATGGTGTGTATGTGTTTGTATTATATACGGGTGTGTATGTGTGAGTGTTGGGTATACATACTCACAGCTCAGTATGTGTGGGTTGGGTATACTTACTCACACACATACAAACATATAATTTTAATCTCTATGTATGCACACACACACACTCATAAAAATTATTATATATACGGTTGTGAGTATCTATACATACTCAGACACACACCAACTTAGATATATTGACACACCACACACACACACATAGAGATTAGTATATACACACAAACACCTATATATATGTGCATTTTTCACAATTCTACTACTATCTCTATGTGTGTGTGTGTATTAGGTATATATACCACAACTGTATAAAATGTATAGACACACACATGTATGTGTTATATATGAGTATGTATATCCAACACATACACACATATATACTAATCTCTATATCTGTATGTGTGTATATACTAATCTCTATGTGTGTGTGTTCTACACACTCACATTTGTGTCTGTTTGATATACATACTTATCTCTATGTGTGTGTGTGTTACCCAACACTGTAATATATCACACACACACACACACACATATCTAGATATATATATATATATATATATATATATATATATGGATGTGTGTGGATTTTCTAGTGTGTGTTTGTCTCTATAACACATAGGCCTATGTAGGTATATATACTTACAACTAATATGAATATATAGACACACACACATACACACACTCACTTATATATACTAATCTCACACACATAGAGATAAATATATATGATTATGTGTCTAAATGAGTGTGTGTGTATGTTGTGAGTATGTACACCCAACACATACATATACTTAACTCACAATACACACATTCATATATTTGTGTGTGTGCATACACACACACACAAAACCACCACACACACACACACACACACACACACACATCATACTACTATAATATTATTATATATATATTTGTATATACACACATATATAATTGTGTGTATGTAAGCAATTGTATGTTGGGCACACACACACACACACTCATATGTGTGTACATATATATACTACCCACAACACACACTCATCATATGTGTTATATACAGAGAGTATGTATACCAAACATATGTGTGTGTGTTTGTGTATGTTGTGTGTGTCTGTGTGTACATATGTGCACACACACCCTGTATATAAATATATAAACACATACATACACAAACACACACACCGATATTTGTGAGTATGTATACCCATATCACTCACATACATACACACACACACACACTCACGCTTATATATACTAATCTCTTTATGTGTGTGTGTGTATCTCGTGTGTGTGCACACCATATATAAATATATAAACACACACACATACATAAACACACCAACATTTGTGAGTATGTATACACATATCACACACATACACACACACTCATATATACTAATCTCTATATATGTGTGTGTCTGTGTGTGTATATACAGTTGTGTGTCTGTGTGTGTGTCTATATATTTGTTGTGAGTATGTATACCCATTACACATACACGATTGTGTAATTATATATAACAGTGTGTGCTAATATATAGATATAGACATATATACATGCGTATACAAACCACATCCACACACACATATACAAAGAGATAGTATATAAAGCGTGTGTGTAAATTGGATATATGTACTCATAACTATATGCACAAACACACATACACACACACAATCATGTGCTAGGTATACATACTCATAGCCATATATATATATATATGTATGTGTGTATATATGGGTGTGCGAGATTAGTAAATATAGTCATATATCTGTGCCTATACTAATACACACATATAGAGATAAGTATATATGATATACACACACACATAGAGGTTAGTATATGTGTGTGTGTTGGGTATACAGTGTGTGAGTATATATACTTATATGATCACACAATATACACACCACACATACACACACACACACAAACACACACACACACACACACAGATATATATGTATATATATATATATACTAATCTCATACACACGTAGAGGTATGGATGTATATACATACTCATAACATGTATAAATGAGTGTGAGCGTGTGTGTGTGTGTATGTATACCAAACCCTCTCGTGTATATAACACATATTGTGCATATATATATGGACACACACACACACACACATATGTGCACACTTATATACATGTATATGTGTGTGTGTTGGGTATACATACTATATTAGATTGGTTATGCGTACTCACAACCGTATATATATAGACACACATGTGTCTATATGTGTTATGTGTGTGTGTGTGTGGTTTACCCAATACACACACACACATAGAGATTAGTATATAACACATATGTTACCCATAAATATACACACACATAGATGCAAATATATATACTCACAACTGTATATAAGTATATCTGGGTATACAATTGTGTTGTATGTCTGTTGTATAAATATGAATCTCTATGTGTTGGGTATATACATATATACTCACACACACATATGTGGTATATATACCTAATACACACACATACACACACATAGAGATTATTATATATGAGTGTGTGTGTGTGGGGTACACCATAGAGAACACACACACACTCATATATACTAATCTCTATATGTTGTATACATATTAGAGACACACGCATATGTGTTATATGACACACACAGTATAACTAGATACACACACACACAAAATATATACTAATATATACCCAACACACACACACACACTAATAGATTTGTATATTATCTATGTGTGTGTGTATGTGTATTGAATATACATACTCATAACCGTATATAAATATATAGATGCACATTGGTGTGTGTGTATGTGTGTGTGTTTGTGTGAGTGTATGTGTATACACACACTCACATATACTTATCTTCATGTGTGTGTGTCTCATGTATACTCAACACATACACACACATAAACACAATCATATATATATAGTTGTGAATATGTATACCCAACACACACACAAAATATATATACTCACAACCATATACACACACACACATTTATATGAGCACACACACACATGTGTATGTGTGTGTGTTGTGTGTGTGTCAATCACAACCATATATAATATATAACACATGCACATATGTCTGATCACAACCGTTAAATATATATATGTAGACCCACACATCTCCATGTGTGGGTGTGTATGTGTGTGTATAGACATATGTGCTACCCAACCACATGTCTATATATATATCTGTGTGTGCGTGTGTGATAACAAATATGCGTTTGTGTATGTGTGTGTATCTATGAGTATGTATACCCAATATACACACATATGTACTATCACACACACACAAATATATATGTATATATACATGTGTGTTTACACAACACACACACATAAGTGTGTGTATCTATATGCATGTATGTGGATACACACACATGCACACATACTGTATATATGAGAGTATGTATACCCAACACACACAGACACACACACACCTAACACACATAGAGATAAGTATATATACACACACACGGACAACACACATACAGACACACACACCACACAAAAACACACAACACAAATATACACAACACATACACACACACACACACACACACACATACACACAACACACACTCACATATACTTATCTTTATATGTGTGTGGTACACTCATATATACTAATCTCTGTGTGTGTGTGCCTATGTAAATGCTCGTAACTGTATATATATATATATATATATATATATATATATATATATAGATACACACACACACATTCATATACTAATCTCTAAGTATGTGTTGTATGACACACATACACACACATATTTATAAATATGTGTGTGTGTGCATGCTAGAGATTAGTAAATACAAGTGTATGTTGGGTATATATACTCACATATATATACAAATCTCTATGTGTTGAGTGTGTATGTGTATATATACATATGAGTGTGTCTATCTCTATATATGTTTGTTTGTGTGTATATGTGTGTATCTATATATAAACACACAAACTCATATATACTTATCTCCATGTATGTGTGTGTGTGTGCAAATATATACGGTCAGACCACACACATGTGTGTGTGTGTCTGTATGTGTATGTCTACACACACACAAAACACATAAAGATTACTATATATGAGTGTGTGTATGTGTCTGTGTGTGTATGTGTGTACACACACAACAACACATTAAGATTACTATAAATGAGTGTGTGAGATGTGCTTATATTTATATATTTATGTGTCTGTGTTATGAGGCACATCTAGACACATGAACACACACTTATAGAGACTAGTATATATGAGTGTGTGTGATAAGACAAACATGTGTGTGTGTCTATATATGTTATTTGTGTGTGTGTACATGGGTATATATATCACATGCAGACACACAAATATATATATATACAATTATGAGTTTGTATACCCAACACACACATAAAGAAACACAAATATATTATTTGTATATAACATATAAGTGTGATATACGTGTGTGTTTTTAGATATACTCATATATACACACACACACATGTGTGTGTCTGTACACACATGTGTGTGTGTCTGTACACACACACACATATGTGTGTGTATCTAAATTTACATATGGTTATGAATATGTATACCCACTGTGTGTCTATAGTTTTATAACCGATTGTATATATCTGACACATATATACACACACACACTCATATATACTAATTTCTATGTGTGTGTGTTTGTGTGTGTGTGGTGTTGGGTATACATACTCACTATATGTGTTGCAAATATATTGTGTGTAAGTGTGTGTTGGGTATATATACTCACAACCGTATATAAATATATAACACACACCAGTATATAGTTGCAACACATATTACTATGTATACCCAACTCACACACACACACACACACACACATAGAAATTAGTATATATGAGTGTGTGTGTGTATATATGTGTCGGATATATATACAACCGGTTATAAAACTATAGACACACACTCACAAACACACTCCCAAAGTATATATGAGTGTGTGTGTATCTCTTACTAATCATCATATATCTGTGGGTCTATTTATATCTCTATGATATATGTACTTATCTCTATGTATGTTCCCTCATATATATTAATCTCTATTTGTGTATGTATATATATTTTTATACAAAAATGTGCTTATGTATATATACACACTCATACACCCAAATACATGTATGTGTTATCATACACGCATAGTCGTGTGTGCGTGTGTGTGTGTGTGTGTTTTGGGTATAAATAATATATAGGCAACATCGGTAGTGATAACACATATGTGTGTGTGTATATACAAACTAGCAACTCATATATATAACCATATAAATGAGTGTATGTGTGTTGGGTATATATGAGTGTGTGTCTATATATTTATATACGGATGTGAGTATTTATACCCAACGCACGCGCCCACACATGCGTGTATGTGTGTGTGTATAGACCATATGAGTATGTATGTATACACACACACACACACACACACATATATATTATATATATATATATATATAAAATATATATATATATTTGTGTGTGTGTTATGTGTGATATATGGCATACTCACAACTATTCTGTGTGTGTGTGTTTGGGTATACATACTCATACACACATATAACACACATACATATTTATATATACTAATCTCTCTATGTGTGAGTATGTATACATACACATACTCATATATACACTGACACATTCGCAACCACACTCCCAAAGTATGTATGAGTGTGTGTGTGTGTCTTACTAATCCATGTGTATGTGGTGTGCACACACAACCAATATATCTAAAATTATACTTATCTCAATGTGCATATATATAACACATGCCCACACATGCACAAAAAATACACACACACACATAGAGATAAGTATTTATGAGTGTTAGAGATTAGTATATATGTATCTATATCTATTCTTATACAGTTGTGAGTATGTATAAATAAATAGATACTATATACTAATTTTTTTATATGGTTATGAGTTTGTATAAATAAATATAGATACATATATACATATGTATGACACACACATAAAGATTAGAATATTTGTATGAGTGTATATGTGTGTTGTGAGTATGTAAACCCAACATAACCGCATACATAACACACACACACACCCAATACACAAATTGTATACATGTATATAACATATACATATGTGTGTCTATATACATGTATATATATGAGAGTGTGTGTGCTGTGAGTCTGTACACCCAACATAATTGTATACACATACACACACAATACATGCTCATAATTGTATTAATATATAGACACAAACACACATGTGTGTGTGTGCATAACACACCACACACACAACACACACATATTGAGATTAGTATGCATGTGTGTGTGTTGTGAGTATGTAAACCCAATGCACACACATGCACACACACACACACACACACACACACTCATATGGAGATAAGTATGTATACCCAACACATAATTATATATATATATATAGATTAGTATATATGAGTGTATGTGTGTGTAATACACATATATATACTAATCTCTATGTGTGTGTGTGTTGAGTATACAATTATATATGGTGTGCACACATCTATGTGTGTCTGTTTGTATGTGTGTGTGTGGTATCACACACACACACATATCTTTATGTGTGTGTGTAACACACACACACACTCATATATGTGGTGTGCACACATCGATCTGTGAGAATTTGTATGTATGTGTTATCACATACACAAACACACATATCTTTATATGTGTGTGTGATAACACACACACATATCTCTATATATGTGTGTGTGATAGCACACACACACATATATATACACACACACTTATATGTGCTATATATTCATGTATACATACCTAATATATAGACAAGCATATATGTATGTATACTCAAATATACTAATATATAGACACAATGTATACGTATGTTTACCCAATACACACAACACACACACACAATATATATATATATACATATAGACTTGAACACACACACACATGTTTGTGTGATAACACATATGTGTGTGTCTAGTATATGTGTATGTGTGTGCGTGTGTGTGATAAGTATATATGTGTGTTGGGTATATGTACCCATAATCAAATATGTGTGTGTGTATTGGGTATACATACCTAACACACATACACATACACACACACACATAGAGATTAGTATATATATATATATGGTTAACACATATGTGTGTGTGTGTGTTGGGTATACATATTCATGCATATAAATTAGTACATATGAGTGTGTGTATGTGTGCGTGTGTTGTATGTGTGTGCACACATACAACACATAAAGATAAGTATATGAGTAATTGTGTATTTGTATTGTATATACATACTCATAACTGTATACACACACAAACACACACACACATACTCATTATATACTAATCTCTATGTGTGTGTGTGTGTGCACACACGAAAAAAGATTACTACATATGAGTGTATGTATGTACACACACACTCATGTGTTAGGTATACATAGTCACAATTGTATATATATATATGAGTGTGTGTGATAATATATAGAGTCATATATCTGTTGTGTACAAACACACACATAAAGATAAGTATATATGATAACACATACATATAGAAATTAGTATATGTGTGTGTGTGTGTTGGATATACGGTTGTGTGAGTATGTATACCCAACATACACACACACACCACACACACTCATATATACTTATTTCTATGTGTATGTGTTTGTGTATATATTTATTTGGTCATACACTATATACACATACACACCAACACACACACACACACCCACACACACACACACACACATGCTAATTTCTATGTATGTGCATGTGTGCATTGGGTATACATATTCATGCATATAAATTAGTACATATGAGTGTGTGTATGTGTGTGTGTGTGTTGTATGTGTGTGTGTGTGTTGGGTATACATACTCACACAAATAACTATTGTGGTGTGTCTATATGTGTGTGTGTGTGTGTATATATACATAGATGAATATGTATATATATTTATATATGATGTGAGTATGTATACGCAACACACACATGGAAATAAGTATATAAGTGCTGTATATAAATATATAGACACACATACATGTACGTGTTATGTATATATATATATATATATATATATTTATATTATATAATATATATATACACTACCCAAAACACACAAACACATATCGCATATATTGTTACATATATAGAGTATGTATACCTACCATATGTGTGTGTGTGTATGTGTACACAGACACTGTATATAAATATATAACACACACATACAAAACACACACACCAATATTTGAGACTATGTATACCCATATCACACACATACACACACACACACACTCATATATACTAATCTTTATATGTGTGTATGTGTCAGTTTCTGTGTGTGTATGCACAAACACTGTATATAAATATATAAATACACATACACAAATACATGCCAATATTTGTGAGTATGTGTACCCATATCACACACATGCACACACATACACATATGTACTAATCTCTATGTGTGTGTATACAGTTGTGTGTGTTATGTCTATGTGTGTGTGTTTATATATTTTTTGTTAGTATGTATACCCAAAAACACACATACACACACACACAGGTGTATAAATGTATATAACATGTTTGTGTTTCTCTATATATATATATCTGTGTGTGTGTGTGATAACACATACATGAGTGTGACTATGCATACCAAATACACACACACACACACACACGTGTGTATACATGTATATAACATATGTGTGCATCAATATATAGACATAGGCATATATACAGACATACACACCACACACACTCACACACACACATAAAGATAAGTATATATGAGTTTGTGTGTGTATGTATATTGGATATACATACTCATAATCGTATACACACATAAACACACCTTCATATATACTTATCTGTATGTGTTTGTGTGTGTGGGTAGGCATACATGTTATATAGACAAACATATTTATATATTTGTATAGGCAAACATACACATATAGAGATAAGTATATAGACACACACACACACACATATATATATGTGTGTGTGTGTGTGTGTGTGTGTGTGTGTGTGTATTTATGTGTGTGTGTGTGGTGTGTGTGTGTGTGTGTGTCACACACCATGGAGATTAGTATATACCAATTTTTATATATGCACACACACACACATACTCATATATACTTATCTCATGTTTGTGTGTTGGTACTCTCACACACACACACACACATGGAGAATTTAAGAGCGTGTGTGTGTGACACATGGATGCTAGTATAGACAAATATCTATGTGTGTGTGTGTGTGACACACACACACACACTTATATATACTAATCCCTATGTGTGTGTGTGTGTGTCACATGGAGATGTATATATATAGGCTCACACACACACATATCGTATATATATATATATAGAGACACAAACACATGTGAGTATCTATTATATAGATACACACATACACATCATATATACTAATCTCTTTGTGTGCCTATATATATATATATATATATATATATATAGAGAGAGAGAGAGATAGATAGATAGATATAAGTCTGTCTGTGTGTATCTATGTGTGTGTATTTGTGTATAATATATATATGTATATATATATATATATATATACCCAACACACATATACACACTCATATATGTATCTCTATATATATATACATATAGAGACAAGTATATAGACACACACACATACATACATACACACATATTAACACATAATGTATGTGTGTTGAGTATACATACTCACAACCATATGTGTGTGTATATATGTATGTATGTGTGTGTGTATTGTGTATATATACTCATAACCTTATATAAATATATTTGCACACATGTATGTGTTATACATGCTCTATATATTTATTTGTGTGTGTGATAATACATATGTGTGTGTCTATATACTTATAGATCTATATATGTATATGGATATACGGTTATGAGTTCTACACATATATATATGAGGGTGTCTCACACTCATATATACTGTCTCCATATGTGGTATATATGTGTGTGTGTTGTGTGTGTGTGTTATACACACTCGTATATGTATACCCATACGTGTGTATATACTTATCTTTATGTATAAACTTATACTTTTCTCTGCGTGTGTGTGTGAGTTAGTGTGTGTGTATCTATGTTTGTGGTGTGTATATATTTAGTATGTGTGTATGTTTATGAGACCATATATATATAAATAGACACACAAATACATCACATACACATACACACATTCACCCTCATATATGCTTATCTCTATGTGTGTGTGTTTTGTGTGTGTGAGTGAGTATGTTTGTGAATACACACACACATACTAATATATCGACACATGGGTATATATACTCACAACCATATATATATATATATATGTACACACACATACAACACACACACATACATATAACCCATATATATGAGTGATACACACACACACACTCATATATACTTATCTCCATGTGTGTGTGTGTTTGTGTGTATTTGTTGGGTATACTTATCTCTATGTGTGTCAATATAATCTACATGTGTGTATTTGTGTGTGTGTGTATGTGTGTGTGTGCTTATATATATATAGACACACAACACATATGTACATACTTTGTGCGTGTTTGTGTGTGTGTGTGTCTAGGTGTGTGTCAGTATAAATATATATATATATATATGAGTGTGCGTGTGTGTATACATATAAATGATTGTCAGTATACATACCCAACACATACACATATACACACATACACATAGATAGGGATTAGCATATATATAGACCACACATACACACCCACACAGATAAAGATTAGTAATATATAAACAGACACATACCCACAGACACGCATTATATATATATATATATATATGTATATATATTATATTTATTTATATATATGTGTGTGTGTGTATTTATATGTGTTTGTGTGTGTTGAGTATACTTACTCATAACCGTATATGAGTGTGTGACTATGGCACACACACATAACCATATAAAAATATATAGACATACACATAAATACACATAAACACACACACAGAGACAATACACTCATATATATATACTTACATACATACATACATACATATATATATATATAAACATACACATACACACACGAGCACACACATAGAGATTAATATATATGAGTATGTGTTATCTCTATGTGTGTGTGTTGTGTATATTTGTGTGTATGTCTCACACACATAATCTCTATATATTTATATATAGTTGTAGTTTATATACCCACTCAAATATACTAATCTCTATGTGATTGTGCATGTGTGTGTCACAGAGACACACGCACATGGGTATACATACACACTCATCTATACTTATCTCCATGAGTGTGTGTGTGTGTCATTCACACGTACACACACATATATATACACACTCATATATACTTATCTCCATGTGTGGGTTTATTTATATATATATATATATATATATATATATATACATATATATGAGTGTGTGTTTGCATACATAGAGATAAGTATGAGTGTGTGTGTGTGTATTGTGTGTGTGTGTGTATGTGTGTTTTTGTATATGAGTGTGTGTGTGTGTGTGTGTGTGTGTATGTGTGTGTCACACACACACTCATATACTAATCTCTATGTGTGTGTGTGTGTATATACATACTCACACATAGAGATAAGTATGTATCAGTGTATTATACATAGAGAAAATGCACACCACATAGAGATTAATATATATATATATATACATATATATATATATATATATATATAAAAATGGTTGTGATGATGTATACACAACCACATACACATACTCATATATACTAATCTCCATGTATCACACACACACATAAACACACACACACATAAAGATTAGTATATATGTGTGTGCATGACACGTGGAGACACACACACACACACACACACACATATATATATATATATATATATGTGTGTGTGTGTGTGTGTGTTTGTGTGTGACATGTGGAGACACACACACACATAAAGATTACACACACAACACAACACAATATATGCCTAACACACAGTCATATATTCTTATCTTTGTATGTGTGTGTGGGTAGACATACATGTATTATATAACACACTTAACTTTATCTATAAATTTATATAGATGAATAGACATACATAGAGATAAGTATATAGACACACACACACATACATGTACACAATACCCAATACATGTAAATAAGTATATATGATAACACATATATGATTGTGAGTGTGTGTGTGATTGTGCATGAATACCTAACTAACACACCCACACACACAAAAGCACAAATAATTATATATGAGTGTATGTATGTGTGTGTGTGTGTGTGTGTGTGTTTGTGTCACACACCCATACACAGATAAGTTCTATAGAGATTAGTATGTGTGTGTGTGTGTACCCTGAGTGGGTATATATGAGTATGTATGTGTGTGTATGTGTGTATATACATATATATATATATATATATATTATATATATATATTATACACACACATGGAGTTAAGTATATACGAGTCTGTATGTGTGTGTATTTGTGTGTGTTTGTATGCACACACATAGAGAAAAGTATATAGTCACACATAGACAACACACACCACATAGACATATACTTATATATAATAATCTCTATGTGTATGTGTTTGTGTCTAACACATAGAGGTTAGTGTTTTGTGATACACATATACAAATCCATAGAGTGTGTGTGTGTGTGTGTGTATGTGTGTGTGTGTGTGAGTGTTTATTGGGTTCTCACACACACACACACACATAGAGATAAGTATAAGTATATATATATGTGTGTGTGTGTGTGTGTGTTGGGTTGTCACAGATACACATTTATATATATTTGCTTATACTTATCTCGATCTGTGTGTTTGTCTATATATATATCACACACCCATAAGTGTGTGTGTGCACACACATGCACGCACTCATATAAATAAACACACAAACATACACACATTCATAATACTAACACACAAAATACACACACATACACTCATATATACAAGCACATAAACACAACAAACACACACACTCATATAAATATATATGTATACATAGAGATAAGTATAAATGTGCGTGTTGGGTGTTAGTATATATGAGTGTGTGTGTTAGTATATATGACTATGTATAGCTAACACAAATACAGATTAGTGTATTTATACCTAAGAACACACATATATATATAAGCACACACAAACACACACATATAGACACACCACACACACACCACAGATATTATATTTATATACATGTGTATATCACATAGAGATAAGTATGCACTATATATCTATATATATATTAATAGTTATATGTGTGTTGTGTTGGGGTACTTATATATGTGTATGTGTGTGGTGTTTCTATGAGTGTGTGGGCGTATATGTGTGTCACACACACACACATACACGTATATATATACCCACACACACACACATATGCACACAGCTGTATATATGAGTGTGTGTGTTGTGACACACACACACACACACACTTAAATATAAGTATATAGGAGTGTGTTTGTTGTATGTGTGTGCTTAAGCATGTGTATGTATATGTATATCATATAAGTTTATCTCTAACACACACACACTCATATATACTTATCTTCATAGTGTGTGTGCGTGCATACATATGGAGATAAGTATATATTAGTGAGTGTGTGTTGGAGATAAATATATTGATATAGACACACACACATACAAATACACACACATAGAGATTAGTATATAAATATATACACACATATATGTATATATATATATTCTTATATATAGACACATACAAACACACACTCTCATATACTTATCTCCATGTGTGTGTATGTGTGTGTTTGAATATTTTGTGTGTGTGTGTGTCTGTTTGTGTTTTGTGTGTGTCTATATATGACTGAGTGTTATATATTTGTGTGTGATAACACATACGTGACACACACTCACAAATATAGAGATAAGTATAAATAAGTGTGTGTGTGTGTATGTGTGTTTGTAGTGTATGGTGTCACACAGAGTATGTAACACACACACACACACAGACGCACATACACACACACACACACACGCACACACACACACACACACACACACACACACACACACACCATATATATATATATATGAATATCACACATAATAAAGATTTATTATATGAGTGTGTGTGTGTGTGTGTATTTGTGTCCATAAATGAGTGTGTGTTATGTTATATAGGCACATATATATACGATGTGTGTGTGTTACATATATACCCAATGCACATAGATATTAGTATATAACACATACACACACGCACAACATATATACCTAGCGCACACACACACATACACCTCATATACACACATACATAGAGATTAGTATATATGATGGTGTGTGGGTTGGGTATACATACTCACATATATGAGTGACACACACACATATATATGTACACACACATAGAGTTGTTTGTGTGTGTCTATATATGTATACATATGGTTGTTTGTGTGTGTGTGTGTGTGTATACTCAACATATTATATTAACACACACAAACACACACAAACATCTATATGAGTGTGTGTGAGTGTATATATATAAGTGTGGGTGTGTTTGTGTGTTGGAAACACACACACACTCATATCTACTAATATATATATATCTAAGTGTGTTTGTGAGTATGTATGCCCAACACTCACACTCATACATACTTATCTCCATGTGTGACATCCATATATGGGTATACTCACACACATACACACATATGTATATATAGAGGGTGTTACACACACACACATGTATACATGATATATATGTGTTATATACATGTGCGTGTGTGTGTTGGGTCATGTGTGTGTGTGTGCGTGTTTATCACAATCACACATACATAGAGATAAGTACATATACATATATATATATATATATTTATATATAAATATATATATGTACACACACACACACACTGATGAGTATTCATACTCATGTGTGTGTGTGAGGACACACACTCGCAAATACACACACAAATCCCAATAGACACACAAACACTCGCACACACTCATATATAATAATCTCTATGTGTATGTGTTGGGTATACATGCACACAATACACACACACACACACACAAATACATAGAGATAAGTATCTATAAACACACATACATAGAGATTACTATATAAATATATGTGTGTGTGTGTGGCTATGTACATACACATACGTGTATATAACAGACACCACACACACATACACACAAACACTCATTATAGTATAACAACAACACATATACACACACAACATGTATACCCACACACACCACACACCACACACAAACATACAAACACACACACCCACACACACACACATACACACACACACACACACACACACACACACCACACTCATACACATACACACCCACCACACACACACACATACATACACATATATACCACACACATATATACTAATATATAAGGGTATGAGTGTGTCTGTGTTTATATATATAAAGGTTGTTAGTATATATATATATACACCACATAAAGATAAATATATTATGTGTATTAGGTAAATATTTATGTGACACACACACACACAAAAATAAATATATAATGAGTGGGTATATATATGTGTGTTTGTGTGTATGTGTGTGTATGTTTGAGTATGTATACTCAACACACACACACATATACACACTCATATATATTTCTCTCTATATTTCTATTGTGTGTGTGAGTGTGTGACTATATAAGTATATGATGTATTGTGTGTGTGTGTTGTTGGGTATATACTTAGCACACAGACACACACCACACACACACATACACACATATATATATATATATATATATGTTGGGTATACATACTAACATACACACACACACCACATAATACATGCACACATACATGAGAGTATGTATATGGTATGTTTTGATGAGTATGTGTGTCTATATCTCACAATCGTACTAATCTCTATGTGTGTGTGTTTTGTGCATTCTCTATGTCTGTACACTCACAACCGTATATATTATTATGTGTGTGTACACACACACATACACACACACCAAAATATGGTTATGGGAATACATACTTACAACAACAGTATATATATATATATATATACCCATGTGTGTGTGAACAACCATCTATATATACACAACCAAATATATTGCGTATGTGCACACACACACGTACACACACACCACATGAACACACACAGCTCACACTCATATATACTAATCTTTATGTGTGTGGTCTATGTGTGAGTTGGGTATACAGCATAAAGACACACGATTATGTGTGCGTGTGCATGTGTTATATCTACAAAATAATCTCTATGTGTGTGTGGTATACAGTTGTGTGTTGTGTCTATATATGTGTTGTGTGTTAGGTAAACATACTCACAATCGTATATAAATATACACACATGTGTGTCTGTGTGTATGTTTGTAAGTATGTATACCCAGCACACACAAACACTCATATATACTCGATTATATATGTTGTTTGTGTGTATGCATATAAATATTTTATACCCATTTGCTTATAAACATTTTTATGCCGCTGTGTGTATGTGTGTGGTTGGGTATACATAGAGATAAGTATATCTAACACCACACCACCACACCACACCACACACATTTATGGTTTGTGTGTGTATCTATATATATATATATATAACATATATACATGCGTGTGTGTGTGTGTCTATATAAATATTCATATATATCTTTACTTGTGTGTGTGTGTGTTGGGTATACAACACATATAAATATATAGATATGAACATACACAATACACACACACCCATAGACACTCACATAGGCTAATCTGTATATAAATATATAGGCACACACACTATGTGTTATCAAACACACCACATACAGATAAGTATATATGAGTGTTGTGCATTGATAGGCACACACATACAACAACACACACATAGATATATATATATATTATATATATATATAGAAACACACACATACACACAAACACACAACCCATACACACACAAACACACACACATAGAGATTAGTATATATGAGTGTTTGTGTGTGTGGCGTTGGGTTCACATACTCACAACACACACATGCAAACAAAAATACATAGAGATAAGTGTATATATATATAGACTCGCACACACACACACACACACACACACACTTATATATACTTATCTTTATGTGTATTTATGTGTATGTTTATGTCTATATATTTATATACAATTATTAGTATGTATACCCAACACACACTCACATACACTTATATATACTTATCTTTATGTGTGTTTGTGTGTGTGGGTGTGGTCTATATATTTATATATGGTTATGAGTATGTATACCCATCACACACACACACACACAACACATATAGAGACAAGTATATATGAGTGAGTGTGTGTGTTAGGCACACATATACACACACACACATAGAGATAAGTATATATTGAGTAAGCAGAGTGTCTAGTTTATTCTGTAGTATTAGTTTTGCTATTGGATCATTAGTTTGACTAATCACTTTTAGGACCTTCCTAATTACCCCTTAATGACCTAGAAATTAATTTAGCCATAACTTAGTCAATTGGACTCAATTAAGTCATCTAATATACCATTTAAATCAAAAAATCATAACCAATAGTAATCTGAAACAAAATTAGAATTTTGACCATTAGAAATCCTAATTTTCCCTAATCACATTAGAACTTGATTAGGTCATAATTTGACTAATTTAAGTCCAATTTAGATCTATTCCTAGTTAAGTAGTCAGTGTATTAGAGGAAAGCTATAGCCACTAAGTTTGTTGAATTTGGACGTGAAATAGAAAAGTTAGGTTTTTGATGTTTTCACTTAAACCCTAAATGACATAATAGAACCTTAATATTGGAATGATCATAACTTAAACCATTATACCTAAAAAAAAATCAATGCTCTAAGACTCTATGGAATCCTTGGATAGTAAACAACAGTAAATTGACTGAATTCTATGACTTCACGAGGGTAAAATTACCAAATTGCCCTTTTAAGTCAAAATCCTTAATTTGCCCTTATAGGACTTGATTCTTGTCCCAAATTAAAATACTTACTATATATCTTTATGTTAGACAGCAAAGAATCATTTAGCATCAAGAAAATTTAATTTGAAGCCCTTAATCAAAAGTAATATTTTAGACCCTTAAAGTAAGGGCAAAATGGTCATTTTGCCCAGAATTTAGGTTAAGTGCCCTTAACCTCTACAATATCATTTAGATTAGTAAAATTAGTAATAATATTAATTTAGAATTAGCTTAGACTCTTAATCTCTTAAATTAGGTAATTTGATGAAAATTCAATTAAAGGCTTGAAAATCCCTAAGGCTAGTACACCTTTAATAAGATTTATTCCCTCCTTAATTCCTTTAAATGAACAAAGACAACAAATGAAGATAAATTGTAGAAAATTTCATAAGCTCTTAAAATTCCCTAATCATTTTCATTATGAGCTTATTAGGAATCTACACTTCACCTTATGATATTTCCCTTAAGATTAAGAATATATATTAGGTTAGATTTTTTTCATTAAATAAAATGGGTTATTCATTGAATGGAGCCTTAGTTTTATTAGTTTCTAGATTTTATACTTTAATTATGATTATTTTATCTTTTAACTTTAGATAAAGATTAGGATAATCATTTTAATAAGATTGATTATGCTTAATATAATTTGCCTCAATTATTAGTTCATATTTAGATTTAAAACCTTATATCTTAAGCTTTACCTTTGAATTATGTGATTAACTCTAATTCAAGGTGTTAAATTCATAATTTATAGTTTAGTAGATCTTGATCAGATCTTACTTTTGAATATCTAAATTTATCAATTAGGATGTATTAATTTCTTATTTAACTTATAAGCGATATTGATTGAACTAAATTAGAACCTGATCAGTTCTAAATGCTTTTTAACTTATAAGGTTGTGTTTCAAAGTTATATTTGATAGTAGGAATTAGAGATACTTAACTCATGTCATATAAGATAACATTGTTGCATGAAATGAAAATTCTGAATAATTAGGATAACATTTGCATTGGGTTTAGTTTTATAGTCGATTCTTGTGCAGCTTTACCCTACTTGATAAGGATAAGGAGAAAGAACGGATACTTATATTACTCATTGAGGAGTGTTTTGTTAGTTGGAATCCAATTAGTCTTGCAGATATATTTAACTCCTCAGCTGCTTCTGGATGTGTCCACAGAAGCAAAGTAAAATAACAAAAATTCAGTACATTGTATTTTCTACCCTCCTCAGTCCTGCCTGTTCTATTCTGTTTTGCCCTAGCCTAGAAAAGCTATGGGTATTTACTGTGCCCGATTGGCCAATCTTTTTGATATGGCAGTCTGTACATACCTATTATAACAACCCTATTGTTGTTACCCTGTCAATTAGAGACCTAATTGACTCTAATCTTCTTCCATTAGTCTTAGAATAGTATTAAGGGCCTCCATTTTAATTTTCATTCAATTTGGAGACCGTTTGACAATTTCCTACATTTCTTGATTTTCTAATAATTCTGAAAATGCCTAATTTATTTAGACGTCATAATCAAAATGAAGTGCGTCATTAAACTCGTCACCCTCAAATTATCTAAGGTTGGTATTTTGGAAGTGTTTGGGTGTAACAACTGAGGCCGTTACTTTGGTCAATTAGGACTAAACCAAGTCCTAATTGTGATTCTAGTGCATTAATTAAGTCATTAAGAAGTCACACAAAAAAACCTAGTCCAAATCATGAGTCAAATGGATTAGATCCTAATTTTGAGAATTTCAAGAACCCTAGAATTTGACCAATTTAAATTCACCCTCAGATCAAAAATCGGACATCACCATTGCGCTCATTGCCCCCAAATTAGCTTGAGGTGATATTTTGGAGGCCATCGGGAGTTGTCAAAATTTCATCGAATATTTAAATATCCAGAAAACAAAAAAAATTAAATACTAGTCGAAATTAAAATCCAACTTCGTCGTTGCGTTCCTCACCCCACAATTAGCTAGGAGTGAATATTTGGTGATTTTTCAAAAATCATTTAACTAATTAAATTTTTTAAGAGAAATTTGGAGATTAATTATTTAATTAAATTTTAAATATATAACTAAATCCCTTTATTCTATTTCCTTATCTCTTAATCACCTCTTGCCCTAATTCCCAATTCCTCTTTGCGCGAAAGCAAGGATATGCCGACACCTCCTCTCCCATTCGCTCGCTTGACCATATGAGGTCTCTCATCTCCACTCGACACGCAGCCCCACTCCCTCATGCGACACCCGTCACCCTCGCCTCCTCGCTATCTCCGCCTCTTGTCTTCCAAGGAAGCGCAAGACAAGTCAGCCAGCTCTGCAAGCTTATGTCGATGCGTAGGAAGCTGAGCCCTTAAGCCTCGACTCTCTTCCTTTAGGCGTTCAGCAGCGGGCGTCGTTGACCCTTCTTTACTATTGAGCTCCTCCAAGCGCTGACCTTCCTTTTTACGCAAACAAGGTACCACCCTCCCCCCCCCATTTTTCTTCGAGCATGATTGAAGTTGCATGATTTAATCTTTTATCAATTTTCATTATGTCATAACTCTATGTTGAGAGTTACTGAATCCAATAAGTTCGATCTGAAACATAAGGATTTTCGCCCAGCTCCTCAGCGGGTTGCAGTTCGTCTCTTTGTACCATAACTGAATGTGCAGAACTTATGCAATGGATGTTAAATTAAGCTTAATAGCTTCTTCTTCTTTTTTTATTATTTACTTACATTATGTATGTCTTTAACTGCTTTCATATCTATCTATTCTAACTACTTTGTGTCTAATTGTTATTAGTGGGAAGTTATGTATCAAGTGATACCCATTGTTCAATTCTAAAAACTACAATAGTACATATATTAATGGTTTGTTGACGATAATTAATGGTTTGATTGCTAATATTGATAATGCTTTTGCATATTATATTAGAGGATTAAAGAAAAACTTTAATATGAATTAAAGAATTTTGGACTAGGTCTAATTTTGGATTATTAATCATAGCAGCTTGCATCCCTTGGCCCCATATTTAACTACATCATGAATAACCTGACAGTGAAAAGTCTAATTTAAACTAAAATATATGTTGCAAATATTTTACTTCTAAATTTAATTCAAAATATGAAAATCTTTGCACTTTTTGGATAGATCAACGACCTCCTTGATAACTAGTTTTCATGGTTATTTTGTAGTTGGCCGGTTATGTAACAACCCAAGTTGTTACTTTTGGTCAGTTAGAGTTAATCTCAGCCCTAATCTTGATCCTAAGTGTTAATCAGTCATTAAAAGTCATCCACTATGACCTAATCCAAATCAGGAGTCAAATGGATCAAATCTTGATTCTAGGAAAATCCAAAAATCATAAAATTTGACCTCTCTAAATTGACCTCAAATCGAAAAAACTAACTTCGCCATTACGCTCATTGCCCCCAAATTAGCTAGGGGTGATGTTTTCGTGTCAATCGGGAGTCGTCAAAATTTCGATGAATATTTTAATAATATATAAATACCCCAAAAATTATGAATTTAAAATACTCGTCAAATCAAAAATCTTGGCATCACTGTTGCGTTCCTCACCCCTCAATTAGCTAGTGAATATTTAGAAATTTTTGAGAATCAATTAAAAATTTTAGAATCATTTATTAATATAGGATTTTAATTATTTATTTTAAATAAATTATATTAATTAATTGGCGCTATCAGGTCGGATCCGTTAGCTTAACGGATCCGCGGACCCGATAAGGTTGGCGGGTCGGATGCGGGGGACTGGATCCGCATCCGTTAATTGGATGGTCCCGGTCTGAGCCAATCCAATGACCAAGAGTCCGTCACCTTCTTCGTTCGATCTGTCACCTTCCACGCGGCATTTGCCGTTGACGCTACCCAATGGCACTCACTCGAACCTCAGCTACTCTGTCCTAAGGCTATTAAGATCCTCACGAGCCTCGATCTAGGTCCATTTTGCAGATTGAGCAGTGTTGCAGTCGAGCCAAACCTGAACCCTAGAACTTTCGCAGTCGTCAAAGCCAGGTACCCCCCTCTACCCCTTTGATCTCCGCTCGATTATTATCATTACAACAGTGAACCATTAATGCATGTGATAGATCGATCATCAATCGGGTCTGATCGATCTCGATCACACCCGGTCGAGGGGAATTTGGCGAAGGATCCACCATACAAATCATTAGATATCCTTCGTCAAACCCTAGCTGCTAGGGGTTAGCCATAGCCGCGGTGCCGGCCATTTCTGCCGGGCAATTATGTCGTCATTGGGTAGGCCCCCGTCGAGACGTACCCTCGATCATGTGGGGTCGAGCCCAATCGCCGCCATGAGGGCCGGCAAAAGTCGAGCCCTAAGCCCCTCGCCTCGATACAAGGCGGGGAAGGCGAGGAGGCACGGGGTCGAGCCGGGTCTACCCAGGCTCGACTCATGTTTCTGTGGGTCGGTCCACATTAACGGACGCGTGTCCAATGCGGGGCCCGCAGTGCCACGCGGCACCCATCGGGTGTGACGCGTGGTAGTGGGGCCCGCCTCCTGTCTGTGGTCTGCCGAGTGGGGCCCCGCCTGCTGCGCAATAGCCAGTCAGAGCGCGCCACGTGTCCCAGAGGGCCCTACCGCAATAAATTCCTACAGAAAAGTTAACATAAAATTACATATATATATATATATATATATATATAGATATATATATATATATATATCTATATATATATATATATATATATAATGATATATATAAGACTAGATATAGAGAATAATATATATTTATGTAGATATAATTCCTATAATTAGATTAGCTTAATTATAATTTAGCAATTAATTAATTAATTAAGCTATAACAAAAAAAATTAAATTAGTAATAATCATTAAAACAGAGAGCTTTAAGTATACACACACACCACACATATTATATATATATATATATATATTTTAATTTAAGCAAACATTACTTCTATAGATCAACAAAATTACAAAGCGAGTGCAACCGGGCCACAACCAGCCCACCGGTTCACTGACAAGAACCAAAACAAAAGAAACCATAAGGAGCAAACCCAAAAAATACAACCAGTAAAGCCGCAACAAGGCAATCCAAGCCAAAACACATCAAAAACCTATACAACCAAGCTTCACACCGTTCTCTTCAAGTCCGCACGCACCTCAGAACAGAGGAAACAAGACCTCAACGAGCACTGTGAGCATCCAAAACAAGAACCAGAGGCTGAACGCAAGCGACCGCAGTGACGCCGACTCCCTGACCGACCAGGTCGACGACACCAACAGCCCTTCCAGCGCTTCACAAATTTTGAAAAACATGATAGCACCGAGCCAGAATACCTCTTGCAGGCCGAAAACCAGAACCGCCAGTTGCAAATTGTCACAAACGCAACAAAGAACTCCCATAGCGCCGAAGCCAGACAGAAGAGTGATTCCACCAACCGAAGTTTCTTGAAGAAGAACTAGAACAGGATTGCACAATAAGCCACTCAAAGCAGGAAGAGGGAGAAGCCAACATTCCACAACCAGATTGAACTTGAATAAATAGAGGCCAGAGCAGGGCCGCAACAGGGAAGACAGGGGTAGAGACATACTACCAGCCTACAAATCCACCGCAGACCAAGCCCATAAAAAGGATGGGCAACACAGGCAACGAGGCGTCACAACACAACTATCGAGAGCTGTGCCAGCATCGACCAAAAAGACAACTAACACACTGGCAGCAGACAATCCACGAAAAGACTTGATAATAAGCCATGGATCAGCGAAGCCAGGGATAAAGAGGATAGGAAGCTTCTGAAACCCGAACACAGCTGGCAACCCATTACTCACAACACCACCATAGTGAGAAATTAAAAGACTCCAACCAACTCAAAAAGAAACCAACAAGATAGGCGTAGTTTAAATGCAGCAAAAACTTGCACCTTTGAAGAACACTGAAAGCCCCAATCAAACAAAATTAAAACCTGCTTGTCCCCAAAGAGACAGAGCCCAACGCAAAAACCATGGGATCATCCAGATTTTAAGACCCAAACCAACCGAACAGGACCACCACCATTCCACAAGATTAAATTGCCCCCACCACTTCCAGTCCAACCCTGTTGATGAACACCTCTCCCGAAGGAGATAAAAACAGACTCAAAACAAGAAAAGACTTCGGATACCACCAAAGAGATATTTCATTTGATACCGGGTGGACACCCGATCCTCCTTCACCCCCACTAATAAGCCTCACCATCTCCATATAGCTATCAATATAAGTTTTTTAACAAGCTACTAGGCAACAACTTCTTCCCCCACTTCACCTTGGTCCTCGCAGACCAAATCTGCCAACACACTTGGCATGCCAAAGTAAAGCCCCTCTTCCCCAAGTGATTGGAACACCAAAGCAAAAAAGATAAGATGGATGAATGGGAATGAGAAGAAATTACATTTCGAAGATCAAAATTGTACCAGAGGTCTCTCGCAAACTGCACAATTTAAAAACAGGTGAGCCAACGACTCTTCATTCTGACAAAACACACACTTAGAAGCTAGCGACACCCCTTGCTCCTTCAGGATATCATCAATAGAAAGAAACTTCTTAAAAATTCTCTAAATAAAAAAAGAAAGAGAAACTGTAGGCAAATGGAACCAACCAGGTAGGACTGGGGAGCGCGGCTCCATAACCTGCTTCGCTAGTTTCAACTTTGGCTTGGCCTCAATACCAACCCCGACTCTCAAAGAGTTAACCCCTCCCCCCACAAATTGGAGTATTGCAGACCAGGTTCACCACATCGAGCAACGGAACCACTTTCGCAATCTTTGAAGGATCCCACTGCCCCTCCGACCAAAACTCGGATATTGAAGAAAGAGCCGAGCCCACCACCGGAACAAGGGTATGGAGGGGACCCTCCTTAAACCACTTGTCAAACCAGACTGAGCAAGATCCATCCCCATTGGCCCAAGAAATACTCCCTTTCGCCTCACTTCTGATTCTCAGAAGGTTCCTCCACACAATTGAATCATTTTGAAGTGCACCACTGAACTGAAATATGACATTTGGACCCATACTTATTGTACATGAAAATGGCCCTAAGGCCCTCCCTACATCTTAGCCTCCACCAAAGCTTGACACAGAAAGCTAAGTGAATTTTTTTAGAGGACAAAAACCCAATCCAACCTGAGGCCTTTGTAAGCGCCAACAAATTCTAGCTGCACCACCTAATGGCCTAGCCTGCCAACATAATCTCCCCAAAGAAAACTGTTACAAAGAACATTAAAACTGACTAATGAAAGCAGCCGGTGGCCTAAGCACCGCCGAAAAGAAGTTCAAGATAACATTTAAGACCAGATTGAAGGATAACGAGCCGCCCTCCAAATGAAAGGCACTTAGCCGCCCTCCAAATGAAAGGCACTTAGCCGCCCAGCCATTTATTTTCAAGGAGATACTTTGAATGATCGATTCAAATGCTGCCAACCTCACCAACCCTTTCGACAAAGGGAGCCCCAGATAGCAGAAGGGAAGAGAAGAGCTAGACAAGCCCGAGAGATTAATCAAATCCTGGGCCCTGTCTTGGACCACCCACTTACCAAAGACCACATTTGATTTACCTCGATTCACTTTCATACCCGAAATTGATTCCATATGCTCCAGGATTTTCATCACTACTTTAAAAGCTTGTTTCGTAGCTCTACAGAAGACAAGAGTATTGTCTACAAAAGATAAATGCGAGATCACCATTTTACTAGAATTATGGTTGGCTACCCCCTTCTGCGAGGAGAAATCCCTGGCAAGCAGTCTGGAAAAATATTCATTGACTAGAATAAAGATCGCCGGAGAGAGAGGATCCCCTTGCCTAAAGCCCCGGGATGAAGGGAAAAAGCCTCTGCTCTCCCCGTTCAACAACACTGAAAAGCCAATATTTGAAATTGTTTTGTTAATAAACTGAATAATGAGATTAGAGAAACCAAACTTTCTCAAGATGGAAAAGAGAAACCGCCACTCCACCCTATCATAGGCTTTCATAATGTCAAGCTTGATAATAGAATTGCCCCCGATGGCACCTCTTGTCGAGGTCCTGGATTAGTTCTTTAGCCAAAAGAAAGTTATCTGTGATCAATCTACCTTGCACAAACGCACTCTGAGAAGGAGAAATAAGATTGGGGAGGAGAAGACTTAACCTGTCTGCCATTACTTTTGAAGCAATTTTGTTAAAAATATTACATAAACTAATTGGACGGAATTCAGACCATTACGAAGGATGGGATTTTTTAGGGATTAAGGCGATAAAGTAGTTATTATAAACTTTGGCAAGTAATCTACAATGAAGAAATCCAACACTGCCTCAAAGACCTCGCCTTTTATCACCTGCCAACAAACCTGATAGAAACGAGGTGAAAACCTATCAGGACCCTGCCGCTGTATCCAGGTCAAGATTCAAGACCACCTGTTCTACTTCAGCAAAAGCAGGCGGGCAAAGAAGAGAGGCATTATCAGCATCTGAAACCAGAGGAAAAGAGAGATCACTTCTAATTTCCCCTGTGGAGCATCCTTCAGATCTCCAAATTTCAGCAAAGAAATTGGTCGTCGAGTCCCCCAGAGCTTCCTTAGGAAGCCTATTGCCCTCACTATCTCGCAAATGGCTGAAATTGTTTGACGCATGCTTAATCTTTGTCCACGAATGCTTAATCTTCTTCTCACCTTCTTTGAAATGCTTTAATGCCACCTTTTGAATCCAGAAATCATGTTCCATTAATAGCACCGCCTCTAGCTTACATTTGGATGTTTTCAACGCAATCGGGTCTGGCCCCAGACCACCCTCATCCCCAAGTGCCTCCAACCTAGACACCTCATTCTATGCTAACTTCACATTATCAAAAATATTGCCAAAATGATCCTTATTCCAGCACCTCAAATAGGATTTAAGACACTTTAACTTCATGTAAAGAATAGACATAGCATTTCCTTTCGCGCTAACCAGAGTCATCCAACTAGATTTCACCAACTCAATGAACTCCGGATGATGGGTCCACATGTTTTGGAAATGGAACAAACTCCTAACTAGGGAGGAGGGGACCGGATTTAGCACAAGAAAGAGAGGAGAATGGTCCGACCCCAACCTGTTAAGATGGAGCACCATAAGAGGGTTGAACAAATTGAGAAATCTTGGATTGGCTAATACTCTATCCAGACATGAAACTTTTGAATTGTTACACCAGCTAAACCTGGAACCCTAGAAATCCACCTCAACCAGGCCTGAATTAGAAGTTGATGAATTGAAATCATGCATAGCTCCCGACTAGCCACGACCACAACCCAGACGCTCCGAGGGGCATCTAACCACGTTAAAATCCTCGCCCACTAAACAAGGAGAGTCATCCAGCAAGCACCAAGCTTCCAAAGAATGCCACAAAACCCTATGCTCTTGATAAGAACAGCTAGCATAAACTACCAAAAGTTTCTAACTTAGATTTTTCCAAGAGACCAAACCGTGCACCCCCTGGACTTCATCCAGCACCACCTCAAAGACCACCGAATCCTTCCAGAACAACCAAATCTTGCTATTTTTATTTGCGAAAAACTGAGAAAAATCCAACCTCTTAGCATACAGCCCAATCGATTGACTATGAACAAGGGGTTCTAGAATTGTTATGAACATAACCTTATTGCTCCGACAGAAAGAGACCACTCTAGCCCTACTCACTTTGTTTTCAATGCCACGAATATTCCAGAACAAAAACAAAGAATTCAACATAAATTTATATGATTTTATTTTCTGGAGCTAGCTCTTAGAAGAACCTTTTCAGCCTTGGACCTGCGGGAACTCTTCTTCTTGGTTGATGTTACCCACTCCCCCGGCTCCTCCAAGAGAAAGCCTAGGATACTACCCTCCAACAACAACAAATCCTCTTCCCTGGATTGGATAGCCACCACAATCACATCGGCAAGATTCGGTTGGGACAATGGAGAAAAGATTATCAACCTCACTACGGACACTTGCCCCCCCAACAACAGGAAGCAAAGATCCCCTAACCTGGGGAGCAAATGGCACCAAAGCCCAAGTATGAGTAGGAGACTCCTCCTCCGCTTGGGCAGCAGGCGAAGGCTTCGGTCTCCAATGGAAATTGAAGTTCTTTTTCTTAGCTCGACATGGCCACATCTATCACAATGGGTATGCACATATATAAATATATATATGTATGTATATTTATATATATGTCAAAAATAAAGAACTTTAAATAAGAATAATTATATCATATTTATATGATTATATTAGGGGTATATACAAAATTTGAATTTTAGGATATGGATATCATCATTATTCAATTAAAATAATAGCATATATATATATATATATAATAACATTTGTAAAATAATTATATATATAGTTAATTAGGTTAATTAAGAGTAAATAAAATTAAATGATTAACTTAATTTGTTTAAGTTAATTATTAATAAATTTTGTAACTTTAAAATTAATTACGAATTAATTAATAAATTAATTAAATATTGGATAATAAATAAATTTAAATTGAATAAATAAATAGTAAAATTAAATAAAATTAATTAAAATTTAGTTAGACTTTAAAGTTTAATAACTTTTAATATAATGATTCAAATATATTAAATATAGGTCTCATTTTACTCAGAAAATAAAAGAAATCAAAATGCGCCAATCAAAAATTTGATCCAGGATATATTTAATATATTGACATTTTAGGTTATAGTCAAACACTCACTTTTAACATAGTTGTCCAAATATAGGTAATATAGGTCTTAAAATACTCAGAAGATAGCCCCATAGCTGCAGTAGTATTAGTTTTTCCATTTGGGGCTTAGTTTGTAAAGTGACATTTAGGACCCCTACCCAAAAATGGCCAAATACCCTTGGTCTTCAATTGACCAGAACTTGGTCAATTCAACTCCAAATCAAGAAATTCAAAGTGCTAACTAGCTTAGAATTTTAGTGCCATTAATATATAAAAATATTTAGGTACTAAACCCTAGAAAACTAGAAATGACCAAACTATCCCTAACCCTAGTTAGGTCATAACATTACTAATTGAAATCTAAATTGGGTCTACTCCTTGTTAAAGCATTTAGTATATTATAGGGTGTTCATAAAAACTAAGTTTGCTGAATTTGGACTTCAAATAAAAAAGTTCAATTTTTGCCCCCTTTGACATGTAGAAATTACCAAATTGCTCCTAAATATTAGAACCTCCATAACTTAGCCATTAAACATCAAAATTTCTTGTTCTTAGACTCTATGGAATCTTTGAGAAGCAACTAATAGTAAACTGCATAAAAATCCAAATTTCATTAAGTGCAAATTACTAAATTGCTCCTTAGGTCAAAATTCCTTGTTTGGATCTATAAGACCCGTCTCTTACCCAAATTGAGCGTACCTACTGTCTATATTCATGTTAGACAGTAAAAAATCATTTGGATATAAGAAATTCTAATTTGGAGTCTGAAAACAAAAAAAAAGTAGCTTTTTGGACCCTGAAGTAGGGGCAAAATAGGTTATTTTGCCCAAAATTTAGGTTAAGCATCCTTAACTCCTTAATTAGCTTCTAAATTAATAAAACTAATATTAGGACTATAGTAGAATCATTCAAAGTGATAAAATCAGCCTTTCAATCGAATTAGTTAAATCTCCTAAATTTCTCCAAGTTTTTTCCTTATGATCTTTCACTTCATGTTAGGATCATTCCTAAGATTAGGGCTAGATCATAGGTTAGATTTCATTCATTAGATAAATGGGTTATTCAATAAATGAATCCTTAATTTTATTAATTTCTCAATTTTACATCTTAATTTTGATTATTTTGTCTTTCAACCATAGATTTAGGATACGAGAATTATCCTATTAAGTTTGACTTTGCTTTATAGGATTTGCCTTAATCAATAAATAATATTTAGATTAAAACATAGATCTTAAGTTTTATCTTTAGGATCATGTGATTAAGCCCAAGCTCATGGTGTTTAATTCATAATCTCTAGCTTAGTAGATTTTGGTCAAGCTTCTAGTCTAGAATGTCTAAATTCATTAATTAGGTTAAACTAATTTATTATTTAACTTACATAATCAATATTTATTTAATCGTATTAGGACCTAGCTAGTCCTAATACTGATAGTTTCTAACCTACATGGACATACTTCTAAATTACACTCGATAGTAGGAATTAGAGATCCTGAACTTGTGTAACTTAGAATAGTTAAAATGGTTTAAACAGACAACAACAGTGTCACCATGTATAGTAGAGTCCCTTGCTTAGTTAATTTATTTATGCTACACATTCCTTGTATTTTGGGCTTAATTCCTTAAACATGTCACGTAAGAGAGCTTTGTGCATGAAATGAAAACATAAAATAATTAAGATAATAGTTGCCCTAATAGACAGGGGTAAGGAGTAATAAGGTTGCTTAATAATACTAATTTAGGAGTGTGTGTTAAGCTGAGAACCCGTATAGTCTTGTAGACGTGCTTGACTTCTCAACTATTTCTGGATGTGTCCATAGAAATAAAAGTAAAATAACTAAGAGATCCTGTATTTTTATTTATTGCCTCTTCAGTTATGTTGTTATGTTTTGGCTACCCTAGCCCAAAAAGGTTATGAGAATTTCTATCTGCCCTAGCCCAGAAAGGCTTTGGGAAATTTCTTTCTGGGCCCGATTGACTAATTTTTTGATATGGAAGTTATACATACCTATTTTAGTTTCAAGTTTATTATTTACTATATTATTGATGCATGTTATTTTAGTCAGCTGTATTTCTTTACTTACATGCTCACTTAGTACGTATTTATAGAATGCTAGACTTTACTGCTTACTATATGTACCACTTTCAGACTTACTTTTTTTCTTATCAACATATGTCATATGATCATCAATAGGTTTAGAATTATACTTTTCTTTCTGTACTTTTACTTACTACACTATATATTTGTATGCATATTCCTTATTAGTTGCTTGAGGTGTGTTTTTTGCCTTAATTTCCTACTTAGTTATAAAGGATGTATTTATAACTAATCATATTCCTTATATGCTTACTGATCCTATACTTTGTGGCTACTTTTGTTGTGTTCAAGTATAAATGGTGACATTAATTACTCATGTAAAATATTCAGCCTAAAATGTACTTAAAAAATTGTATAATAAGATTTTTCTTTTATTGGTTGGGACCCTAGCATTATGAAATCGATAATGTCAGATTCAGATAGGTTTGAGGAGCTGGATGCTGAAGAGGAGGAGCCATTCATAGAAGAGGAGCATTAGTCAGGAGATCCAGAAGTTGCCTAGTTTTTCTTCTGCTTATTGTGAGGATAAGAGACTTTTACTTCAGCTTTTTAAAACTATTCATTTAATGTTGTAATAATATAGGTATTGTGACTGTGTTACTTTGTGCACTATATTATTTTCTAAGCTACTCTATATTATTATTTAATGTATGATATATGGTGAAATGGATATACTACTTATTTTCATATGCTTCAGCCTCTGTATTTATGCTGATTTAGTGACTGATCTCTTGTATTCATTCTGTGCACCTCCGTCCCTTATTAGTGGATTGTGAATCTTACCTAATCCAATGATAAGTGAGGGATTTGCCAGAGTGACACTCCAATCCTTAGTCAAATCTTGCGGATTAGGTGTCAAGGTGCTGACAAACTGTAAATACTTGTCTGCGCTTGCACGCAAGTGTACGTGGTCTGAAGTAATAAGTGGAAAGTGTGAGTTTCTGGGATTTATTGAACCACAGAGAATTGGATGTTTTAATACTAAGGTGTATCTATGTTACTAATGCTTAAGCTATGAATATTTGGTTTTAGTTGGTTCAAGATCAAGCACAATAATGACAAAGTAGAGAATAAGTCAGATAAAAGGAAGAGGAGAGTTGGGTTCATCCCACATGTTATGACTAAGTCACTAATGCATGATGATTCCTCAAGCATTTATCTTTCAATTACTCAGATTTAAATTAAGTGCACATTATTCTTCCTTGAGTTTTATCTCAAGGATTCACAAGTTCAAATCTTGTGCACAAAATGAACACACAGTCAGTTCTATTTCGGCACAAAGATTCTTATAAGATTTTAGGTTTGTAGTTTTCATCTTATCTTTTGATAAAGGAGCTGAGGACTAATAATTTTTAAAATCTTATAAGCGTTGATTCAACTAAAAGCATCACTCGCATCTCACATAATTGAAATGAGGGATTTAATATATTGTGCTCAATGATTATGATACTTCGTTCATGAGCACACAACTATTTCTTTCCCTCCCTCAATTATATTGAGAGAAGGGGCTCAATTAGTGGGTCTTAGCATCACATGCATCAATACTTTAGTTGAGCTTAGATTAAGGTGCACTATGCTCAAGAATTTTCTCACATAGTTCTAAGCTCTCATGCACTCATAGATCTAGCATCTGACCTAAGGTGAGCTATGGAGCATAAGACACTATAGTTCTTGAGTTCATTAGTCCATTTTCCTTTGATTCACAATCATGACTAAAATGATATTAAGCAATTCTTGAGCAAGGCATTGAGTTCATAACTTTTATTAATGCTTGAGAAAAACTTCATACACATGAAAGTAACTATCAAACATATGGGATTGTCCTAACCCTCCCCAAGGGAGATTTAGCTCTCAATTACAAAAGAGATGAAAAAGAATACATACATGTATAAAGACCCTTTCATGATCAATAAAGAAAAGAAATTACAAAATAAGGGGTTAGAAGATACTAGGAATGTTCCTTGGAAGTTCTCTGAACTCTTCTTCTCCTTGCTTGAAGTTCCTCTCTTAGGAAGCTAGTGCTGCCTTTCTTCTCCTTCTCCTTGGCAAAATGAGCTCTTCCACCTTGAGGAGTTCCTCTCTTCCACTATGCATCACTCTTCCTTACTTAGTTAATTGAGCAAAAATTAGAACCCTTCCCTAGTCAAGAGAAGAGGTATTTATAGATGAGGGGCTGCATTCTTCACACTTAAGATCCAAACCAACAATTTCATTAAAAATTTGAGTAATGATGGCAAATTCCAATTGATGGTGAGGTGACCAATATCTTCCATTCTTTTATCCTTCTCATCACATCAGTTTCCTCTATTCCTTTAAAAAAAATGTAGCAGCTATAGAGGGAATGATGGTTAGAGACAAGATGTTGGTTGGGGGACTTGTCTCAGCTCAATTAAATGCTTCTGCCAAAGAAAATTGCGGTGGGCCGCTGCAGTGCGCTGTAGCGCCATCATTTTGCAAAGTACCCTGCTGCAAGCGCGCTAGAGCGCCAGCATTTCGAAAAATGCCCCACTGCAGCGCACAATAGCGACAGCGTTTCGCAAAGTGAACCGTTGCAGTGCGCAATTGCGACCGCGGATCGCAAGCTGAACCGCTGTAGTGCACAACCGCGCCCGCGATTCTCAAACTAAACAGCTGCAGCGTGTGACCGCGCCCTCATTTTGCAAGCTAAACCACGACATCGCGCGATCACGTTCATAGTCAGCGCCCTTTTTTTGCAAAATGACCCACTGCAGCGCGCTGTAGCACGCTGTAGCACGCGACAGCGATTTCTTTTGGAAAAAAATTGAAAATTGCACATATGGCTCAGAATTCCTTGGATAGGCCTTTTTCCTGAAAAGATACACAGAATTTGATTAAGGAAGTTGCCTTAAGATCATAAATGAATGAAATTTTCCTTTATTTTAGATACAATTTATGGATTCATCACACCCGCACACTTGGATTCTTGCTTGTCCTCGAGTAAGCTTAAAATAGTATTTTTCTATTTTTTTTTGGTATGATAATCATCAATAGATATCAATTTAAATTTTTATATGTAAGTCAAGACTTGTGCTTAACTGAAGTGATCCAAGTCATTTAGAATTAGATATCTGAACCTTGAATATAAAGCAAGGCATTGATCAGTTAATCTCAAAGTATTTGATTTTTATGCATGTTACTAGGTAATGAGGAAGGTTTCATGGAAAATCTAGACTAGATAGGTAGTGAAATACTCAAGAGTTTTGTGACATATGTTCCCCTTCTTATGAATCACAAAGATGCATAAATTAACGGAGAGAAATTTTTCATCAATCTTTTTTATTTCATTCAATTGGGAGAGATATTTTTCATCATCCATTTTTTATGTTTTTTTCTCTTTTTTCATTCTTAGGGAGAAATACTTTTCTTCATCCCCAATTCACCGCTTTATGATCTTGAAGTCCTACAAGAGCCTAGCACACTTTTTTAGAGTACTTACCATAATCTCTAGTCATAGTCCAAGCTTTCCCCCACACTTAGTTCATAGTATGATTTAAATTTTTGAAGATTAGATTAACCTTAATTCATTCCTTAGTTAAAAGGTTTTAATGCTATCAATGTATTTGATCATTTTTTGTTAAGCACCCTTTTACTTCATATCATTTTTTTTATCCATATTTTGTGACATTCATTTCACTAAAAACTCAAAAAAAATTGTCATTTTTTTTTAAATACTAGAAAAATTAAGGAATATGAGAATTCATAAATTAAGATCTCAAAATAAAACTCACAAAATAAAAAGTACAAAGAAAAACAATTAATAGAAAGAAAATGTACAACCTATTTATTTTCGGTTGCATCCCAATCAGCGCTTATTTTAATGTCTAAGTCCGACATGAGAAAGACCTTTATGTGATACCCTCATCCGGGAGGTATTGAAGGGTCCATCCACCCTTTTCTTGAAAGATTCCTTCCTCCAAGTATAACATTAGATGATTTCCATTTACCTTAAAAGTGTCATCTTTGGAGGTGACTTCAACTACTCCATGAGGGAAAACTTTCGTGATAGTAACTGGTCCTGTCCATCTTGACTTCAGTTTCCCTAGAAATAGTCTTAATCTTGAGTTAAAAAGCAATACTTTCATTCCAGGTTCAAAATGTTTTGGCTTAATCAGCTTATCATGCCATTTTTTTGTTTTTTCTTTATACAATTCAGCACCGTCATAAGCATTTAACCTGAATTCATCAAATTCATTTAATTGTAGCATTTTTTGTGCACCTATTTTTTGGGGGTCAAAGTTTAATTTTTTTATTGCCCAAAAAGCTCGGTGCTCCAATTCTACCGGAAGGTGACATGATTTTCCGTAAATGAGCTTATAAGGAGACATTTCTAAAGGGGTCTTAAAGGCAGTTCTATAAGCCCATAGGGCATCTTGAAGTTTTGAAGTCCAATCCTTTATATTTTGGCTCACAGTATTCTCTAAAATTTGCTTAAGCTCTCTGTTGGAGACTTCAACTTGCTCGCTAGTTTGAGGGTGGTAGGGAGTACCCACCTTATGCCTCACCCCATAGCTTTTTAAGACATTTTCCAACTGCCTATTACAAAAATGTTTTCCCCCATCACTGATTAAGAATCTGGGCATCCCAAATCTAGCTAGCATATTTAATTTACCTATTTTTCTGAGTATTAAAATATTTGCAAAAAATTTGATGACTTCCAAATACTTCCAAAACACAACCCCTAGCTAATTTGGGTGTGGTGAGTCTAATGGCGAACCCCATTTTCAATTCTGAGGTCTAAATAATTTAGATATTTTAATAATTATCAGAAAACCTAAAAATGTTAGAAATTATCAAACGTTCTCCAAATCGCAGGAAATTTGAGATGGAGACTTCTAACACTATTATAAGAGTAATGAAAGAGGTTTGTAGTTAATTAGGTTATTAATTGATAGGTAACATCATTAGGGTTGTTACAAACTCGCCTCTTTAAAAAGTGTATCGTGCTCGACACACAATAATTAAAATATAGTAATGTAAATACTAGGAGGAAGTCTAATTGAAATAGAAATGAAATTGGAAAAAATTATGATTACTTAAATATTGAAAGAACTCTGGGAATTTCTTTCGCACATCCTTTTATTTTTCTCATGTGGCTTCCTTATCAGAATGATTTTACTACAGGATCTTGATAATAGGAATACTGCAATTTTGCAGTTGCTTAAGATCTTTCCCCAAAATTGCTATAGGCTTAACAATAAATGTTAGATTAGGTCACAATTCCATTGTTGGTATCTGAACTTGCTGATTAGGATCTAGCAAATACCTCCTTAGTGATGATACATGAAACCTATTGTGCACAGCTAAGAAGTCTTCAGGCAACTTTAATCTGTATGCTGATCTTCCAATTCTTTCTATCACTTCGAAGGGTCTTAAGTTCCTTGGACTCAACTTTCCAAAAACACCAAATCTCTGTACACCTCTCATCAAACTTAATTTAAGATAAGCTCTATCACCCACTTGAAATTCTAACTAACGATGATGAGCATCATGATATTTCTTCTGTCTATCTTGAGCTATCATTGTATTGTGTTTAATCAGCTAAGCTTTCTTATTGGTTTCTTCAATTAATTCAGAACCATAAAGTTGAGAGTCTCCTACTTCAGCCTAAACAATAAGAGTTGTACATTTACTTCCATAAAGAGCTTCATAAGGAGCCATACCAATACTGGACTGGTAACTATTATTGTAGGTGAACTTAACTAATGCTAATTAATCTTCCCATGATCCACAAAAATTAATTACATAAAGATGCAAGAGGTCTTCCAAAATTTGATTTAACACATTCAGCCTGACCATCAGTCTGGGGATGGAAAGCAGTACTCAATGCTAAATTCATCCCCAATTCTTATTGAACAGCAGACCAAAATATGGAAGTGAATCTACTGCTTTTGTCAGAAACTATCTAGTGTGGCATATCATGTAAATAATGATCGATTTTATATATAGCTTAGCTAACTTCTCAACAGGATCGATCAGATGAATAGCTAAGAAATGAGCTAACTTTGTGAGTCTGTCAACAATCACCCATATTGAATCAAAACCAGATCTACTCTTAGGCAAACCTACAATGAAGTCCATGGAAATATCTGACCACTTCCATTCAGGAATGTCTAAGCATTTAAGAAGTCCTCTAGGCTTCTAGTGCTTGGCCTTAACTAAAGAATAAGGATGGTATTTGGAAATGAAAATGGCTATATCCCGTTTTATTCCGGACCACCAAAATGATTGTTTGAGATCCTGATGCATCTTGCAGCTACTTATGTGTACAATATAGCGAGAGTTATGAGCTTCAGACAATACTTGTAACTGTAAGTTTTTAGGAATACATAATCTAGACTTCTGTAATATCACACCTTCGGCATCAAGCTGTAATTCAGATCTATTGCCACTATTAAAATCAAAAACTAATTGAGAATCTGAAAGATATTCTTTTTGAGCTTCAATTATTCTTAACCTAAGAGATGACTCAGACTGAATAGTACATAGCAAATTGCACAAATCAGTAGATCTGATCAACTCTAAATTCAGTCTTTCAAAATCCTTGATCAAAGGATGGTTACAACAGAATGAAAATAAGTTTGCCTTACGACTTAGGGCATCAGCTACTAAATTAGCTTTACTCGGATGATAAATAACTTCTAAGTCATAATCACAAATTAGTTCTAACCACCTACGTTGACGGCAGTTAAGCTCTTTTTGAGTGAAGATGTTCTTTAAACTCTGATGATTAGTGAACATTTCCCACTTAAATCCATACTGGAAGTATCTTCAAATTTTAAGAGTAAAAACTACTCGTACAAGTTTAAGATCATGTACAGGATAGTTTCTCTCATTTGGCTTTGGTTGCCTTGAAGCATACGCTATGATGTGTCAATTCTGCATTAGGACACTTCCCAGTCCTACCTTAGAGGCATCAGTGTAAACCTGAAAATATTTGCCTTCTCGAGGTAACACTAAGACTAGTGCAGAAGTTAATAATTGTTTTTACTTCTAGAATTCTTCTTCACAAGATGGGTTCCAAATGAAGGGAACTTCTTTACAAGTTAATTGAGTTAACGAATATGCTATTTGAGAAATCAAGAATGAATCTTCTATAATATCCAGCAAGTCCTAGAAAACTGCAAATTTCAGTTATAGACTTAGGTTGTACCCATTCTTATACATCTTGGATCTTCTTTTGGTTAACTTTTATGCCTTCAACATCTACTACATGACCAAAAAATGCCACTGAGTTGAGCCAGAATTTGCACTTCAAAAACTTAGCATATAGTTTATACTCTCTTTAAAGATATAGGATAGCACAAAAGTGATTCTTGTGATCAGCAACTGACTTGGAATAAATTAGGATGTCATCAATAAAGACTATTACAAATTGATCGAGGTAAGGCTTCAGAATGCGCTGCATTAGGTCCATGAAAATGGAAGGGTTATTAGTTAGTCCAAAAGACATGACAAGAAACTCATAGTGCCCATAACGAGTCCTAAATGCATTCTTAGGAATATCTTTATCCTCAACTTGTATATGATAATATCTATTCTAAAGTCAATTTTAGAAAAGACTCTTGCTCCAGCTAGTTGGTCGAACAAGTCATCAATTCTAGGAATAGGATACTTGTTTTTTATTGTCACCTAATTGAGCTCTCTATAATCAATACACATTCACATGGATCTATCTTTCTTCTTCATAAAAAGGATAGGAACTCCCCAAAGAGACATGCTAGGGCGCACAAAACCTTTTTCTAATAGTTCTTTTAACTGCTCTTGAAGTTCTTGAAGTTCTTTTGGTGCCATCATATACGGAGCCTTGGATTTAGGTTGAGTTACCAAAATTAGTTCATTTGAAAACTCTACCTCTTGCATTGGAGGTAGTCCAGGTAATTTATCTTAAAATACATCTAGGAACTCTCTTACAATAGGGTATTCATTGGATTACTCTCTTCTTTCTCTTCACTAATTAAAGTTACTAACACAGCAAAGCATCCTTTACTAATTATGCACTTGGCTTCACGTGCATTTATTAATGATGCCATTAGGCCAAGCTTGCCTACAAAGACTTTTGGTTTTCTCCCTACTTGATGGGAAACTTTCTTTCTATAGCAATCTATTATAGCATTGAATTTCTTCAGCCAATCCATTCCTAAAATTATGTTGAAATTGGCAATCGGCATAATAATAAGTTTGGAAAGAAAGAGTTGATTGCTGACTGGGATGTCTACCAAACAAAATCTTTTTTCTATCATTTTAGCACTTGATGGCATCTACACTTTTAATGCATTACCCATGCTAAAAGGTTGAAACTTTAGGGAAAATGCACAACTCTCTGATATAAAGGAGTGACTAGCTCCTATCTCAAAAAGAGTTTCACACAACTGATTCTTAATTAATAGTGTTCCTATAATAGGAAGGAAAAGAAAAATTCAATAGCTGCATTTGGAATTAAAAGCAAGAAATAGAAGAAAATAATCATACTGAAAATGAAATTCATGAAATTAAATCCTTAAATGTAAAATGTGTCAATTACAACATCCCTTCCATCCTTAGCAATGGAAGCTGAGAGAGCATACACTCTGGGTATGGCTAAGGATTGCACAACAGCCTTGCCCTTTTTAGCATAATTACCCTGCTCATACCTTTGGGTTTGAGAAGAGGCTTTCTTATTACCATGGAAGTTTTTGCCTGCAAGATGGGGCATAAGAGCAGAGAGAAGGGCCTTAGTGCTATAGGGAGTGGGATTCTACACTTGCTATTGATGATTAATCTTCATTCAATCAATAGTCTAAGCCGCATGGTAATATTGATAATACTGATTAGTTATATCACATATATAACACCTATTCTCTATGTGGTAGCACTTGCCATACTTGTGTGGTCTATTGCACTTGGCTGATGAGCTTCCTTGCTGCTCATTACCCTTTAACATTTGGAAGGCTTTTGGACCTTGAGCACAACTCCTTTTGTAAGAATCTTGGCATTGTGGTGCAGGATGAGGTCATTTTTGTATCTCAAATTGAGCTTGGAGGTGCTCGATCATTTTTACACCCTCTAACAGCTTTGGGAAATTATCGTGGTGTAAGGACATTAGATGACCCTTAATTGAGTTCCTTAAGGCTTTCAAGAAATGACTGCACCTTGCCACTTCAGTGCATACTATTTCTAGTGCAAAATGAGAGTATTTTCTAAATTCTACTTCATATTCATGAACTGTATGATTTCCTTGTGTCAACTGCATGAAATCATCTTCTATTACTGTTCGAGTAGAATGTGGAATGAACTCATCCTTAAACACTTCTTCAAATTCCTCCCAAGGAATATCTTCTAAACATGAATCAGAAAAGTGAGTCTTCAACTCACTATCCTACTAGAATTCAGCCTCTTCCTTAAAAAGGTGAGTGGTTAATCTTATATTCTCACTCTCTAGACACTTTATGCTTCTCACGAGCTTCTCTACTGTACTAAGCCAATTTGCCGCATCCGTTGGTAAGGCTTGGCCATTAAAAGTAGGAGGGGTTAAGCATAGAAAATCTAGGATAAAGGCATTAACTAATGGGCTTGAAGTAGGTGGTAATGGAGTAGGAACTGCCTTTGAAGTAGGAGCAGAAGTTTCTGGTAAGGCAAGATAAGAAGGAAGTGTGTGGTGCCCCATCCCTTAATTTACAAGATTAAGCTAAGGGGTGGGGAGTCACTTTGGCAAACTCCTCACTTAACATTGGATTAGGTGTAAACTCTATTCCACTAGTAAGGGAGAGATAAGCGAATACATACATGCTATGTTAATCAGTCACTAAGCAAATACTGAATCAGAGTGCGAAAGCAAGGTAAAGTAAACATTCATCCATTTTACCACAATAAATAGAGAATAATGCAGTATACAACTCAAAATAAATAGTATAGTAAGGAAAACATAGTCAGATTGTACTAGTATTATTACAAAATTAATTAAGTTTAAATGAAAAAGATAAAGCTCTCATCCTTACAAAATAAAAGGGAGCTAAGCTAAGGATCTTCAGCGACAATACGCTCCTCCTCCTAAATCTGATCTTCAGAAGGCTTAACTACCTCGAATAACTCAGAATCTACCATTATTGGTTTTAGAATGATATGGCCCTAGCCAAAGAAAAGAAAATCTAATTAGACATATTATCTAAGTATATTCTAGGCTGTTAATAATTCATGAGCTTTATGATATCACTATTTTACTTAGACTATAAAACTAGGTAAAGCGTAAGGGTGCAATAAGCATACAAAGGAGAAGGATAAGTTATAAACACATCATTTATAACCAAACAAGATTTGAGGCAAAAGGGCACACCTTAAGTAAACTAAGCAAGGAAAGGCATACATGTATAATACAGTAAGAAAAAGTACTGAAAGAAAAATCTAGTCCTAAACATGCTGATGATCATATGACATATGCTGATTTAAGAGAAATTAGTCTAACAATGGTACATATAAGTAAGCAACAAAGGTCTAACATCCTATAATTTACAAGTAAAGCAAGGTGGACTAAAGTCAAGTACGATAGTAAATAGGAAATAACGAACAATAAATAGTAAATAACAAATAGAAAAAAATAAATAGGTATGTAAGTACTACCATATCAGAAGAGGGCTAATCTAGCTTACTGATATCAAAAGGATTCTTAGCATCAAAGTAGAGGCTAAGGCGACAAAATATACTTAGCGTCATCTGAGGCTAGGCCAGAAATAACATAACTGAAACTGAACTGAATAGGCAATATTCACAAATGCATAAATATTTTAGTTGTTTTACTTTTACTTCTGTGTACATGTCTAAAAGAAGCTAAGGATTCAAGCACGTCTGCAAGACTATACGGGTTCCAAACTTAGCACAACACTCCTCAATGAGCAATGCCAAGTACTCCTTATTTCTCCTTACCCATGTCCAGTAGGGTAAAATGCACCAGATCAAAAAGTAATTGAACTCAATGCAAATGTTATTCTAATATTCTATATTTTCATTTCATGCAACAACATTATCTTGAATGATATGTTCAAAGAATAAGGTACAAAATACAATGAATGCGAAAGTATAAGTAGAACAATAGTGAGCAAGGGACTTTACTACATAAGGTGGCATTAGTTGTTATCTATTAAACCATTCTAACTATTCTAGGTTACACAACTTCAGGATCTCTAATTTCTACTATCAAGCATAACTTAGAAGCACAGCTTTATAAGTTAAAAGTAATTATAATTGGTCAGGTTCTAATTTAATTCCAATCAATAATGACTGTAAGTTAAATATGAAATCATTACGTCCTAATTGATGAATTTAGACGTTCTAAACTAAGATCTAATCAAGATCTACTAAAATTAGGAATTATGCATTCAACACCATGAATTGGAGTTAATCACATAATCTCAAGGTAATACTTAAGGACTATGGTTTAAATCTAATTTGTCAACTAATGATTAAGGCAAATCCTATCAAGCAAAATCAAATCTTAATAGAATGAATCCCCTAGTCTTAATATAAAATTGAAAGATAAAATAATCATAATTAAAGCATGAAAATCTAGAAACTAATAAAACTAAAGTTCCATTCATTGTATAACCCACTTACTCAATGAATGAAATCTAACCTATCATATATTCCTAATCTTAAAGAAAAGGTCCTAAGGTGAAGTGTAGATCCTAAGAAGCTCCTAATAAAAGACTTGGAGAGATTTTAAGAATTGATTAAAATTTATTTCAATTTAACTTAATTTGTTGTTTTTATTTAATTAGGGAAGGTAAGAAATAATTTTAGCTAAGTAAGGCATATTATCTTTACTTAAAGCCTTTCAAGCCTAAATTAGGATGTTTGACAAATTATCCAAATTATGGGATTTAAGACTTAAATTGATTCTAAATTAATTTTATTACTATTTTTTATGATTTAAGAGATATTTTAAGAGTTAACAAGATAACCTAAACTTTGGGCAAAATGACCATTTTTTCCCCTAATTAAGGGTCCAAAAAGCTACTTTTTGATTTAGGGTTCTAAATTGAATTTTCTTTTTGACAAATGATCCCTTACTGTCTAACATGAATATTGATAATAAGTATACCAAATTTGGACAATTATTAAGTCCTACTGGTCAAATTTAAGGATACTAACCTATAAGGCTATTTTAGTAGTTTCACTTATCAAAGTCTAAAAGTACAGTTAGTTTATTATTGTCTATTGTCCAAGGATTTTATAGAGTCTAAGAACACTAAATTCTTATGTCTAATGCATTAGTTATGAGTGTTCTAAGTTTAGGGGTAATATGTCATTTTTAGCATTAAGAGGGATCAAAATGCTTATTTTCCCATTTGAGATCTAAATTCAGCAAACTCAGTGGCTATAGCTTCCCTATGTCACACTGAATACTTTAATTGGGAGTAGACCCAAATTGAACCTCATTTGGCCAAGTTATGACCAAATTAGGGTTAGGGGTATTTTTGTCAACCTAGAGTTTCTAGTAGTCAACTATTGGAACTGAATTTCTAACCTAATTAGCATCTTGAATTTCTTAATTTGGAGTCCAAATGACTAAGTTATGGTCATTTCAACACTAGGGTCTATTTTCTTGAAGGGGGGGTCAAAACGCAATTTAAAACTAACATACAATTATATACAATGCTTAATTTTACATAAACTAAGGTCTTAGGGTCCTTAAAATTTAAAAATTGTAAAGTTTTGACTATTTCAGCTGGTTCTAGAATAATTCGGACAGTTATGGGCGATACGGCCCGTTGTAGCACTTTCTGGTCGAAAGCCAGGCGCTCCGGCATTATAAAGTGCGCTGCAGCTGTTTACGATGCGATGGCTCACTGCGGTGGATTATAGCAGACTCAACTCAAATCCGAACCCTGTGGAACTTTGTGGCACGTGGTAGCACGCCATGGGCGCACTTCGGCGGACCCGATTTTTGAATTTCGGGAGCTGCGGTGCGCTGCAGTGCCCGACGGTGATTTAGCCTATGCGAAAATCACAATGAGTCATCTTTCAAGCTCAAATACTCTCAACATAGAGCATTTCACGTGTAGTGCCATATACCGATGGTACCCAAATCGGCACTAAGAAATTATGTTATCAATGTGAACAATGGAGTTAAGAGACTAGGTGTACAGAAATTCGTATTTGTAGATTTATAAATCTTTCCCTATCATTTATAGATTCTTATGAGCTTCTATATCTTAAATATAGATTCATAAATATACAACTAAGATAACACAGATTCTTAGATATACAAATGAGTATATGAACAAAATAGAATAGCCATTGGATTAACCAATAGAGGGAAAGTGGGTACCTTAGGCTTTGACAATGATAAATTTGCTAAGAGAGGCTTGAGAGCTTGAAAGATTCTTTTTTCAGCAAGTACCAGCAATGGGGGATTCAGTTGGGCAAAAAAGATAGGGGAAATGGAGCTGAGAAGCTAAATGCTCTTTTAATGGAGGACTACCTACCATGGAATAGGATGGGCCTGAGTTGTCCCATCCCACTTGGTGAGATAGGGAGGGACTGGTAGGAGGTAAAGGGGCATGCTAAGCTGAGCACAGCAGGGGGTAGAGGGGAAAGGAGGCTCAGAATTGGAATAGGGATTAGATGGCTGTGGGTCCCAGCCAGGGAAGAAGGAGGAAAAAGCTAAAAATTCTAATTTTTAAAATTGCTTTATTTAATTAATTTAATCATAAAGAAAAATCAGGATTTTATAAATGTGCTCCGAAATATCTCAAAAATTCACCCCAAGTTAATCTGGGGGTGAGGAACGAAATGACAAAATTGGATTTTGATTTCAATGACAATTTATTTTTCTTATTTTCTAATTAATTAAATATATTAAATATTCGATAAAATTCGACGACTTCCAAATACGTCCAAAATATCACCCCAAGCTAATTTGGGGGTGACGATCGTAATGGCGATGTTGGACTTTGATTTAAAGGTCAAACTAAATATCTCAATTTTCCCTTAATTAAAAATTATTAAAATATTCCAATTATTTGATTGAGCTCTGAATCACTCAAAATCTCTGAGGATTGGTTCTAATGGCTAGATGAAGTCAATGAAATAATAGTTAGGATAGAATTAAGCTAAAATAAAGCTAAGTAACAACCCAGGGTTGTTACAAAGGGGACTTGTAAAGATTGTGGTAGGATGGGAGAGAAGAAAGGAGAAGCAGGGGATGGGTGAGAAGGATTGCTTGTGGAATATATTCTCTTAGCAGCTCTTGTTTGGGCCTCAATCATTATCTTGAATAAACCCATAATTTGCCTCATCTATTCTTGTAGACATGGGGCACTAGGTTCAGCATCCTTTACAATAAAAGTAGACAGATCTTCTTGATCTAGATTGATTCTATTAAATAATGAAAAGAATATGAATTCAAAATAAATAGAAAGGGAAACTTATCACTAACATTCAAAATTCGAGATACATTAAGAAAAGTACTTATAATAGAAAAGAAATAGCAACTACAATATACAAACTACTATGAAAGTCATTTGAAAAAAAATTAATTATTTATTTATAGAATTTATTATAAAACATGAATTCAAAATCAATATATAGGGGTATAATGAAGGCATCTTCTAACTCGAATAAGGATGATGTGGGCATGAACCCACCAATCTTGGGCATAGTTGTCGAAGAACTCATCTAACATTTGAAGTCATATGTGATCAGGGCACCTTATGGCAATAAAGGTATCAGAGACCCTTAAAAGCCACTCCCTAGCTAACTGAGGGATGCAGTCTCCCATAAACATGCAGTACTTTAATATTTTAACAAGCACTTCACCTTCAGCATTAGACACTTCTAAGTAGAGGCAGTCCATACATCGAGCCAAAGCTTGTGGTCATCTTTCCATATAAGAAAGAACTCTCTTGTGTACCGTCTTAACTCTGACTCTGGATTCTTCATCTGAGAGTCAGTTGATTCAGATTCAAATAGAAGGAAAACTCCCTCTTTAAAAATTTGTAGTACTAAGAAAGAGTACACAAAATTAGTAATAAAATGGAAGCTACAAATCATAAGTGAATATTAAAGGAGTTAAGAATGTATTCTAGTTCAGACTCTAGATTTTTTTTTATATTAGAATCAGCTACTTAAATTCAAATAATAATAAGATCAATTATTGAATTTGAAGTTCATTCACTTTCCTAAGGTGACTTTCTTTAAGTATTTTTATCTTTTTGTGTTGTTATCTTGGATGAGTGGATATATCATTTAAAACATTCTCAACCTTGCCTCTAATACCAACTGTCACGACCCCAATATTGGATAGAAGATTTGTCCAACATTGGGATGTTACCTTAGCACCCAATACTCAATTAGAAGAAAACTAATTAAATATAGATGCTAAGTGGCCAAGTCTCTTTATGAGCAAATGTTAAGTTAAAGTAAATTTGCAAAGAATAGCAATAGGAGGTACAAGAAACATTGCAAGTATAAACAATAAAAGCAATTAATATAGTCCACTCATTTAACCCAAGCAATTACAAAATAAGTAATCATAATATAGATAGTTAAGGATAGGTACAAGAATTAACTCAAGCAGTTTATAGTTTGATTATTACAAAACCATTTAAGAGAAAAAGTAAGAGAGAATACAATCATTCTCTTACTTAAGCTAAAAGTGCAAGAAAATTTAAATAATAAGCAGAAGCCATTCATTTTATAAGCTCTTCAAGCACTAGGATCTGCATTACCTGTATCAAAGAGCTCTTGATCTATCATATTTTGGTATTTAAATATGATAGGGCAAGCTAATAAAAGAAAAGTGTAGTTAGACAAAACAATCTATGCACATTTTAAGATTAGCTATATTATAAGTTAATAAATCTCATAAGCATAATTTATATTTAAACTAAGCAACATAGCTATAAAAGCTATCAAGTAAGGAAAAAGGAAGTAAACATAATTGTAAAGAAGTATGAAATAAGTTGAGTAAGAATACTCACTTGTATATAAGTCCTAGCCTGCATCCTAAAATGATAAGGGAAAAGCATCCTAAAAGGTTAGAAATTACTATGTGCATTTAAAGTAAATGAAATAAAAGTAATACATGTTCAATAAAATTTATGCTAAATAATCAATGAAATATAGTGAAGCATTAAATAAAATTAAGCAGCATACATTGTATTTAAATGAACTATAACTAAGCAAAATATAATACTGAAAATAGAGAGTGTAAAGTATAGAAGGTAACGAAGTATCTTAGACTCTTGGTCTAAGATAAACATTGCCTAGGATCATGAAAAATAAGCATAACTAAATTGTTATGAAGATATCTTACAATCAATAAGATTGTAAAAGAAGTCTTATATTATAAGTTGATGTCATATTTATAAGCTATCTCATTCTGCATAGTGTTCAACAGAATGGGATGATGAGTTAAGCATGTCTGCCCAACTATATATGCAGTGGGGGGGTTGAATATTCACATTTACACTCTCTAAAATGTGAAGTCCTATTATGAGCACTATCTTTCTTGTTCAAATTGCCATAATGCATTCCCCATCAAGTTTTATGAAAGTTTTATTTATGCACAATGATCTTGTATGAATGTTAAAAAAAAAAAGCTCAAAGCTAAGCAAGCATTCAAAAAATTTCAATAATTGTAAACTATGTGATATCCTTTTATTATCTAAATTTTAATGATTCTACTTAATAATTGGAGTTAATTGAGCTCCTAATTGACTTATAGATATTCATCTTTTAAGTTAGTTATAAGTAATAGTAGAAGAAAAAGAAGTTTTGAAAATAGTATTTTTAAGTAATTGAGATTCATCCTACACTAGTCCTAAACTAATCAAATTAAATAGATTAATGATTAAAGATTAAAAAAATGAGTAAGGAAGAGTAATATTTATAGCTTTTTAAGTTAAAGAAAGTATAAGCTAAATGAGATTCTATTAGCTTCATCTAGTTACCTACAAGTTGGAAAGTATCAAATCATTTCAATCATGAAGTTATTTAAGATTAATTGATGTTGAGCATTTGAATATAAAGAAAGAAATATATTATATCCTACAAGCAATAATTCATTTATGGTTACAGGGAAACGGAAATCTATTAACTTGTTCATATCATGAAAGGAAACTATGGATCTCAAGTTTAAATCAATTGAGAACTAAATTATAAGGTTAAAGACTATGAAGATATGTGCAAATCATCTAAGTGATTATTTGAGCACTAGTCTAATCATGAATTCTTTTAAATAACTTTAACTTAGCAATTAAAAGTGTTAAGCTAATCATAACATAAAGAAGTTGAAGAATTCTCAAGTTAATCAACATACAACTAAAGGAGAAGTAGTAACATGTAGAGATATAAGAATGTAATTCTAATTCTAATATTTTTGATATGAAATCTATTGTATTTGCTCAAAAGAAACACATAGGACATTAACATGCAAGTCTTCCATTCATTTGGAAGATTAATTGGAAAGATCAATAATATAAAGCTAATATTAAATTAATCTATTTGATATGAAGCTTATTCCAATTAATCCTAGCATGAGATAAGTAATTGAAACTACATTCTAATATATGAATATAATATTCACCAATTGACATAAGGCATAAGACAATTTTATAGTTCATCTATTTACTATGAGATGAAAGGAAGGAATAACTCATTAAAGAACTATCATTAATTTAATTTTAGCACATGACACTAATTCTAATCAAGTTTCAACATAAATAATTTACATATAACTTTACATTCTCATTACATGAAATGTAACAATACATTCAAGTCTAGTAAACTAATATAAACTCCATATGAAGTATATTTTATATGGATGAATTAAACTCTACATATAATATGCAATTATTCAAGTTAAATTCACAATATTCACAGTGCATAACTAATGAGAACTATCTACAATGATAGAGATAATTCTAACTTAAACAATCTTATACAATTTATTCTAAATATGAAAATGATCAATTATAGAAGTTCTACGCATTTCCAATCTATAATTTGCACTAATATAAGAACTATTAATAACATTTTGAATTATCCAACTTGAGATGATACATGCATTCCTATTCAATTCAAATCATTCCTAAGTAATTCTACAATGGAAGGATAATAACTTAAGTAAGCATTAAATAATTCCAATCATCACTTCTATAAAAAATAAGATTTAAACATAAAAATTAAAACTGTATGGGAGATAATAAATGAAACAAGTTTGCTATCATAGGATTCACACATCCTAAAACTAAGCATTTATGAAAATAAGGAAATAATCATTTAATTTAAATTTAAGAGCAAAATACCTAAAATGTCCAAATGATATGTTATACATGTCAATGTGATCCTTATATCCTAAGGAGTAAAATGACACTAATTATGCTAAAATTGAACAACATTTAATTTTCTAGTGTTTGGAGGGGTCTTAATTAGGCTTAAAATGTCATTAGGAGATCTGCGATTCAAAACCTATGTTTGATCTCATATTATTGTTCCTCACATTTTGTGAGTGAAATGAACTATTTGATCTTTTAATTTGGATATTAAATGATCAAATTATGCTACTTAGAACATTGGAATTTAAATTAGAATGATTTAATTAAATGTAAAATAATGATTAAATAAATTAATCATTAAAACTATAATTAAATATCGTATTATTATTCTATACATTTTTACAATCAAAATAATATATTATATTGCATGCAGTTGGATAAATATTTTATAAATTATAATTAATTTAAGTTTACATAAATTAATATTACTTATATAATTATAAGTTTTTTCTCTTTCCATTAACAAAATTAGTTAACCGTTACTATTCAAAATGGCATTGTTGGTAGAGACGCGTCTTCCTTCACATGCCACATCACGCCAAGTAAAAGGTGCGGTAAGATTAAATTAAACCGGCCAATTAAATGAACGGTTGCTCGACCTTTGTCTTCCCTGGCTGACAAATACCGTGTTCTAAGAAGTTAGGACATCGCTTCAATGGCTCTATGTGACATGATATCCATCAGTTTATACTTTAAATGAAACAATAGTATATGACCTATCGTTTAAGCCAAATTATTCCCTTTATGGTTAACCTCTAGGCATATCAAATTGATGCCCTAAATCTAAATCCTACGATCCTTCATTGAACTAACACAAATAGGTAATAAATCAAAATCTATCCTAATGATCAATTTTTATAATATGTAATATATCAATTGTTCTATAATAATTGATGTTTAAGATGCAAGACTAAGAAAATAATTAAATTCGAACAAATAGCATTTACGAAATGAGTTTAGGATTGAGATTTATTGATCTTTTCTTTAAAATTAATTTGCTTATTTCCTTTCAGATACTAAGTAATGTTCGAACAAGTAAGAATGATGTAAAACGAAGCATAAAATAGAAGTTCCAGACATGAATTACTACGATTCAATTAAATTGAGAAAAAGAAATTCATACTGAAACATCCAGTCAAGCTCAGCTAAGCTGGCAACTAGGAAATGGAATTTGTCATATAACAACTGAATGATTTCTTTATGAGTAGCATACGAAGATAGTGTACATGATAAAACCCTTTGATTTAAGATTAGAAAGGTTCAAAATTGCTAAAAGAAAAAAAAAAAAAAAAAGGCAAGCAAGCAGAGCTCAAAATGGATTCATAGAATCAAGTAAAAGATTCGTATAAGAAATTCATAAAATACTCTCACATTGCATAGCGGTCATAGAATGATTAAGCAGAAATAGAAATGAACACTTGAAGACATTTCAGGACCCCTAATTAACATAGGTAAAATTAGCAGCACAATTCTTTAGCAAGAGAATGGATGAACGAAGAAATTTTTTGTTTCTGAAGTGTTGACCTCACAATCAAAGGAAAGAAGAATGTATAGGTACCTGTCTGTGACGTGTTGTGTTATTAGGGTTTGGATGATTTGGAGGATTCACAAGGAGGGATCACTGAATAGCAGCTTGGCAGCACAGCTTTCGAAAGGATTTTGAAGTCTCCAAATAAAATAAGAAAAATGCAAAAATCATATCGGTGGAAGAGAACTAAACACCAAATATGAAAAGCCAGTTGTGCTCTTTGCATATTGGACGCCACTCCTCTCCCTTCGGCAGAGTACGCTAGCAACGGGGGGAAGAAGACGTACAGTAAGGAAATGAGGGCCGTTTGATATGTGTGATCGAGCTTAAATTTAATCTCATGGTGGATTTCTCTTCGTGTCTGTTGTAAGTAAGTAATATCATCAGGCCATGGATGCTTTTGATTAAATCCAACGGTCCTGATTATCAGGAGGATGGACGAAATATTCTTACTGGCTTTTCACAGGTGTTCCGTGTTTCGCATATTACGGCGGACCCTCGCCATTTAAAATTTAGTTGTTTTGGAATTTATTCAAATAACATGTACATTATAATTATATATACACATATTAATTTAATCAAATGAATGTTTAATTAGCTAATAAATCAATTTATTTAATCATTTTTCTTAAGAACTTAAATGCACTCCGGAAAATCCTAAATTTTCATCCTTACCTATATGATGGGTGAGGAATTTAAAAATGCGATTTGATTTTTGATCAGATATCTATTTAATTAACCTATTTTTCTGAGTATTAAAATATTTGCAATAAATTTGATGACTCCCAAATACTTCCAAAATATCACCATTGCTAATTTGGGTGTGGTAAGTCCAATTGTGAACTCCATTTTTTATTTTGAGCTCTAAATAATTTAGGTAATTTCAGAATTATCAGAAAACTAGGAAATATTGGAAATTGTTGAACGGTCTCCAAATCGCACAAAATTTGAGGTGGAAACTCCTAACATAATTATAAGCATAATAGAAGGGGTTTGGAGACAATTAGGTTACTAAATAATGGGTAACAACATTATGGATGTTACACTCACACTCATATTTAGCCTTGGATGGCATTTATCACCTGATTAGGGCTGCATTCCCAAACAACATGACTCGCTGACATCGCCTCGTGTTGCTGCAGGGTTCGGGCTGAACGGGGCTCTCAATCTCCCCAACACCCCCTTTCCAAAGTACATGGGCCTGGTCCATCATTATGGATGCTTCTCCATACTCAATTCAGAATGCAGCGCGGCAGCCCGATTCCCACGCTGGGCCACTCCCAGTTCGGTTGCTCTTACTAGGGGAATTCTGGTATGTTTCTTCTCATACACTTATTGATATGCTAAGACTCAGCGGGGGGCCCACCCATCATGGGGTCGTATTTCTAGCCGTCGCGGACATTCAGCGCAGGGATTTGGGATCTTGAGAGAGCAAGCTGCCCCAGTGGGCTGCGGCACAAGACAAATATCCGAGGCAAGAAACATTTCCTCCCACCCTTGTCAGACGCGGCCATAGCAATGGCGGCACAACTCACACTTCAGCCTGCCGTGCCAGCGAGCGCCAAGACCCAGTCTGAGCATTCGTGTCGATGACGTGCGCTCGGGCGCTGAGCAACGTAATGCTGGATGCCCAGGTGGGCGTGACCTTGGTCGATTGACCTCGAACGCAACTTTTACATTTTGCTGTGCTCTTCAAAGATGCAAGAGCCGATATATCTAATGCCGAGAGTCATGCTAGTCCTTTTGGAGCACAGCGGCACCCACATCATGAAGCCCGCTCATAGAATCATGCACAAACACATTCCCTTGGCGCGGCACTGCACCACTATAAGTTCAGCCTGCACGTGCCGCTTCCTCCTCAGAGGGGGGTGCTGGCTCGGGCCGCTGCTGCTTGTTAGCGCCAGACGGGTTGCCGCATGGTTCAAGAGTTATCCGATTTGCTCAAAATGCTTTCTCGATCTCGACAATGATCCTTCCGCATGTTCACCTACATAAACTTGGTTACGACTTCTCCTTTCTCTAAATGTTAAGGGTCATTTAGCCTCGCGCAGAGTCGCGGGCGGCAAACCTCCATCATCCCTATGATCTGAACACTTCGTCAAACCATTCAATCGGTAGGAGGGAGGGGTGGTGAGTACAAAGGCTAGGGATGTAATCAACGCGAGATGATGACTCACGCTTACGAAGAATTCCTTGTTGAAGGACAACAATTGCAATGATCTATCCCCATCATGATAAAATTTTATAAGGATTAATCAGGCCTAACGGCTAAGCATATGTACTCATTGAATACATTAGTGTAGCGTGCATGCGGCCCAGAACATCTAAGGGTATCACAGACCTATTCTTGCTTCAAACTTTGATGGCCCAAACAGCTATAGTCCCTCTAAAAAGCTGGCTGCACAGAATGAACTTCGCATAGCTAGTTAGCAGGCTGAGCTCTCATTCATTAAGAGAATTAACCAAGCAAATCACTCCACCAACTAAGAATGGCCCTGCACCACCACCCATGGAATTAATAAAGAGCTCTTAGTCTATCAATCCTTACTATGTTTTGATCTGGTAAGTTTCCCCATGTTGAGTCAAATTAAGCTGCAAGCTCCACTCCTGGTGGTTCCCTTCTGTCAATTCCTTTATGTTTTAGCCTTGCAACTATATGGTGGCTAGGCTGAGAGGAGAATGGATCTCTTATATAGTAGAAGCAACTCATGATGGCATGGTGATAGGACTCCCATCCCCTAAGTCTTCTCTCCCCCTTACCGACATCCCTCATGAAGAAGGTGTGCTACTCAAATTCATGGTAGCAAAAGCTTCAGCCGCCACAATTGCTGCAGGAATCTCAGGAAAATATAGTGCCGATACATCAAGAGGTTTGCAGGACTCTCCTTCTTCTTCTAAATTCATGGAAGTTGTGCAGGTAGTATTTTTTGAGGGCTATAACGTTAATTTTCAACAAGAAATTGATTTCCTTGTAAGAGAAAGCTCGTAGTTTTTTCATGAAGAAAATCTTCAAGGTATTCAATAGAACACCGCTTCTACACCGTAGCCACAAACTATACCGCAGCCACAAGAGCAAAGAGTGAATGCTTAGGTCAAACCCAAAATTGTTCCTTGTGTTGATGCCGGTGATCAGCAAGATTACATTGGAGCTCATGGAGAGATTATTTTGGATGAAGATGATGTGTTGTGCCCTACCCCCGGGTCCGTAAGATTAGATTCCAGGGGTGGTGTGCCACTCTGGCAAATCCCTTACTTATCATTGGATTAGGTAAGATTCACAATCCACTATTAAGGGAAGGATGTGCACAGAATGAATTTGATGATCAGTCACTAAGTCCATTATACATACAGAGTGCGAAAGCAATAAGAAGTAAACATTATATCTATTCACCATACATCAAGTAAGAAATAAAAGATAGCTCAGTAAATAATAAAGTGCATAAAGTAAACACAGTCACGATTACCTGTATTATTATAACATTTTAATTAAAGTTTAAAATACTAAAAATGAATCAAAAGACTCTCATCCTCACAATATAATAAAAGGCAGCTGAATATCCCCTGTTCCAAGCTGCTTGCGCCTCCTCTAAGAAAGTTTCCTCCTCAAGCACAGGATCCTCAAATTGATCAAGATCTGACATTGTCGGTTTCACAATGCCAGGGCCCTAGCCAATAAAAGAAAATATTATTAGACAAATTGTCTAAGTATATTTTAAGTAAGAAATTTATTAGGCATTTATTAACATCATCATTTTACTCTAAATAAAATGAAATATCTATCTAGCATACGAGCAAAAGTATAAAAGGAATACAGGATAAGTTATAAATGTATTATTTATAACTAAGCAAGAATTGAGCCAAAATCACACCTCAAGTAAAGTAAATAAGGTAGGGCACACATATATAATACAGTAAGCAAAAGTACTAAAAGAAAAATCTAAACCTAAATATGCTGATGATCATATGATATATGCTAATTTAAAAATAAAAAATTTGAAGGTGGTACATATAGTAAGCAAAAAAGTCTAGCATCTTATATATGTATCTACACAAGTGACCAAGTAAGATAGGAAAAATACAGCTAACTAAATTAACATGCATCATCAACATAATAAACAGTAAGCTGAAAAATAAAAAGAACGTATAACTACCATATCAAAAAGAATTGGCCAATGTAGCCCAATATATTTCCAAAGTCTTTCTAGGTAATGGCAGACAGAAATTCCCATGGCCTTTCTGGGATAGGGCAAACAGTAAAGCAAAACTAAAGAAGCAGATAATACTAGGCGAATATCTCTTAGTTATTTACTTTTGTTTTTATGGACAATTATAGAAATGGCTAAGGAGTCACGCACATCTAAAAGACTGAGCAGGTTCCAAGCTTAACACACACTACTCAATAAGTAATGTTAAGCATCTTGATCTCTCCTTACCCCTATCCATTGGAGTAAATGTGCACTATAATCTACCATGAACTAAACCCAAATGTAAATGTTTTCCTAATATTCTAAGTTTTCATTTTCATGCAATAATATTTTCTTATATAACATATCCAAGAAAGTAAGCACAAAATATAAGTAATGCGTAGCACAAAATCAATTAGTAAGCAAGGGACTCTTCTAGCATGGTGATAATATTGTTGTATAATTAAACCATTCTAACGATTTTAAGTTACACAAGTTCAAGATCTCTAATTCCTGCTATCGAGTGTAACTTAGAAGTACGTCCTTATAGGTTACAAAATATTAGGACTAGCTAAGCCCTAATATGATTAGTCAATGATAACTATGTAAGTTAAATAAGAAATCATAACGACCTAATTATTGATTTTTGACGTTCTAAACTATAGGCTGACCACAATCTACAAAGCTAGAGATTATGGATTAAACACTATAAGATTGAGCTTAATCCTATAATCCCAAAGGTAAGTCTTAAAATCTAAGTTTCAATTTAAATATGAACTAATGATTAAGGTAAATCCTATTAAGTAAAGTTAAACTTAATAGGATGATTCTTCTATTCTAAATCTAAGGTTGAAAGATAAAATTATCAAAATTAAATTAAAAATTCTAGAAACTAATAAAACCAAGTATTCATTTATTGAATAACCCCATTATTCAATGAATAAAATTTATCCTATGATCAAGCCCTCATCTTAGGAATAATCCTACTATGAGGTGTAAAGTCCTAGGAAAAGACTTAAAGAGATTTAGAGATTTTACAATTTTGACCTAAATACTGATTTTATTTACTTAGAAGGTTCTTGTACCATTTAAATATTGACTTTATGGATAAAAAAGATTAATTAGGAATTAAAGATGCTTATCTTTAATTTTGGGCAAAATGATCATTTTGCCCCTAGTTAAAGGTACAAAAAGCTACTTTTTGAATTAAGGTTGTAATCTAAAATTTCTTACTGTCAAATGATTCCTTACAGTCAAATGTGAAGATAGACAATAATTACACTCAATTTGGATACGAAATGGGTCCTATAGATCAAAACTAAAGTTTTTGACCTAAGGGGTATTTCAGTAATTTACACTTTTTGGATTCTAAATTTTTGTACAATTTACTGAAGGTTGCTGCTCAATGATTCCATAAAATCTAAGAACACTAAATTCTTAGGTCAAATGACTAAGTTATAGAGGTTCTAAATATCCAGGGCAATTCAATAATTTTTATGGGTTAAATGGGACAAAAACTGTACTTTTTCATTTGAGGTTCAAATTTAGCAAACTTAATTTCATAGCTTCCTATAGTATACTGAGTGCTTTAACATGAAGTAAACCTAATTTAGATGTCAAATGGTCAAGTTATGACCTATCTCGGGTTATGGGTAATTTGGTCATTTTTTATTTTGTAGAGTTCAGATCCTAAATATTATTTCAGTTTATTGATAATACTAAAATCTTAGGCTAGATAGTACTTTGAATTTTTGAATTTGGAGTTGAATTAACCAAGTTATGTTCAATTGAAGACTATGAGCATTTTAGTCATTTTTAGGTGAGGGTCTTAAATGTCACTTTTCAAACTAAGCTCCAAATAGGGAAACTAATACTTCTATAATGATAGGGCTATTCTCTTGAATATTTTAAGACCTATATTACCTATATTTGGATAACTAGGTTACAAGTTGTGAGGGTTTGATTAGGACCTAAAATATCACTAAGTTAAATATACCCCTGATCGAATTTTCTGATTAGCGTCATTTGATCTCTTTTATTTTTCTGAGTAAAATGAGATATATATTAAATATGTTTGGACTAATTTTTTTTTAAAGTTATGAGGTGTTTTAAGATTAATTATATTAATCAATTAATATTAATTATTCCTAATTATTCAGTGTTTTTAATAATTAAGAAAAATACTAATTATTATTTTTGCTAATTTAAATTAATTTTATAATTATTATTCTCTTACAGTTTGAATTTAAGTTAACTATAGAGTTTCATTAATATAATTAACTAATGTATAATATTAATTAATTATTTAATTAATTATCATTATTAGTAATTAATAACATTATGCTAAATATTATTAATTAATTAAACTAATTATCTATATTTTTCTATTATAAGTAATTCTATAAGTGTTTTAATAATAATATATATATACATATATATATATATATATATATATATATATATATATACATATATATATATATATATACACACACAATATAGCTATATATTTTTTTTTTATTTATCCTAACTACTAATATTAACTAATCACTAAATACGTAACTGCTAACTTAATATCATGCATAAATCTATAGCCGCATCCTAAAGTCTCTAATAAGGTCTTTGTATAATATATATATATATATATATATTTATTTTATTATGCAGAATTGACCCATGCGTGCCCACCGTGCCACGTGGCAGGCAGGGATAGCCCGCGGACCACGGGGCGGGTCCCACACGGGACGCGTGGTGACTTGCGAGAGGGCGGGGCAGCGCCGCAGGCCCCACACGCCTGAGAGACGGGACGAGTGCGCCTCGCCTCTGCGGCTGTGGCAGAGGCCGCCACGTTCCGCGCGCTGATATGACCAGTGCAAGCCGCGGGCCCTATTCATCCCCACGCGGACCAAGCAAACGCGGGTCGGGCCTCGGGTTGACCCGTCCCACCCCCGGCTTGACCGCCTCACCCCGCACGGCAGGACCTAGGGCGCTAAAATCGGTGGCCTTCCCGCCTTTGCCGGGGCTCGACCCACCTACCGTCGGGAAGGTCTCAACGAGACCTTCCGATTGCCCTAAGGGTAGACACCAAAGGGTGACCGAGTCGCCGGTTAAGGCGAACCTTAGGGAGCTAGGCTCGAATGCGAGGGAGATAACAGTTTTAACTATGTATGGCTTGCAAAATTCGAATGATTGGACTAGTATTTCGTCTCTCAAATCCAATCATCTCTTGATCTCAATCACGGAATAGGCATACGAATTGATATATAGCAATTACATTGACTGAGATGAGGGATCGATGCGTACCTTTATGAATGGTTGAGAGGATTAGGGTTTAGGTCGTGATCGTGCCGATAGCTCCGGGTCGCCTTTGGGTTCTTCACTTGCACTGAGTTGGAGCCTTGAGGCTTATGGGGGCTGGGGCAGAGCCTGTGAAGCCACCGCACGCAGCGGTTGGCTGCTGCTCGTGGTGAGGCGACGCAAGGCTGCGAGTCGACAGGGAGATGGAACGATGACGCTGAGCCGTTGGATCGGTTGATCGAACGGTTCACATCTCCCGTTAGACTAGACGAGCGACTTGACTGAGAAGCGCAGCGGGGAGAACGACGTTGGATGGCGCCGTTAGTAAATTAAAAATTATTTAATAAATTTAATTTAATTAATTTCATATTTAAATAAAATATCTAAATAATATTTAAAAAAAATTCCAAATGTTCACCCCTAGCTGAACGCAACAGCGAGATCAGATTTTCAATTCGACGTGTATTTTAATTTCCCAATTTTTAGGGTATACAAATATTATTAAAATATTTATCGAAATTTTGACGACTTCCAATTGACACAAAAACATCACTCCTAGCTAATTTGGGAGCAATGAGCGTAATGACGAAGTCCATTTTTTTATCTGAAGTCAATTTAGATAGGTCAAATTTTAAGATTTCTAGATTTTCTAAAAAAATTAGGTTTTGATCCATCTAACTCCTGATTTGGACTATGACTTAAGGGATGACTCCTAATGATTTGATTAACACTTAGGATCAAAATTAAGACTGAGATTAGTCCTAATTAACAAAGATAATAACTTGGGTTATTACATGATATGTGTCTACATCGTTCAAAGTTTAAAGGTTCTATAATTGTGCGATTGTTCCGGGCACTGTGGATGGTCGTCTAGCATCTCACCGTCATCAGTCCTCAACCACAAGATAACTCACATGCACTAGGCGCTGCGGAGATGTAGATGGGACACGCTCCCGGACTTGAGGAAGAGAGAGATGGAGTTCACGATGACCTTGATGTAGCTCTATGAGGAGGACATGGCTACTATGAGGGGAGGCGACCCAAAGCTGGTTCAGCTACTCTGGGCCACCATCCAGGAGCTCCCTCAGGTAGAGACAAGGTTGACGAGCTGGTGGCAGCAGCGCGCCAAGGCATGGTCTCTCTCCCGGAGCAGTTGATGTACTTCGATGTTTCAGCGATTTGTGAGATAGTACTGTAAGTCAAACACCATCCTTACACTATAGGAGGAGTCCGGCGAGATCACTTCTGACCCGCTATGGATCCACTAGGTATTCTTTGAGTTCTGCCAGGGGAAGTGGGGCACCTCTTGCCCCATAGGGGATTGCCTCAATTGATTCCAGATCACGCTATTGGTGATGCAGATTCTGTCTCACTCCAATATGTGATCACGGACACAAATATCTAGGCAGCTCTGAGGGACCTTGGCTCCAACCGCTGCCCTGGGATAGATGGGATTATCCCCACTTTCTTCATGGGTTACTAGAAGATTGCCCATGCTGATACTCTGGCGGTCGTTCACCATTTATTTGATGGTCGGCGGATGTCGTAGCGATGGCATGATACTCTAGTAGTCCTCCTTCCCAAGGAAGAGGGGGCCTCCACTCTGAGGTAGTTTCTCCTTATTAGCCTTTACAATACTATCTATAAGGTGGTGGCGAAGATCTTGGTCATGTGCCTTATCACGGTTTTGCCCTCTCTGATCACCCAGGAATAGGGTACCTTTGTTTTCGGGAGAGGCATCAGCAAGAACTGCCTCATGCTGCACATGGCCATCAAGGTGGATATGAAGCACATAGCCATCAAGGTGGATATGGAGTAGACTTATGACCAGATGGAGTGGGGGGTGCTTATGTATGGTCCTACAGCGGTTCAGCTTTCTACAGCAGTGGAAGGACTGAGTGAAGCAGTGCGTTGAGTCCCTGAGATTTGTAGTTTTGGTTGGCGAGCACCATCTTCCGTGAATAGTGGGGTAGAGAGGCTTCAGGCAGGGTTGCCCTCTCTCCCCTTATTCATTTTGTGCTCTGAGCTTTTGTCCATGTTAGTCAAACATGAGTAGCAGATTTGGTGCCCGATTGGCATCCGGTTGGATCGTGGTGGGCCTGTGTTCTCTCACTTGATGAATGCGGATGATCTGGTTTTTTTCGCACTAGCTACTGTAATAGCAAGTTGAGAGGTATAGCAAATTTTGGTTCAGTATGGGAGCTGGACAGGGTAGTCTGAGAACTTACATAGGTCACAGATTGTCTTCAGCCGTCAGACACTGGGGTACCGAAAGCGCATGATTGATAAGCAACCGAGTTACAGGAGGAACGACAACATTAGATTCCTTGGAGTCATTATTATCAGGCGACCCCTGAGACAGGCCGACTTTGCTACAGTCACTGAGCAGGTCCACTGCAGGTTGTGTTCCTGGAGTAGCCATCACCTCTCCGGTGCAGGCAGACTTTGTCTGATCAGTTCAGTTTTGGCGATGATCCCGAGTTACTAGATGCTGGTGATGCCAATTCCAGACTCATGCCTTTTGGGCATTGAGGCTATCCTTCATAAACTTTTTTGGGAAGGAGCGGGGGGTGGCAGTCTGCATTATGTGAGATTGCAAAAAGCCTATCGACCTATTGAGGATGGAGGATTGGGGATCTGAGATCTTCGACTATGGAGGATAGTCCTGGGAACTCGGGACACACTCAGCTTTGTAAGCAGAGAGGATCTTCTTTGGGTGAGAGCCATGGAGTTTTGCTACCGCAGCAGAGGGGAGGACTTTACAGTGCAGAGGGCAAACTTGATGTTCTGGATGTTGCTAGGCTATGGTTGGCATGTGGTATAGAGACATCCACAGCTTGATGAGGGGACTCTTTAGTGGCTGGTGGATGACTTTTCTGGAGGTGATCTAGTCATCTTTACAGGCTGGAGTGGGTTTCACATCCTTGGCAGTTTGCAGCCATGTGGGAGATGGCTCTGGGTGTGGGGCCTCGTACTTTCTTGCGGCGATGCTAATAATGATATTATCAAAATCTCAAGGAGTACGATGCTCCAGCTGTGGCAAATCCCCAACTTTAGTAAATTCAGGTAGGACCTAACCTGTCTTAAGCCAAGGACTTGTCACCTAGAACTGTGAACATGCATCAATACAAATCAAAGTGGCAGAAGCAATAAACAATATAATATAACATACACATCACCATATAGTATAAGAGACTAAAGGAATCACTAACTCAGATTAAATGTAGAAAAGTAAATAGATCAAGAGTTTAATTATTACAAACTGAATTAAATGAAAGTAAAGATCTCTCAAAATCTCACTGCAAGAAAGTAAATCTAACTAAATAGTAGTAGGAAGGTCCTCCTCCGGCACTAGCTCCTCTCCTATAGTACTGCTTATGAACAGATCCAAATCTGACATTTTTCGGTATCACAAATGCCAGGGCCCCATCGAACAAAAGAAAAGTTATAGTTAGACAATTGTCTAAGTAAATTTTAGGTTATTTAAGTGAACTGAATATTTAAGATATCACATTTAAGGGTTTTAAACATGCAAGTATTATAAGGTACTACAGGCTACAAAGAATGGGAAAGCCATAAGATAATTATTTATAGCTAATCAACAAATAAATATTAAAATAACATACAAAGCAGCATTTAAACAAGGTGAAGCTAAAAGCAAAATAACTGTAACTACTGAAATAAATCTGCTCCTAACATACTTATGATTATATGGATACATGCTGAGTATATAAAGAACACAAGTGCTGAAATAAACATATAATTCTAACATCCTAAACATGCCAATATTTAATACTAAGCAATAAGAGTATTTATATAAGCTTGCAGATTAATATGAAAAAGGCCACTAAGGCATGTGGAAAAAGTAAACTATGTACATGAATGAGCAAAAGTAAGGCCATTGAGACATGTGGCAAAGCAAGTCATGCACTAAAAGAAAGGCCACTAAAGCATGTGGCAAAGCAAAACAAATACGAACAACTGAACGAAGTAGAAATAAGCCTAAGACATAGTACTGCCATAACATAAACAGGCCATACAGGACCTCTGAACTGAAAGTTCAACATGTATCCATCCTAGGCATCCACAGAGCTAGGTCCGAGTTGAACTTATAGAATAAGACATATATCCATCCTAAACATCTGCAGATCTAGGTCCAAGTCTATTCTATAACAAAGCTAGAACTGAAGAGGCAGACTAAGCTAGGACATACTCTACTAATTGAAAGCACTAAAAGTACTGAATGAATGCTATGCTTTTCAAATACTAACTTAGTGTGTATCTTTTATATCCTAAGTTTATCTATTATGCTCAAAAAATGAGGCTCGATATTCAAGGTGTGCAAAGCAATCAATTCAAGTAAGAAATAGACTCAATATAGAGTTATGTGATATCTGTTGTTGTCTAATCTATCCAACTAATTATTCTGAGAAGATACAAGCTTAGGATCTCAATATCCAGCTATTGAGTATAATCCTAGATTCAGGACCTTAATGTTAACATTAGAACATAACAATTTCTAATTTATAACCATTTAATGACTATAAAAATTAAAGTAAATGAATCAATGACTTAATTATTATTATTTTCCTCTCTTAACCCAAATCTTGATTAAGTAAACCAAGATTAAGGATTCTGGATCCAAACTTTACTTTGGTGTTCAGATCCTAAATCCTAGGGATTATCCTAATAAGGATCTAGGGTTCACGCTTAAAACCCAAATTAAAGATAAGGAATTTTACAAGCTAAAGGATTTAGAAACTAAGATCTTAATTGAAAGGTCACTCTACTGGTTATAAGATAAAATAATTAATTAAGAAGTAAGAATTTAATATCTATATTCAATCCTTAGAATAATTATATTATCTTGTAGATTGAATTATTCCTACACCCACATGGATGTTTCAAAAGGATTAAACAATAATTCACTTAAGGAATCCCAAACAAGGTAATTCAAATCAATTTGAAGATCTAAAGTTTAAGATCTAAGATCTAAGATCTAGTGTTTTATCACTTTAGATTTAAGTTAAGATTTAAATTTAGGGTTTTACAGGAGCTTTTGCTTTTACTTTCTTTAAGCCTATGATTCATGAATAAGCTTTAGTAAGATAACTAGGATTAGAAACTTCAACTTTACTATTGATTAAGCTAAGGCTTTTATGAAGGGTCTTAAGATCACTTAAGATCTTAAGAGCTTATTTAGGGATTTTAGGATGTAAACACTTAGATTCATTCCTGAGATGATACAACTGAGCAATTGATATTAATACATTACATTACTGATTATTATTACTTTAATTGAGACATCTAAGGTTTAAGGGTACTTAAATACATTTTGGTTAAAATGACTAAAATACCCCTTTCAAGGGTTAAAATGGGATTTTAAGATTTACTCATCTAAATTGATCCAAGTCTATTTTAATGAGTTCCACATTAGTTAATAAAGTAGGATATACACTTATCTTTAGTTTTGGTAACCTAATTAGCCTAATTAGCACTAATCACATTTTCAAACCAATTAAGGTGATTAAGGAAAAATGGGCATACTAGAATAATCAAACATATCTAAAGGACTGTACTAAGTGAAGCATTAGGAAATAGGGTTATCGAAACCAGAGATTAATCAAATGCTTAATTCACTAATCCCAAATTAGGGTAATTAAGGAGTGATTAATAAAATTAAGGTGCTTAAATTACTTTTAATGGTCTAGATAGGTTCTCTATGGTCTCATGAGCAATCAGAGACCTTAATTAATATTTTTGGACATTAATTGAATTTATTATGATTTAAACATAGATAGAGAATATTTAAGCAATTATCTAAAATCTAACCATTGGATCCTTGATTTTATTTTATATTATTGTTCCTTGCATTTTTCTAATTAAAATAGTATATTGGATCATACCATTTTGTTAAGTGTAACAAAAGTTATTTAAATAATTTAATCTATATTTTTATTTAAATTGGAATCATAAGATATCTGTTTATCAATTATTTATCCTATAAAATATAATTCCATAATTCTATTATTTAACTGCGGCCCAAAATCAAATCGCACGGACCCTCTATCAGCGGTTCTAAGCTTATGGAATGCCGAGAAATTGCCGTGACGATTTGAGCTCCAAAGGACTTCGGCTGGGCAATTGAGGATTCACAGTGAGCAAAGGGACTCACTGTGAGGTCCTGGGGGTATTTATAGGCATTAGAATCTCGGAACTGTGGAACGATCGAGATAAGATGGATCCGATCGAAGGCGCGGGCCGTTGGATCAGATCTGCGGAATGGTCGGCCCGAATGGCGCCCACGTTTGGGGTTAGCCGATCATTGGTGGGAGGGTATAAATGCAACTAAGAATTGTTTAGAATCCTAATTTGCAATTGAACCAATTTAAATAAAATCTAAAATAGGCCTGGGTGAATGTGATACCCAAAATTATGAACTTCAATCAACACTTCTCGGTGCATGGATTTAGGAATTCACAACCAAATACCTTGATAAAATACGTCATTGCTCATTTGCAATTCATGATGATGACACTTTTAATATCTGCTTTGAATTCCAGATAATCATCATCTTTAGTTTGCGAGAGAGGGACATCTCTGTAGAATGTTGGTTCCACATTGTTATTTGCTAGAACAAAACTTAGTATATTGCCACTGACTGGAGAAATCTCTAGCTTATGAAATTCTTGTCCTAACGATTGCATAGCATTCATAGAATGATTAAGCATAAAAAGAAATGAACACTTAAAGACATTTCAAGACCCCTAGTTAACTTAAATAAAATTAGCAGCACAATTCTTTAGCAAGAGAAGAGATGAGCGAAGAAATTTTTTTTTTCTGAAGTGTCGACCTCACAATCAAAGGAAAGAAGAATGTAGAGGTACCTGTCTGTGACGTGTTGTGTTATTAGGGTTTGGATGATTTGGAGGATTCACAAGGAATGATCACTGAATAGCAGCTTGGCAGCACAGCTTTCGAAAGGATTTTGAAGTCTCCATATAAAATAAGAAAAATGCAAAAATAATATCGGTGGAAGAGGACTAAACACCAAATGTGAAAAGCCAATTGTGCTCTTTGCATATCAGACGCCACTCCTCCCCCTTTGGCAAAGTACGCTAGCAATGGAGGGAAGAAGGCGTACAGTAATTAAATGAGGGCTGTTCGATATGTGTGATCGAGCTTAAATTTCATCTCATGGTGGATATCTCTTCGTGTCTGTTGTAAGTAAGTAGTATCATCAGGTCGTGGATGCTTTCGATTCAATCCAACGATCCGATTATCAGGAGGATGGACGGAAAATTCTTACTGGTATTCACAGGTGTTCCGTGTTTCGCATATTACGGCAGATCCCCGCCATTTAAAATTTAGTTGTTTTGGAATTTATTCAAATAATATATATATTATAATTACATATATACATATTAATTTAATTAAATGAATGTTTAATTAACTAATAAACCAATTTATTAAATCATTTTTTTAAGTACTCAAATGCACTCCAAAAATCCTAAATTTTCACCCTTACCTATATGATGGGTGAGAAATACAAAAATGTGATTGGATTTTTGATCAAATATCTATTTAATTTACCTATTTTATTGAGTATTAAAATATTTGCAATAGATTTGACGACTCCCAAATACTTCCAAAATATCACCATTGTTAATTTGGGTGTGATGAGTCTAATTGCGAACTTCATTTTTTATTCTAAGGTCTAAATAATTTAGGTAATTTCAGAATTATTAGAAAACTAGGAAATATTGGAAATTGTTGAACGGTCTACAAATTGCACGAAATTTGAGGTGGAAACTCTTAATATAATTATAAGAATAATAGAAGAGATTTGGAGTCAATTAGGTTACTAAATAACGGGTAACAACATTATGGTTATTACACTCACGCCCATATTTAGTTTTGGATGGAATTTATCGCCCGATTAGGACAGCATTCCCAAACAACATGACTCACCAACAGTGCCTCGTGTTGCGGCAGGGTTCGGGCTGAACGAGGCTCTCAATCTCCCCAACGCCCCCTTCCAAAGGACTTGGGTTCGGCCCATCACTGTGGATGCTTCTCCATACTCAATTCGGAATGCAGCACGGCAGCCCGGTTCCCACGCTGGGCCACTCCCAGTTCGCTTGATGTTATCAGGGGAATTCTTGTAAGTTTCTTCTCATCCACTTATTGATATGCTAAAACTCGACGGGTGGCCCCGCCCATCATGGGGTCATATTTCTAGCCGTCGCGGACATCGGCGCAGGGATTCGGGATCTTGAGAGAGCAAGCTGCCCCAGTGGGCTGCGGCCCAAGACAAATATCAGAGGCAAGCAACATTTCCTCCCACTCTTGTCAGACGCGGACATAGCAAGAGCGGCACAACTCACACTTCATCCTGCCGCACCAGCGAGCACGAGGACCCAGTTTACGCATCCGTGCCGGCGACGTGCGCTCGAGCGCTGAGCAACGTAATGCTGGACGCCCAGGTGGGCGTGCCCTTCGTCGATTGGTCTCGAACGCCACTTTTGCATTTTGCTGTGCTCTTCAAAGATGCAAGAGCCAAGATATCCAATGCTGAGAGTCATGCTAGTCCTTTTGGAGCACCGCGGCACCCACATCATGAAGCCCGCTCGTAGAATCATGCACAAACACATTCCTTTGGCACGATGCTGCACCGCTTTAAGTTCAGTCGGTGCGTGCCGCGTCCTCCCTGGAGGGGGCGCCGGCTCGGGCCGCTGCTACTCGTTAGTGCCAGACGGGGCCGCCGCATGGTTCAAGAGTTATCCGATTTACTCAAAATGTTTTTTAGATCTCGACAATGATCCTTCCGCATCTTCACCTACAGAAACTTTATTACAACTTCTCCTTTCTCTAAATGTTAAGGTTCATTTAGCCTCGTGCAGAATCGCGGGCGGTGAACCTCCATCATCCCTATGATCTGAACACTACGCCAGACCATTCAGTCGGTAGGAGGGAGGGGTGGTGAGTACAAAGGGTAGGGAGGTAGTCAGCGCGTGATGACGACTCACGCTTACGAAGAATTCCTTGTTGAAGGACAACAATTGCAATGATCTATCCCCATCATGATAAAATTTTGTAAAGATTAATCAGGCCTAACGGCTAAGGCTATATACTCGTTGAACACATTAGTGTAGCGTGCATGCAGCCCAGAACATCTAAGAGTATCACAGACCTATTCTTGCTTCAAACTTTGATGTCCCAAACAGCTATAGTCCCTCTAAAAAGCTGGCTGCGCAGAATGAACTCCGCATAGCTAGTTAGTAGGCTGAGGTCTCATTCGTTAAGAGAATTAACCAGACAAATCACTCAACCAACTAAGAACGGCCATTCATCACCACCCATAGAATCAAGAAAGGGCCCTCAGTCGTCAATCCTTACTATGTTTGGATCTGGTAAGTTTCCCCGTGTTGAGTCTAATTAGGCTGCAGGCTCCACTCCTGGTGGTGCCCTTCTATCAATTCCTTTATGTTTTAGCCTTGCGGCCATACAGTGGCTAGGCTGAGAGGAGAAGAGATCTCTTATATTGAAGAAGCAACTCATGATGGCATGGTGATAGAGCTCCTAGCCCCTAAATCGTCTCTCCCCCTTGCCGACATCCCTCATGAAGAAGGTGTGCTACTCAAATTCATGGCACTAAGAGCTTCAGCTGCCACAATTGCAGCAGGAATCTCAGGAAAATAAAGTGTCATTACATCAAGAGGTTTGCAGGACTCTCCTTCTTCTAAATTCATGGAAGTTGTGCAGGTAGTATTTTTTGATGGTTATAACATTAATTTTCAACATGAAATAGATTCCCTTGCAAGAGAAAGCTTGCAATTTTTTCATGAAGAAAATCTTCAAGGTATTCGACAGAACACCACTTCTACACCGTAGCCACAAACTATACCGCAACCACAAGAGCAAAGAGTGAATGCTTGGGTCAAACCCAAAATTGCACCTTGTGCCGATGCCGGTGATCAGCAAGATTACAGTGGAGCTCATGGAGAGATTATTTTGGATGAAGATAATTTGTGGTGCCCCGCCCCCTGGTTCGCAGGATTAGACTCCAGGGGTGGTGTGCCACTCTGGCAAATCCCTCACTTATCATTGGATTAGGTAAGATCCACAATCCACTAATAAGGGAAGGATGTGCACATAATGAATTTGAAATTAGTCACTAAGTCCATCATACATACAGAGTGCGGAAGAAATAAGAAGTAAACACTACATCTATTCACCATACATCAAGTAAGAAACAAAAGATAGCTCAGTAAATAATAAAGTACAGTAAGTAAACACAGTCATGATTACCTATATTATTATAATATTTTAATTAAAGTTTAAAAGATTGAAAATGAATCAAAAGACTCTCATCCTCATAATATAATAAAAGATAGCTAAATATCCCTTGCTCCAAGCTACTGTGCCTCCTCTAAGAAAGGCTCCTCCTCAGGCACAGGATCCTCAAATTGATCAAAATCAGAAATTGTCGGTTTCACAATGCTAGGGCCCCAGCCAATAAGAGAAAATCTTATTAGACAAATTGTCTAAGTATATTTTAAGTAGAAAATTTATTAGGAATTTATTAATATCACCATTTCACTCTAAACAAAATGAAACATCTATCTAGCATGGGAGCATGTAAGCATAAAAGGAATACATGATAAGTTATAAATGTATTATTTATAATTAAGCAAGAATTGAGCCAAAAGCACACCTCAAGTAAACTAAATAAGGTAGGGCATGCATATAATATAGTAAGCAAAAGTACTAAAAGAAAATTCTAAACCTAAATATGCTAATGATCATATTACATATGCTAATTTAAAATAGAAATTTGAAGGTGGTACATATAGTTAGCAGAAAAGTCTAGTATCCTATACATGTATCTACACAAGTGAGCAAGTAAGATACAAAAAATACAGCTAACTAAATTAACATGCATCATCAACATAATAAACAGTAAGCTGAACACTAAAAAGAATGTATAACTGCCATATTAGAAAGAATTGGCCAATCTGGCCCAATATATTCCCATAGCCTTTCTAAGTTATGGCAGACAGAAATTCCCATAGCCTTTTTGGGCTAGGGCAAACAGTAAAGCTAAACTGAAAAAGCATATAATACTATGCAAATATCTTTTAGTTATTTACTTTTGTTTTTATGGACAATTTAAAAAATGGCTAAGGAGTCAAGCACATCTACAAGACTGAGCAAGTTCCAAGCTTAACACACATTCCTGAATAAGTAATATTAAGCATCTTGATCTCTCCTTACCCCTATTTATTAGAGTAAATGTGCACCATAATCTACCATGAACTAAACTCAAATGTAAATGTTTTCCTAATATTCTAAGTTTTCATTTTCATGCAATAATGTTTTCTTATATGACATATCCAAGGAAATAAGCACGAAATACAAATAATGCATAGCACAAAATCAATTAGTAAGCAAGGGACTCCTCTAGCATGGTGACACTATTGTTGTATAATTAAACCATTATAGTATTTTAAGTTACACAAGTTCAGGATCTCTAATTCCTACTATCGAGTGTAACTTAGAAGTACTTCCTTATAGGTTACAAAATCTTAGGACTAGTTAGGCCCAAATATGATTAGTCAATGATGACTATGTAAGTTAAATAAGAAATCATAATGACCTAATTATTGATTTTTAGCATTCTAAACTATAGGCTGACCAAAATTTACAAAGTTAGAGATTATGGATTAAACACTACAAGATTGAGCTTAACCATATAATCCCAAAGGTATGTCTTAAGATCTAAGTTTCAATCTAAATATGAACTAATAATTAAGGTAAATCCTATTAAGTAAAGTCAAACTTAATAGGATGATTCTCCTATTCTAAATCTAAGGATGAAAGAGAAAATAATAAAAATTAAATTGAAAATTCTAGAAACTAATAAAACTAAGGATTCATTTATTGAATAACCTCGTTATTCAATGTATGAAATCTATCCTATGATCAAGCCCTCATCTTAGCAATAATCCTACTATGAGGTGTAAAGTCTTGAGAAAAAGACTTAGAGAGATTTAGAGATTTTATAATTTTGACCTAAATGCTAATTTTATTTACTTAGAAGGTTCTAGTTCATTTAAATATTGACTTTAGGGATAAAAAGATTAATTAGGAGTTAAAGATGCTTATCTTAAATTTTAGGCAAAATGATCATTTTGCCCCTACTTAAAGGTTCAAAAAGTTACTTTTTGAATTAAGATTCTAAACTAAAATTTCTTACTGTCAAATGATTCCTTATAGTTAAATATGAATATAGACAATAATTACACTCAATTTGGATAAGAAACGGGTCCTATAGATCTAAACTAAAGTTTTTGACCTAATGGGTATTTCAGTATTTTACACTTATTATATTCTAAATTTTTGTGCAGTTTACTCAAGGTTGCTGCTCAAGAATTCCATAGAATATAAGAACACAAAATTCTTAGGTCAAATGACTAAGTTATGGATGTTCTAAATTTCCAGGGCAATTCAATAATTTTTAAGGGTTAAATGGGACAAAACTGAACTTTTTTGTTTGAGGTCTAAATTTAGCAAACTTAATTTCTATAGCTTCCTTATAGTATACTGAGTGCTTTAACAGGGAATAAACCCAATTTGGACGTCAAATTGTCAAGTTATGGCCTATCTCGGGTTATGGGTAATTTGGTCATTTTTTATTTTTTTCGGTTCAGATCCTAAATATTATTTTTGTTTATTGATAAAACTAAAATCCTAGGCTAGATAGTACTTTGAATTTTTGAATTTGGAGTTCAATTGACTAAGTTATGTTCAATTGAAAACTAGGGGTATTTTGGTCATTTTTAGGTGAGGGTCTTAAATATCAGTTTTCAAACTAAGCTCCAATTAGGGAAACTAATACTTCTATAATGATGAGGCTATTCTCTTGAGTATTGTAAGACCCATATTGCCTATATTTGGATAACTAAGTTACAAGTTGTGAGGGTTTGATTAGAACATAAAATATCACTAAGTTAAATATACCCCGGATCGAATTTTTTGACTAGCACCATTTGATCTCTTTTATTTTTCTGAGTAAAATAAGATATATATTAAATATGTTTGACTAATTTTTTTTTTAATTATGAGGCTTTTAAGATTAATTATGTTAATCAATTAATATTAATTATTCCTAATTATTCAGTTTTTTTAATAATTAAGAAAAATACTAATTATTATTTTGCTAATTTAAATTAACTTTATAATTATTATTCTTTTACAATTTGAATTTAAGTTAACTATAGATTTTAATTAATATAATTAACTAATGTATAATATAATTAGCTAGTTTATAATATTAACTAATTATTTAATTAATTATCATTATTAGTAATTAATAACTTTATGCTAAATAATTATCTATACTTTTCTTTATAAGTAATTATACAAACCGTTTTAATAATAATATATGTGCATATATATATACATATATATATATATATATATACATATATATATATATATATATATATATACATATATATATATATACATATATATATATATATACATATATATATTATATATATATATACATTGTATTATATAGCTATATATATTATTTTTATTTTAATCCTAACTACTAATATTAACTAATCACTAATTAAGTAATTGCTAACTTAATATCATGTATAAATCTATAGCCGCATCCTAAAGTCTCTACTAAAGTTTTTGTATAATATTATATATATATATATATATTATTCTGCAAGATTGACCCATGCGGGACCACCTTGCCACGTGGCAGGCCGGGATAGGCCGCGGACCATGGGGCGGGTCCCAGACGGGACGCAGGGAGACTTGCGAGAGGGCAGGGCAGAGCCGCGAGCCCCACACTCCTGAGAGACGAGACGAGTGGGCCCCGCCTTTGCAGCTGTGGCAGAGGCCGCCACGTGCCGCGCGCTGATATGGCCAGTGCAAGCCGCGGGCCCTACTGATCACCGCGTGCACCAAGCAAACGCGGATCGGGCCTCGGGTTGACCCGACTCGCCCCCGGCTTGACCACCTCACCCAGCACGGCAGGACCTAGGGAGCCAAAATCGGTGGCCTTCCTGCCTTTGCCGGGGCTCGTCCCTCCTACCATCGGGAAGGTCTCAACAACACCTTCCGATTGCCGTAAGGGTCGACACTAGAGGTGACCGAGTCGTAGATTAAGGCGAACCTTAGGGAGATAGGCTCGAATGCGAGGGAGATAAAAGTTTTCACTATGTATGGTTTGCAAAATTCGAATGATCGGACTATTATTTCGTCGCTCAAATCCAATCATCTCTTGATCTCAATCACGGAATAGGCATACAATTTGATAAATAGCAATTACATTGACTGAGATGAGGGATCAATGCGTACCTTTATGAATAGTTGAGAGGATTAGGGTTTTGGTCGTGATCGTGTCGACAGCTCCGGGTCACCTTTGGGTTCTTCGCTCGCGCTGAGTAGGAGCCTTGAGGCTTATGGGGGCTGGGGGGAGCCTGTAAAGCTGCCGCACGTAGCAGTTGGTTGCTGCTCGCGGCGAGGAGACGCAAGGCTGCGAGTCGACGGGGCGACGGAACGATGACACTGAGCTGTTGAATCGATTGATGGAACGGTTCACGTCTCCCGTCAGATCAGATGGGCGACTTGACGGAGAAGCGCAACGGGGAGAACGACGTTGGATGGCGTCGTTAGTAAATTAAATATTATTTATTAATTTTAATTTAATTAATTTCCTATTTAAATAAAATATCTAAATTATATTTAAGAAAATTCCAATTGTTCACACCTAGCTGAATGCAACAGCGAGATCAGAATTTCGATTCGACGAGTATTTTAATTTTCCAATTTTCAGGGTATATAAATATTATTAAAATATTCATCAAAATTTTGACGACTTCCAATTGACATGAAAACATCACCCCTAATTAATTTGGGGGAAATGAGTGCAATGACGAAGTCCGTTTTTTTATCTGAGGTCAATTTAGATAGGTCAAATTTTAGGATTTCTAAATTTCCTAAAAGAATCAAGTTTTGATCCATTTGACTCCTAATTTAGACTATGACTTAGGCGATGGCTCCTAATAACTTGATTAATACTTAGGATCAAAAGTAAGATTGAGATTAGTCCTAATTAACTAAGATAATAACTTGGCTTGTTATATGATGTGTGTCTACATCATTCAAAGTTTGAAGGTTCTATAATTGTGCGATTATTCCGGGCACTGTGGACTGTCGTCTAGCATCTCACCGTCATCAGTCCTCAACCACAAGATAGCTCGCATACTCTGGGCACTGTGGAGATGGAGATGGGACACGCTCCAAGACCTGTGGAAGAGAGAGATGGAGCTCATGATGGCCTTGATGTAGCTCCAAGAGGAGGACATGGCAACTATGAGGGGAGGCGACCCGAAGCTGGTTCAGCGACTCTGGGCCACCATCCAGGAGCTCCCTCAAGTAGAGACAAGGTTGACGAGCTGGTGGCAGCAGCGCGCCAAGGCACGGTGGCTCTCTCGAAGCAGTTGATGTACTTCGGTGTTTCAGCGATTTGTGAGATAGTATTGTAAGTCAAACACCATCCTTACACTTTAGGAGGAGTACGATGAGTTCACTTCTTACCTGCTATGGATCCACCATGTATTTTTTGGGTTTTACCAGGGGAAGTGGGGCACCTCTTGCCCCATAGGGGATTGCCTCAATTTTCTGATTCCAGATTGAACTATTAGTGATGCAGATTCTGTCTCTCTCCAATGTGTGATCACAGACACAAAAATCTGGGCAGCCATGAGGGACCTTGGCTCCAACCACTGCCCTGGGATAGATGGGATTACCCCCACTTTCTTTATGGGTTCCTAGAAGATTGCCCATACTGATACTCTGGTAGCCATTCACCATTTATTTGATGGTGGGCGGATGCCGCGGTGATGGCATGATACTCTAGTAGTCCTCCTTCCCAAGGAAGAGGGGGCCTCCACTCTGAGGTAGTTTCGCCTTATTAGCCTTTGCAATACTATCTATAAGGTGGTGGTGAAGATGTTAGTCATGCACACTATCACAGTGTTGCCCTCTCTGATCACCCAGGAACAGGGTGCCTTTGTTTTCGAGAGAGGCATCAGTGAGAACTGCCTCACGGTGCACATACCCATCAAGGTGGATATGAAGCACATAACCATCAAGGTGAATATGGAGCAGGCCTATGACCAGATGGAGTGGGGGTGCTTACGTATGGTCCAACAGTGGTTTAGCTTTAATCAAAGGTGGATGGACTGGGTGATGAAGTGCGTTGAGTCCCTGAGATTTGTAGTCTTGGTTGGCGAGCACCGTCTTCCGTGGATAGTGGAGTAGAGATGCTTCAGGTAGTGTTGCCCCCTCTCCCCTTATTCATTTTATGCTCTGAGCTTTTTTCCATGTTAGTCAAACATGAGCAGCATATTTGGCGCCTGAGTGGCATCCGGTTGGATCGTGGTGAGCCTGTGTTCTCTCACTTAGTGAATGCAGATGATCTGGTTTTGTTCGCACCAGCTAGTATAGCAGCAGGTTGAGAGGTATAGCAAATTTTGGTTCAGTATGGGAGCTAGACAGGGTAGTCTATGAACTCACATAGGTCACAGATTTCCTTTAGCCATCAGACACTGGGGTACCAGAAGCACATGATTGATAAGCAACTGGGGTACAGGAGGAACGACGCCATTAGATTCCTTGGAGTCACTATCATCGGGCGACCCCTGAGACAGGCTGACTTTGTTGTAATCACTGAGCAGGTCCACAGCAGGTTGTGTTCCTGGAGTAGCCATCACCTCTTCCTTACAGGTAGACTTTGTCTGATCAGGTCAGTTTTGGTGACGATCCCGAGTTACTAGATGCTGGTTACGCCAATTCCAGACTCATGCCTTTTGGACATTGAGACTATCCTCCGTAAGCTTATATGGGAAGGAGCAGGGGTGATAGTCTGCATTATGTGAGATGGCAGAAAGTCTGTCGACCTATTGAGGATGGAAGACTGGGGATCCAAGATCTTCGACTATGGAGGATAGTCCTGGCAACTCGGCACAAGCTCAGCTTTGTAGGCAGAGAGGATCTTCATTGGGTGAGAGCCATGGAGTCTTGCTACCACAGCAGAGGGGAGGACATTACAGTGCAGAGGGCAAACTCAATGGTCTGGTGGTTGCTAGGCTATGGTTTGCATGTGGTATAGAGACATCCACAGCTTGACGAGGGGACTCTTTTGTGGCTAGTGGATGACTTTTCTGTAGTTGATCTAGTCAACTTTATAGGATAGAGAGGGGTTCACATTCATAGCAGTTTGTGGCCATGTGGGAGATGGCCCTGGGAGTGGGGCCCCATACTTTCCTGTGGCGATGCTAATACTAATATTATCAAAATTGCAGGGAGTACGATGCTCCAACTTTGGCAAATCCCCAACTTAAGTAAATTCAGGTGGGACCTAACCTGCCTTAAGCCAAGGACTTATCACTTAGAACTGTGAACATGCATCAATACAAATCAAAGTGGCAGAAGCAAGAAATAATATAATATAACATCCACGTCGCAATGTAGTATAAGAGAGTAAAGGAATTAGTAACTCAGATTAAATGTAGAAAAGTAAATAGATCTAGAGTTTAATTTTTACAAACTGAATTAAATGAAAGTAAAGATCTCTCAAAACCTCACTATAAGAAAGTAAATCTAACTAAATAGCAGTAGGAAGGTCCTCCTCCTACACTAGCTCCTCTCCTGCAGTACTACCTACGAACAGCTCCAAATTTGACATTTGTTAGTATCACAAATACCAGGGCCCCTACCAACAAAAGAAAATGTTATAGTTAGATATTTTCTAAGTACATTTTTGGCTATTTAAGTGAACTGAATATTTAAGATATCATATTTAATAATTTTAAACAAGCAAGCATTATAAGGTGCTACAAGCTACAAAGAATGGGATAGGGATAAGCTAATCATTTATAGCTAATCAACAAAGAAATGTAAAAATAACACACAAAGCAGCATTTAAAAAAGGTGAGGCTAAAAGAAAAATAACTGCAACTACTAAAATAAAATTGCTCCTAACATGCTTATGATCACATGGATACATGCTGAGTATATAAAGAACACAAGTGCTGAAATAAACGTACAATTCTAGCATCCAAAATATGCTAATATTTAATACTAAATAATAAGAGTATTTATACAAGCATGCAGATTAATATGAAAAATGCCACTAAGGCATGTGGCAAAAGTAAACTATGTACATGAATGAGCAAAAGTAATGCCATCGAGACATGTGGCAAAGCAAGTCATGCACTAAAAGAAAGGCCACTAAAGCATGTGGCAAAGAAAAACAAATACTAACAACTAAAATGAAGTAGAAATAAGCCTAAGACGTAGTACTGCCATAACAGAAACAGGTCATACAAGACCTCTGAACTGAAAGTTCAACATGTATCCATCCTAGGCATCCGTAGAGCTAAGTTCGAGTTAACTTATAGAATAAGTCATGTATCCATCCTAGACATCCACAAATCTAGGTCCAAGTCTATTCTATAATAAAACTAGAACTAAAGAGGCAGACTAAGCTAGGACATACTTTACTAATTAAAAGCACTAAAAGAACTGAATAAATGCTATGTTTTTTAAATACTAGCTTTGGATGTATCTTTTATATCATAAGTTTATCTATTATGTTCAAAAAATGAGGCTCAATATTCAAGTTGTGCAAAGCAATCAATTCAAGTATGAAATAGACTCAATCTAGACTTGTGTGATATGTGTTGTTGTCTAATCTGTCCAACTAGCTATTCTGAGAAGATACAAGCTTAGGATCTCCAATATCCAGCTATCGAGTATAATCCCAGATTCACGACCTTAATGTTAACATTAAAACTTAACAAGTTCTAATTTATAATCATTTAATGACTATAAAGATTAAAGTAAATGAATCAATGACTTAACTATTATTATTTTCCTCTCTTAACCCAAATCTTGATTAAGTAAATCAAGATTAAGGATTCTGGATCCAAACTCTACTTTGGTGTTCAGATCCTAAATCTAAGGGGATATCCTAATAAGGATCTAGGGTTCACACTTAAGACCCAAATTAAAGATAATGAATTTTATAAGCTAAAGGATTCAGAAACTAAGATCTTAATTGAAAGGTCACTCTACTGGTTATAAGATAAAATAATTAATTAAGAGGTAAGAATTTAAGATCTATATTCAATCCTTAGAATAATTATATCATCCTGTAGATTGAATTATTCCTACACCCACATGGTGGTTTCAAAAGGATTAAACAATAATTCACTTAAGGAATCCCAAACAAGGTAATTCAATTCAATTTGAAGATCAAAAGTTTAAGATCTAAGATCTAAGATCTAATATTTTATCACTTTAGATTTAAGTTAAGATTTAGATTTAGGGTTTTACAGGAGCTTTTGCTTTTACTTTCTTTAAGACTCTGATTCATGAATAAACTTTAGTAAGATAACTAGGATTAGAAACTTTAACTTTACTATTGATTAAGCTAAGGCTTCTATGAAGGGTCTTAAGATCACTTAAGATCTTAAGAGCTTATTTAGGGATTTTAGGATTTAAACACTAAGATTCATTCTTGAGATGCTACAATTGAGCAATTGATATTAATACATTACATTACTGATTATTATTAATTTAATTGAGACATCTAAGGTTTAAGGGTACTTAAACATATTTTGGTCAAAATGACTAAAATACCTCTCTTAAGGGTAAAAATAGGATTTTAAGATTTACTCATCCAAATTGATCCAAGTCTATTTTAATGAGTTCCATATTGGTTAATGAAGTAGGATATACACTTATCTTAGGTTTAGGTAACCTAATTAGCCTAATTAGCCCTAATCACATTTTCAAGCCAATTAAGGTAATTAAGGAAATTTGGGCATACTAGAATAATCTAAACATATCTAAAGGCTCTACTATACTAAGTGAAGCATTAGGAACTAGGTTTACAAAAATCAGAGGTAAATTGAAGGCTTAATTCACTAATGCCAAATTAGGGTAATTAAAGAGTGATTAATAAAATTAAGGTTCTTAATTTACTTTTTATGGTCTATATAGGTTCTCTATGGTCTCATGAGCAATCAGAGACCTTAATTAATATTCTTTGACATTAATTGAATTTATTATGATTTAAATATAGATAGAGAATAATTAAGAAATTATCTAAAATCTAACCGTTGGATCCTTGATTTTATATTATATTATTGTTCCTTGCATTTTTCTGATTAAAATGGTATATTGGATCATAACATTTTGTTAAGTATAACAAAAGTTATTTAAATAATTTAATCTGCATTTTTATTTAAATTAGAATCATAGGATATCTATTTATCAATTATTTATCCTATGAAATATTATTCCATAATTCTATTATTTAACTGCGGCCCGAAATAAAATCGCACGGACCCACTATCAGTGATTATAAGCTTCAGGAATGCTGGGAAATTATCGAGACGATGGGTGCTCTAGAGGACTTTGACTGAGCAATTGAGGATTTACAGTGAGCAAAGGGACTCACTGTGAGGTCCTAGGGGTATTTATAGGCACTAGGATCAACTAGGGGTGGCTTCTAGAGCTTGAGCTCCATGGCATTGGCTCAGACCAAAGATATGGCTCGGTTAAATGGTTAGGGGCAATTAAAGGAAGCTACTGCTGGCAGAAGGTCGTGCCGAGGGTAAGAGATGAATTTCAGCATCTTCCCGTACTGTCACGGGGGCTGGAAGAAAATCTAGCTATTGGGGGGACCAGACGTGGACGGGCAAGAGGAAAAGATGATCCACAGTACTCGGAGTGCTCCGGGCCATTTGATTGATCCTCAATTGACGCAAAACAGCTCTGATCTCTTGATAGTTAACGAATGAATGCGGATAAGTGTTCAGCCATTGGATCAGATTGGGAGATCCTACGGTTGAACGAGGATACTTACGGTAGATAGCTAAATGTTGTTGGATTGGAATCTCGGAACCGCAGAATGGTCGAGATAAGATGGATCCGATCGAAGGCGTGGGCCATTGGATCAAATCTACGGAATGGTCGACCCGGATGGCGCCCGCAGTTTGGGGTTAGCCGACCATTGGAGGGAGGGTATAAATGCAATTAGGAATTGTTTAGAGCCCTAATTTGCAATTGAACCAATTTAAATTAAATCTAAAAGAGGCGTGGGTGAATGTGATACCCAAAACTATGACCTTCAATCAACACTTCTCGGTGCATGGAACTAGGAATCCACAACCAAATACTTTGATAAAATACATCGTTACGCATTTGCAATTCATGACGATGACCACTTTCAATATCTGCTTTGAATTTCAGATAATCATCATCTTTAGTTTGCGAGATAGAGACATCTCTGTAGAATGTTGGATCCACATTGTTATTTGCTAGAACAGAACTTAGCATATTGCCACTGACTGAAGAAATCTCTAGCTTACGAAATTCTTGTTCTAACAAACTGGCGGCGATCATGGAAGATAAAGTAGCATGACTGCTAAGAGTATCAGCCACTACATTTGCCTTTCCTGGATGATACTGGATACTAAGATCATAATCACTAACCATCTCCTTTGACAATAATTTAGTTCTCTTTGGGTGAAGATATATTTTAGAATTTGATGATCAGTGAAGATAGAACATTGAACTCCATAAAAATAGTGTTGCCAAATTCTTAGAGCAAAGATAATAGCTGCAAGTTCAAGATCATGAACTAGATAATTTTTCTCATGGGGTTTTAACTGACAAGAGGCGTAAGCAATTACCTTACCCTCTTGCATTAACACAAAACCTAGTCCAATTCCAGAGGCATCGGTGTATTCCTGGTAGTTCAAACCTTCCTTGGGCAGAACAAGTACTAGAGCGATAGAGAGTGCGTTCTTCAAGGTTTGAAATGCTTTCTCGCATTCTGAGCTCCAAATAAATGGAACGACTTTCTGAGTTAACTTAGTCAAAGGAGAAGCAATCTAGGAAAAGCCCTTACCAAACTTCCTGTAATATCCGGCTAATCCCAAGAAACTTCTAATATCTACGACAGTGTTAGGTTGAACTCAGTCTTGAATAGTGCTTACTTTATTTTAATTTACAGGAATACCCTGGGCATCGACTACATGTCCCAAGAATGCAATGGACTTAAGTCAAAACTCACACTTGGAGAACTTTTCATACAACTAATGTTCACGAAGAGCTTCTAATACTAACCTCAGATGTTCTTTAGGATCTTTTAAGGTTTGAGAATAAATGAGGATATAATCGATAAAGACGATTACAAATTTGTTTAAATATGGATTTAGAACTCGCTGCATCAAATCCATGAAGATTGATGGTGCATTGGTGTGTCCGAAAGACATCACTAAGAATTCAAAATGACCATAGCGAGTACAGAAAGTAGGCTTTTTTACGTCATCTTCTTTTACTCGTAATTGATGATATCCAGACCTTAAGTCAATCTTAGAGAATATGATAGCTCCAGACAATTAGTCGAATAAATCATCAATTTTAGGCAATGGGTATTTATTCTTTATGGTGACTTTATTTAGTTCACGGTAATCTATGCACATTTGCATAGATTCAACCTTCTTCCTTACAAATAGAACAGGCGCTCCCCAAGGAGTCATATTTGGTCTAATAAAACCTTTATTCAAGAGCCCTTGTAACTATTCCTGAGTTCTTGAAGTTCCTTAGGCACCATTCTGTATGGTGCTTCAGATATAGGCTTGGTACCCAGAGTTAATTCAATAGAGAAATTGACTTCTCTGGAAGGAGGTACACAAGGCAGATTTTCTGGGAATACGTCGATGAATTCCTTAAGTACCTTACAATCAGAGAGAAAGATACTTTCTTTTGCTTCACCCATCATAGTGACCAGGAAAGCATCACAACCCTTACTGATCAATTTTTCAGCTTTAATAGCATTGATCAATGATAATTGTGTACTATTTTTTCTTATAAAGGTTTCAGACTTGCCCTGGGAATGGAGAGTGACCTTCTTTTTCAGGCAGTTTATTATGGCATTATTGTCACTGAGCCAGTTCATCCCAAGGATAATATCAAAATTTGCTAATGGCAGGATGATTAATTCGGAGTTAAGCTTTTGCCCATTTAATGGAATTTTGACATCACAAAACTTGTAGGCACTTAGTTGGGCTACAGATGGAACTCCAACATTCAAAGGTTTTGCTAAGTTGTACGAGTATGGTTTAAGGATGTTGGCAAAACATTCAGAAATAAATGAATGACTAGCACCAGTCTCAAATAACACATTGCAGGGCTGATCATTAAAATAAAGTGTGCCTAATTTATTCATATGAATCGCATTAACCAATCGCAATAATTAAGGTGCAGAAATATAAGTAACAAAGGAGAAGTTCAGAAATATGTACCTGAAACCACATTATTGTCTTTTGCGTCTTTTAGAGGCATTAAAGCATAGACTTGTGCAGGACCGGCAGGACGGCTGTTTACCAGTCTTTAGGAATTATTCTGGGATTTGGGAGCTGAGGGCTATTCTGGAGTAACTTCAGGTGCAGGTGTTGGAATTATTGCCAATTTTGGTTCTCTTCTATTCAGCAGAGTTGCTCTAAATACTTGGTTCATTTGAGATGGCTTCATCAGAACTCCATCCACTATTTCCGTATGTGTATAGTGATAGAACTTGTTGCCTGGTTGCCCACAATTGTAGCACTTATGGTCGAAGTGGTAACACTTGCCATATGGGTGAGGCTTATTATAGCCCTCAATTAGTTCAGTAGTGGGTGCAGCTTCAAGTTGATAGACCTTTCCAGAGTTTGGTCTGTACCTCTTGAAGGCTTCATACTAATTAAGAGTTGATTGTACCTTTTGCTTGAGATTTTTTTCTGAGTGGTGATGTTCAATCACCTTAGCTGTCTCTACTAGTTCAAAGAAGCTATTCAGGCGAAGAAGAACAATCTGATCTTTCAGTGAATCTCAGAGTCCACTGAGAAAGCGATGGCACTTGTCCGATTTGGAGTGGGTAATTTCTGGAGCAAAACGAATCAACCTACAAAATTCCTTTTCGTAGTTAGTGACAGAGCGACTTCCTTGAGTCAACCTTAGAATTGTGTCTGCAATGATATTCTGTGTAGACGAGGGAATGAATTCAGCTTTGAATGCTTCAACAAATTCATCCTAAGGGATGTCTTCCAATTCATAGTCAACGAACTTTGTATTCCGAGCCTCCTTCCACTAGTATTCTACTTCAGCATGAAACATGTGTGTAGTGAGATGGATGGCTTCAGAGTCTGGAATCTTCAGACTAATAAGATCCTTCTCTATTGCTTTCAGCCAGTCAGCTGTATACATTGGTGATAAGTTTCCACCGAAGGTGGAAGGCCTTAGTCTTAAGAAGTTATGGAGAAGACTATCCATAGAGTGATGGGAAGGAAAAGTATGTTGCGGAACTGGGACAGTAGGAGCAGTAGCAACACCTGGTACTGGTCGATCAGACATCATCTTTTGCATTACCGGTGCTTGTTGAGCATGATTCTCCAACAAGGTTATCACCATTGCTCGCAGATGAGCTATTTCAACAGAAGAATTGCTCAAAGCAACAGCATTCTTGATTAGAGTAGCAGCACGAGCTGATCCATAATTTATTCTAAGTAAGCAATACAAATTTATATTTCAAAATTATTCTATGGAAGACAGAAATTTAAATTCTAATAGATGCCAAAAAATTTTCATTACTTTTGAAATGAGGGATTACATAAGATTTAGAAAATGCCAAAAATCACAACACTACTAAAATCAAGAAATGACAATTACTCTAACTAGTACTCAGATTTCCTTAATGTAATCAGTCCTAAATGCAACACAAAAATCTTCAAAGGTCACTCTCTGACGCTTTCTCTTACATTTTTGTTCGAGCTTCTTGATAGTATCATACCACCAAACTCCCGCATAGTCTAGCATCATATCTATCACTATATCAACCCAAAGGGACTCTGGACAGTCTCTGTGCCTCAGGACTGACTCTACTCGGTTCAACCACTCCTGTGCATAGATAGGAAAGCCAAGCCCTTGGTACGCTATTTGATGTAGAAGTTTGTCCGAGACTAGGGTTCCTTTTGCTAAAACTCCTTTGATTTGCCATTTGCTTTCTTGTCTCCATTTGAAACTATAACTCCAAGCCAACTCGAAGGCATGCAGATAATAGTCCAAGGTAGACTCTTCACGATCCATTTGATCCTAATAATAGAATGTATTGGTTTTTGTTAACTATAGATGACTAGATATTTAGGATATGAGTATTTTCATTCTACATTTTTCAGAGAGTTACTGATAGTACTATGTTATGGATGTTATATATTGATGTTTGCACTTTAGAAGAATGGTCCATTAGGTAGACAGGAATCACAGATCCCATTCTGACACCTTATGCTATTCTCTAATACTAATTGTGGGGCCCCATAATTTCCCGCTAATACTGATATTAGCAAAATTGCATGGAGTCCAGTACTCCAGTTGTGGCAAATCCCCAACTTAAGTAAAGTTAGGTACGACCCAACCTGCCTTAAGCCAAGGACTTATCACCTGGAAATGTGAACATACATCAATACAAATCAAAGTGGTGGAAGCAAGAAATAGTATAATATAACATCCACATCATAATATATTATAAGAGAGTAAAAGAATCACTAACTCAGATTAAATACAAAAAAGTAAATACATCTAGAGTTTAATTATTACAAATTGAATTAAATTAAAGTAAAGATCTCTCAAAACCTTACTACAAGAAAGTAAATCTAACTAAATAGCAGTATGAAGGTCCTCCTCTTGTACCAGCTCCTCTCCTACAGTACTGCCTACAAACAGCTCCAAATTTGACATTTGTTGGTATCACAAATGCTAGGGCCCCAGCCAACAAAAGAAAAATGTTACAGTTAGACAATTGTCTTAGTACATTTTAGGCTATTCAAGTGAACTGAATATTTAAGATATCACATTTAAAGGTTTTAAACTTGCAAGCATTATATGGTGCTACAAGCTACAAAGAATGGGATAGCCATAAACTAATCATTTATAGCTAATCAACAAGTATGTAAAAATAATATATAAATTATCAATTAAACAAGGTGAGGTTAAAAGAAAAATAACTACAAATATTGAATTAAATCTGCTCCTAACATGCTTATGATCACATGGATACATGCTGTGTATATAAAGAACACAAGTGCTGAAATAAACATACAATTCTAGCATCCTAAACATGCCAATATTTAATACTAAACCATAAGAGTATTTATACAAGCATGCAGATTAATATGAAAAAGGCCACTGAGGCATATGACAAAAGTAAACTAAGTATATGAATGAGCAAAAGTAAGGCTATTGAGACATGCGGCAAAGTAAGTAAAGCATTAAAAAAAGGGCCAGTGAAGCATGTGGCAAAGCAAAACAAATACTAAAAACTTAACTGAAGTAGAAATAAGCCTAAGACGTAGTACTGCCATAACAGAAATAGGCCATATAGGACCTCTGAACTAAAATAACAACTATAATGCAAATGCGGAACCTAACATTCTTATGATCATATTAACACATGCTGAGTATATAAATAACATCAATGCTGAAATAAACATACAATACTAGAATCCTAAACATGCAAATATACATAAGTAAACCATACGAGTATACATACAACATGCTAATTAATACAAAGTAAAAGAAAGGTAAAGAAAGCCACTAAGACATGTGGAAAAAGCAAAGTAATCCATGTAAAACCACTGAGACATGTGGCAAAAGTGAGAAAATACTAAAAATAAGGCCACTGAAGCATGTGGCAATGCAAAAAAAAAATGATACTAAACAATCTAGCTAGAGTAGCAATAAGCCTAAGATATAGTACTGCCATACCAGCCATTAGGCCATACAGGGCCTCCATAATATAAGATCAATCAATCAATCCCCAGCTTGGCCATCCAAATCTGCTAGGTTTGAGTCCATTCTATACAATACTACTATTGAAGAGCCAGACTAGGCTAGGACATATTCTACCAACTGCAAACACTGAAATACCTGAATGATATGCAATTTAAATACTAACTTAGGATATATCATCCATATCTTAAGTTCTCCTATTATGCTCAAGGAATAAGGCTCAATATCCAAGGTATGCCAAGCAATCTAGTCAAAGTAAGCAAAAGACTCAATCTATGGTTATCTAATTACCCAATCTAACTATTCTGAGAATATACAAGTTTAGGATCTCTAATATCCAGCTATCAAGTATATCTCAGATTCACGACCTTAAGATTATTATTAGAACTTAACAAGTTCTAACTCAAAATCATATGATGACCACAAGGTTTAAATAAATAAATCCACGACTAATTTTGTTAATATTTTGCTCTCTTACCCAAATCTTGATGAAGTAAATCAAGATTTAAGGGTTTTGGATTTAAACTCCACTTTGGTGTTCAAATCTTACACCCAATGTCAAGTCTTACTAAGGATCTAGGGTTCACACTGAATACCCATTTGAAGGTGAAGAGTCCTATAAGCTGAAAGATCCAACAACAAAGAACTTAGTGAAGGATTATTCTACTGATGATAAGATAAAATAATCAATTAAGAACTTGAGAATCTAAGATCTATATTCAATCCTTAAGATAATTTCATTATCATATAGATTGAATCATCCTATACCCACATGGAAGGTTTCAAAGGATTAAACAATGAATCATTTAAGAATTTAAATTGGAGATAGTTTGATTCAAGTAGACGATCTAAAGTCTGAGATCTAAGATCTAAGATCTGATTGTTTGATCACTTTAGACTTAGGCTAGGTTTTTTAAGTTAGGGTTTCCTAAATGTGTCTCTTTTAGAATCTAAGCTCATAACTAACTTAGTTTAGTTTATTAAACTAAAATTTAACATCTATAATTATTATATTCAAATATTTGGCTAAGTGACATCTTTAGGATCACTTAAGATCTAGGTGTCTTAATTAGGGCTTAATTGAAGACTTCCTAGATTAATGACCATATTAGTATTATTATTAGTCTAAAAGTTCAAAAAACATTAATAATTCAACTGAGGTTGATTTACTGAATTTTCTTAGGTTTATTAAGCCTTTAAGCACATTTTGGTCAAAATGGCCAAAATACCCCTCTTAAGGCTACAATTGGGATTTTAGTGTTTAGTTATCTAAATTGGATCTAATCTGTTTTAATGTGTTTCATATTGATTAATGAAGTGGGAAACAGCCTTATCTTAGGTTTTGACAACCTAATTAAGATAATCAATACAATTCACACTTTTATGCCAATTAGAGTGATTAGAGAATTTAGGGCATTCTATGGCAATCCAACCTTACACTTAGGTTCTAATAAACTTAAGATAGCACTAGGAATTAACCTACCCAAAATTAGAGACTAATTTAGGGTTTAATTCACTAATCCTTAATTAGGGTGATTAAGGAGTGATTAAGGAAATTAAATGTCCAAAATTGGTTTTAAGGGTCTACAATTGTTCTCTAGGATTTAATGAGCAATGAGAGCCTTTAATCAATTAATTTGGTTATTAATTAAATTTATTATAATTTAATTAAAATAGAAAACATTTAATCAAATATTTTGGATCGAACCATTAGATTTGTGATTTTATTTTATATTTAGATTCCTTGTATTTTTCTAATTCAAATGGTATATTGGATCATACTATTTGGATCAGTTTAGCTAAAGTTATTAAGTTAATTTATTCTGTATTTTTATTTAAATAGAAAGTATAGGATTTGATTTATTTAATTAATAACTATAGAAAATTTAATCCTATAATGCGTTTATTAACCGGGGCCCAAAATCAAAAGACGCGGGTCGGGGTCAGGCCGGCTCAAGATCAGTCATCTTCTTCCTCTCGAAGGGTCCGACGCTAGCCTACTTTCCTTCGCCAAATTTGTCGTGCTCCGGCGACGCCACGCCTAGTTCTCAATGGCTACACCTTCAGGAGACTCAGACGCATCGATCAAGGCAAGAACCCCCATCTGGGTCCTTCTGGATCAGTGGGGTGCTACTCGACCGAGACGCCTTCCTCACGGGCTCTTAAGGTTCACTGTGAGGAGATAATTCTCTTCACAGAGGCTGTTAATCGGCCGGGGTCCTATACCTACACCTTCAGGGAGGGAAGGCGAGTCAAACTCCTAAGGTTTCATAACCTGGGGTGCAGCCGATTGCTGGGTCTTTACTCAGACTCAACCATGGCTCGGCCGCTAGCTCAATCGATCGATACGATCGATTCAAGCTAGCTTAGCCCCAGGCGATAATTACTATGGGCTTCTTAACTAGCTAAGGTACTCTAGACGGCATCCAGAGGCTCATTCAGTGACAGAATGGAGAATTGAACACCTGACACGCACCCTCTATCAGCAGTTCGCAGGTCTGAGAGTTTCAGAACTTGTCGAGAAAATGGGGACTCCAGCAGACCTTCAAGTAGGGAATTAGGGATTCACAGTGAGCAAAAGGGCTCACTTCGAAGCTTGATGGTATTTATAGGCTCTAGGAGGTCCTAGGAATGGATGTTAGAGCTCGGGTTTTGGAAATGGCTCGGCCCGAGGGGTTCCCTCAATTTCCCAAACTAGGGTGGACCGGGCCTCGACCTTGGCTGGGAGTGCTAGGGAGATGTAGGCATAATTCGCAACGGTCTTCTTGACGTGGCACAGGAGCGGCAGATAGGGTCGACATGGCTGGGTACGGGCGAAATTCCTCTGTCGGGCATAATCGTCATGAGAACGAAGATCCACAGCGGTGGGGTTCATCTCCACCGTCTGATCACGGGGCCATTGAGGATAGACGGGCTGATGCGGCTTCTACTTAACCGAATCGTGGATTAAATCCCGAGCATCGGATATAAGATGCCAATCGAGCAGTAGGGATCTAATCCTAGTGCACGGTAGCGCAAGCCATTGGATTTAATGCGCTGAGATGCGCGCTCGAGCATCGGGTGGGTTAAGTCTATGCGCCGCTGTCGGGACCCTGCATCGGATCTGCCGCGGTCCCGACAGCAAATCCCGCCGCTTAAAAATTAATTAAAATTTAATTTAAATAAAATAAATATGTATAAAAAATAATTAAATAATATATAAGAATTCTTAAATATTCTAAATCCTATTTAGGACCAAATTAGCTCCAAAAATTCCCAAAATTTCACCCTTAGCTAATTAGGGTATGTGGAATTCAAAAATGATCAGATTTTGATTTGGAGATCAAATTAATTTAGGTATTTTCTAAGGCTTAAAAATAGCCAAAAATACCAAATTTCTCATTTTAGCTCCAATTGATTCCAAACTTCAAGGGTTAAGTTTAAATGACCTATTGAGTCTAATGAAATCAAAGCTTGGTTTAGCTTAATTAATCTAAGTTTAGCTAAGATAACAACTAGAGTTATTACAGACTCTCCCACTTAAGAATGATGTCATCCATGACATCACTCAAGTGAAGAGAATACTAGTGTGACACAACAAGTTCCAAGTAGAATAGATGAGAAAGAGAAGAATAATACTTGGGCTTGCAAAGAGCTGTGGATATTTATTACGCATATCCTCCTCTTTCTCCTAGGTAGATTCCTCCAAGGATCGATTCTTCTACTGAATCTTGACCATAGGAAATGATCCATTTCTTAGCTGCTTCTAATCATGAGCTAATATTCTAATAGGTTCTTCGGCATACGAAAGATCAGGTTGAATCTCTACTGCCATAAGTTGAACGAGATGAGAAAGGTCTCTGAGACATCTTCTTAATGACGATATGTGAAATACATTGTGAATAGCTGCAAAGCCATCAGGAAGACTTAGCCGATAAGCAGATGATCCTACTTTGGCCAAAACTTTGAAGGGTCCAACATAGCAGGGACTAAGTTTCCTAGCTACACCAAATCTGAAGACACCTTTCATTGGACTGACCTTTAGATAAGCAGAATCCCACACATTGAATTATAGGAGACGGTGTTGAGAATCATGATACTTGCTCTGACGATCTTGAGCTGAACAAATTCTCTACTGAATTAATTTGATCTTATTACTGGTTTCTTCAACTAATTATGAACCAAAGAGCTGAAAGCTTCCTATTTCTGACCAAGCTAGTAGAGTACTATATTTTCTACCTTATAATGCTTCATAAGGAGCCATCTTAATACTGGCTTGAAAGCTATTATTGTAAGCAAACTCCACTAACATGATGTGATCTTCCTAAGAACCAACAAAATCCAGAATACAGAGTCTAAGCAAATCTTCCAAAACTTGGTTTACTCTTTTAGCCTAACCATCCATTTGAGGATGAAAAGTTGTACTCGTGGCTAGAGTCGTACCTAGATCTTGATGCACAGCTTGCCAAAACTTGGAAGCAAATATGCTATCTCTATCTAATATGATTGATTTTGGAATCCCGTGCAACCTGACAACTTCCTTGATGTAGAGTTTTGCTAACTTCTCTATAGAATCAGTTTGACAGATGGGAAGAAAATGTGCTGATTTAGTTAAGCGGTCTACTATCACCCAGATCGCATCGGCACCTAATTTTGCACGAGGCAATCCCATGACAAAATCCATAGATATAGAACCATTTCCATTCAGGGATATCTAATGGATGCAGAAGACCACCAGGTCTTTGGTGTTCGGCCTTCACTAAATTATAGGCATGACATTTGGCTACAAAGTCAGCTACATCTTTCTTCATTCTTGGCCACCAAAACGATTGTTGTAGGTCCTAGTACATCTTAGTACTGCCCGAGTGAATATGATATCCATAATTATGGCCTTCGACTAACACTTATTGATGCATAAACTTAGAAATCCACAATCGATTTCCTTGACAAATCACACCCTTCTGCAACTGCAAGTCGTGATGACGACCACCTTCAATATCTGCTTTAAATTTCAGATACTCATCATCTTTGGTTTGCGAGATAGAGACACCTCGGTGGAAAGTGGGTTCCACAATAATATTTTCTAGTAGCGAACTCAGCATATCGCCATTGATCGGAGAAATTCCGAGCTTACAAAATTCGGGTTCCGAAGAATTGGATGCGATCATAGAGGCTAAAGTAACACGACGGCTAAGAGCATCGGCCACTACATTTACTTTCCCGGGGTGATACTGGATACTGAGATCATAATCGCTGATGAGCTCCAACCATCTTCTCTAGCGACAATTCAATTCTCTTTGAATGAAGATGTACTTCAAACTTTGATGGTCGGTGAAAATTGAACATTATACTCTGTACAGATAGTGACGCCATATTTTCAAGGCAAATATCATGACTGTAAGTTCAAGATCATGAACTGGATAATTTCCCTAGTGAGTTTTTAACTGACGAGAAGCGTAGGCAATTACCTTACCCTCTTGCATTAACACACAACCTAAACCGATTCCAGAGACATCAATATATACTTGATAATTCAAGCCTTCTGTAGGTAGAATAAGAACTGGAGCGGTAGAAAGTGCATCCTTTAGAGTTTGAAAGGCTTCCTCGCATTCTGGACTCCAAATGAACGGAACGCCCTTTTGAGTCAATTTGGTCAACGGTGAAACAATCTGGGAAAAGCCCATAACAAATTTCCTGTAATATCCCGCTAATCCTAGGAAATTTCTAATGTAGGTGATAGACTTAAGTTGAGCCCAGTCCTGAATAGCACTTACTCATGTGTGATCGAGCTTAAATTTAATCTCATGGTGGATTTCTTTTCGTGTCTGTTGTAAGTAAGTAATATCATCAGGCCGTGGATGCTTTCGATTAAATCCAATGGTTCGATTATCAGGAGGATGGACGGAATATTCTTACTAGTTTTCACAGGTGTTCCGTGTTTCGCATATTACGGCGGATTCCCGCCATTTAAAATTTAGTTGTTTTGGAATTTATTCAAATAACATATATATTATAATTATATATACACATATTAATTTAATCAAATGAATGTTTAATTGACCAATAAATCAATTTATTTAATCATTTTTTTTAAGAACTCAAATGCACTCCAAAAAATTCTAAATTTTCACCCTTACCTATATGATGGGTGAGGAATACAAAAATGCGATCTGATTTTTGATTGGATATCTATTTAATTTACCTATTTTTCTGAGTATTAAATATTTGCAATAAATTTGACGACTCCCAAACACTTCTAAAATATCACCATTGCTAATTTAGGTGTGGTGAGTCCAATTGTGAACTCTATTTTTTATTCTGAGGTCTAAATAATTTAGGTAATTTCAGAATTATCAGAAAACTAGGAAATATTGAAAATTGTTGAACGGTCTCCAAATCGCACAAAATTTGAGGTGGAAACTCCTAACATAATTATAAGCATAATAGAAGGGGTTTGGAGACAATTAGGTTACTAAATGATGGGTAACAACATTATGGTTGTTACACTCACACCCATATTTAGCCTTGGATGGAATTTATCGCCCGATTAGGGCTGCATTCCCAAATAACATGACTCACTGACAGTGCCCCGTGTTGCGGCAGGGTTTGGGCTGAACGGGGCTCTCAATCTCCCCAACACCCCCATGCAAAGTATATGGGTTCGGTCCATCACTATGGATGCTTCTCCATACTCAATTCAGAATGTAGTGCGGCAGCCCTATTCCGACGCTGGGCCACTCCCAGTTCGCTCGCTATTACTAGGGGAAATCTGGTAAGTTTCTTCTCATCCACTTATTGATATGCTAAGAGTCGGCGGGTGGCCCTGCCCATCATGGGGTCATATTTCTAGCCATCGCGGACATTCAGCATAGGGATTTGGGATCTTGAGAGAGCAAGCTGCCCCAGTGGGCTGCGGCACAAGAGAAATATCCGAGGCAAGAAACATTTCCTCCCACCCTTGTCGGACGCGGCAATAGCAAGAGCGGCACAACTCACACTTTAGCCTATCGTGCCAACGAGCACCAGGACCCAGTCTGAGCATCCGTGCCGGCGGCGTCACTCGGGCGCTGAGCAACGTAATGCTGGACGCTCAGGTGGGCGTGCCCTTGGTCGATTGACCTCGAACGCAACTTTTACATTTTGTTGTGCTCTTCAAAGATGTAAGAGCCAAGATATCCAATGCCGAGAGTCATGCTAGTCCTTTTGGAGCGTAGCGGCACCAACATCATGAAGCTCGCTCGCAAAATCATGCACAAACACGTTCCCTTGGCGCGGTACTGCACCGCTTTAAGTTCAGCCTGCGCGTGCCGCTTCCTCCTCGGAGGGGGCGCCAGCTCGGGCTGCTGCTGCTCGTTAGTGCCAGACGGGCCACCGCATGGTTCAAGAGTTATCCGATTTGCTTAAAATGCTTTTTCGATCTCGACAATGATCCGTCCACATGTTCACCTACAGAAACTTTGTTACGACTTCTCCTTTCTCTAAATGTTAAGGTTCATTTAACCTCGCGCAGAGTTGCGGGCGGTGAACCTCCATCATCCCTATGATCTGAACACTTTGCCAGACCATTCAATCGGTAGGAGGGAGCGGTGGTGAGTACAAAGGGTAGGGATGTAGTCAGCGCGAGATGATGACTCACGCTTATGAAGAATTTTGAAGGACAACAATTGCAATGATCTATCCCCATCATGATAAAATTTTCAAAAGATTAATCAGGCCCAACGGCTAAGGATATATACTCATTGAATACATTAGTGTAGCGTGCATGCAGCCCATAACATCTAAGGGTATCACAAACCTATTTTTCTTCAAACTTTGATGGCCCAAACAGCTATAGTCCCTCTAAAAAGCTGGTTGCACAGAATGAACTCCGCATAGCTAGTTAGCAGGCCGAGGTCTCATTCATTAAGAGAATTAACCAAACAAATCACTCCACCAACTAAGAATGGCCATGCACCACCACCCATAGAATCAAGAAAGAGCTCTCAGTTTGTCAATCCTTACTATATTTTGATCTGGTAAGTTTCCCTGTGTTGAGTCAAATTAAGCCGCAAGCTCCACTCCTGGTGGTTCTCTTCTATCAATTCCTTTATGTTTTAACCTTGTGACCATACGGTGGCTAGGCTTAGAGGAGAAGGGATCTCTTATATAGTAGAAGCAACTCATTATGGCATGGTGATAGGGCTCCCATCCCCTAAATCTTCTCTCCCCCTTACCGACATCCCTCATGAAGAAGGTGTGCTACTCAAATTTATGGCAGCAAGAACTTCAGCAGCCACAATTGCTGCAGGAATCTCAGGAAAATAAAGTGCCGACACATCAAGAGCTTTGTAGGACTCTCCTTCTTCTTCTAAATTCATGGAAGTTGTGCAGGTAGTATTTTTTGAGGGTGATAACGTTAATTTTCAACAAGAAATTGATTACCTTGCAAGAGAAAGCTCGTAGTTTTTTCATGAAGAAAATCTTTAAGGTATTCAATAGAACACCACTTCTACACCGTAGCCACAAACTATACCGCAGCCACAAGAGCAAAGAGTGAATGCTCAGGTCAAACCCGAAATTGTTCCTTGTGTCGATGCTGGTGATCAGCAAGATTACATTGGAGCTCATGGAGAGATTATTTTGGATGAAGATGATGTGTGGCGCCCTGCCCCCTGGTCCGCAGGATTAGACTCCAGGGGGGTTGTGCCACTCTGGCAAATCCCTCACTTATCATTAGATTATGTAAGATCCACAATCCACTAATAAGGGAAGGATGTGCACAGAATGAATTTGTTGATCAGTCACTAAGTCCATTAGACATATAGAGTGTGGAAGCAATAAGAAGTAAACATTATATATATTCACCATACATCAAGTAAGAATTAAAAGATAGCTCAGTAAATAATAAAGTGCAGAAAGTAAACACAGTCATGATTACCTGTATTATTATAACATTTTAATTAAAGTTTAAAATACTAAAAATGAATCAAAAGACTCTCATCCTCACAATATAATAAAAGGCAGTTGAATATCCCCTGTTCCAAGATACTACACCTCCTCTAAGAAAGTTTCCTCCTCAAGCACAGGATCCTCAAATTGATCAAGATCTGACATTGTCGGTTTCACAATGCCAGGGCCCCAGCCAATAAAAGAAAATATTATTAGACAAATTGTCTAAGTATATTTTAAGTAAGAAATTTATTAGGCATTTATTAACATCATCATTTTACTCTAAACAAAATGAAATATCTATCTAGCATATGAGCAAAAGTATAAAAGGAATACAGGATAAGTTATAAATGTATTATTTATAACTAAGCAAGAATTGAGCCAAAAGCACACCTCAAGTAAAGTAAATAAGGTAGGGCACACATATATAATACAGTAAGCACAAGTACTAAAAAAAAGTCTAAACCTAAATATGCTGTTGATCATATGATATATGCTAATTTAAAAACAAAAAATTTGAAGGTGGTACATATAGTAAGCAAAAAAGTCTAGCATCTTATATATGTATCTACACAAGTGACCAAGTAAGATAGGAAAAATACAGCTAACTAAATTAACATGCATCATCAACATAATAAACAGTAGGCTGAAAACTAAAAAGAATGTATAACTACCATATTAGAAAGAATTGGCCAATCTAGCCCAATATATTCCCATAGCCTTTCTAAGTTATGGCAGACAAAAATTACCATAGCCTTTCTGGGCTAGGGCAAACAGTAAAACAAAACTGAAGAAGTAGATAATACTATGCAAATATCTTTTAGTTATTTACTTTTATTTTTATGAACAATTTCAGAAATGGCTAAGAAGTCAAGCACATCTACAAGACTGAGCAAGTTCCAAGCTTAACACACACTCCTCAATAAGTAACGTTAAGTATCTTGATCTCTCCTTACCCCTATCCATTGGAGTAAATGTGCACCATAATTTACCATGAACTAAACTCAAATGTAAATGTTTTCTGTATATTCTAAATTTACATTTTCATGCAATAATGTTTTCTTATATGACACATCCAAGGAAACAAGCACGAAATACAAATAATGTGTAACACAAAATCAATTAGTAAGCAATGGACTCCTCTAGCATGGTGACACTATTGTTGTATAATTAAACCATTCTAGCTATTTAAAGTTACACAAGTTCAGGATCTCTAATTCCTACTATCGAGTGTAACTTAGAAGTACTTCCTTATAAGTTACAAAATATTAGGACTAGCTAGGCCCTAGTATGATTAGTCAATGACGACTATGTAAGTTAAATAAGAAATCATAACGACCTAATTATTGATTTTTGGCGTTCTAAACTATAGGCTAACCAAAATCTACAAAGCTAGAGATTATGGATTAAACACTACAAGATTGGGCTTAACCATATAATCCCAAGGGTATGCCTTAAGATCTAAGTTTCAATCTAAATATGAACTAATGATTAAGGTAAATCCTATTAAGTAAAGTCAAACTTAATAGGATGATTCTCCTATTCTAAATGTAAGGATGAAAGATAAAATAATAAAAATTAAATTGAAAATTTTAAAAATTAATAAAATTAGAGATTCATTATTTGAATAACCCTGTTATTCAATGTATGAAATATATCCTATGATCAAGCCCTCATCTTAGGAATAGTCCTGCTGTGAGGTGTAAAGTCTTGAGAAAAAGACTTAGAGAGATTTAGAGATTTTATAATTTTGACCTAAATGCTAATTTTATTTACTTAGAAGGTTCTAGTACCATTTAAATATTGATTTTAGGGATAAGAAGGATTAATTAGGAGTTAAAGATGCTTATCTTAAATTTTGGGCAAAATGATCATTTTGCCCCTACTTAAAGGTTCAAAAAGCTACTTTTTGAATTAAGGTTCTAAACTAAAATTTCTTACTATCAAATGATTCCTTACAGTCAAATGTAAATATAGACAATAATTACACTCAATTTGGATAAGAAATGGGTCCTATAGATCCAAACTAATGTTTTTGACCTAAGTGGTATTTTAGTAATTTACACTTTTTGGATTCTAAATTTTTGTGCAGTTTAGTGAAAGATGCTGCTCAAGGATTCCATAGAATCTAAGAACACTAAATTCTTAGGTCAAATGACTAAGTTATGGAGTTTCTAAATTTCTAGGGCAATTCAATAATTTTTAAGGGTTAAATGGGACAAAAACTGAACTTTTTTGTTTGATGTCCAAATTTAGCAAACTTAAGTTTTATAACTTTCCTATAGTATACTGAGTGCTTTAACATGAAGTAAACCCAATTTAGATGTCAAATGGTCAAGTTATGACCTATCTCAGGTTATGGGTAATTTGGTCATTTTTTATTTTTTAAGGTTCAGATCTTAAATATTATTTCAGTTTATTGATAATACTAAAATTCTAGGCTAGATAGTACTTTGAATTTTTGAATTTGGAGTCAAATTAACCAAGTTATGTTCAATTGAAGACTATGGGCATTTTGGTCATTTTTAGGTGAGGGTCTTAAATGTCACTTTTCAAACTAAGCTCCGAATAGGGAAACTAATACTTCTATAATGATGGGGTTATTCTCTTGAGTATTTTAAGACCCATATTGCCTATGTTTGGATAACTAGATTACAAGTTGTGAGGGTTTGATTAGGACATAAAATGTCACTATGTTAAATATACCCTGAATCGAATTTTTTGATTAGCGCCATTTGATCCCCTTTATTTGTTTGAGTAAAATGAGATATATATTAAATATGTTTGGACTATTTTTTTTTTTAAGTTATGAGGCTTTTTAAGATTAATTATATTAATCAATTAATATTAATTATTCCTAATTATTCAGTGTTTTAATAATTAAGAAAAATACTAATTATTATTTTTGCTAATTTAAATTAATTTTATAATTATTATTCTCTTATAGTTTGAATTTAAGTTAACTATAGATTTTCATTAATATAATTAACTAATGTATAATATTAATTAGTTATTTAATTAATTATAATTATTAGTAATTAATACCATTATGCAAAATATTATTAATTAATTAAACTAACTATCTATATTTTTCTGTTATAAGTAATTATATAAGCGTTTTAATAATAATATATGTATATATATATATACAATATAGCTATATATATATTTTTTATTTTAATCCTAACTACTAATATTAACTAATCACTAATTAAGTAATTGCTAACTTAATATCATGCATAAATCTATAGCCGCATCCTAAAGTCTCTACTAAGGTCTTTGTATAATATATATATATATATATATATATATATTTTTTTTTTTTTTTTTTTTTATTATGCAAGATTGACCCTTGCGGGCCCACCTTGCCACGTGGCAGGCCGGGATAGCCCGCGGACCACGGGGCGGGTCCCACACGGGACGCGTGGCGACTTGCGAGAGGGCGGGGCAGAGTCGTGGGCCCCACACGCCAGAGAGACGGGACGAGTGGGCCCCGCCTCTGCGACTATGGCAGAGGCCGCCCCGTGCCGCGCGCTGATATGACCAGTGCATGCCGCGAGCCCTACTGATCACCACGCGGCCCCAGCAAACGCGGGTCGGGCCTTGGGTTGACCCGACCCTCCCCCGGCTTGACCGCCTCACCCAGCACGGCAGGACCTAGGGCGCCAAAATCGGTGGCCTTCCCGCCTTTGCCTGGGCTCGACCCATCTACCGTCGGGAAGGTCTCAACGAGACCTTCCGATTGCCCTAAGGGTAGACACCAGAGGGTGACCAAGTCGCCGATTAAGGCGAACCTTAGGGAGCTAGGCTCGAATGCGAGGGAGATAACAGTTTTAACTATGTATGGCTTGCAAAATTCGAATGATTGGACTAATATTTCGTCGCTCAAATCGAATCATCTCTAGGTCTCAATCACGGAATAGGCATACGAATTGATATATAGCAATTACATTGACTGAGATGAGGGATCGATGCGTACCTTTATGAATGGTTGAGAGGGTTAAGGTTTAGGTCGTGATCGTGCCGACAGCTCCGGGTCGCCTTTGGGTTCTTCACTCGCGCTGAGTCGGAGCCTTGAGGCTTATGGGGGCTGGGGCGGAGCCTGGGAAGCCACCGCACGCAGCGGTTGGCTGCTGCTCGCGGTAAGGCGACGCAAGGCTGCGAGTCGACGGGGAGACGGAACGATGACGCTGAGCCATTGGATCTGTTGATTGAACGGTTCACATCTCCCGTCAGTTCAGACGGGCGACTTTACGGAGAAGCGCAGCGGGGAGAATGACGTTTGATAGCACCGTTAGTAAATTAAAAAATATATATTAAATTTAATTTAATTAATTTTATATTTAAATAAAATATCTAAATTATATTTAAAAAATTCCAAATGTTCACCCCTAGCTGAACGCAACATCAAGATCAGATTTTTGATTCGACATGTATTTTAATTTCCCAATTTTCAGGGTATATAAATATTATTAAAATATTTATCAAAATTTTGACGACTTCCAATTGACACAAAAAAATCACCCATAGCTAATTTGAGGGCAATGAGCACAATGACGAAGTCCGTTTTTTTATCTGAGGTCAATTTTGATAGGTCAAATTATAAGATTTCTTGATTCTATAAAAAAATTAGGTTATGATCCATTTGACTCGTGATTTGGACTATGACTTAGGGGATGGCTCCTAATGACTTGATTAACACTTAGGATCAAAATTAAGACTGAAATTAGTCCTAATTAACTAAGATAATAACTTGGGTTATTACATGATCTGTGTCTACATCGTTCAAAGTTTAAAGGTTCTATAATTGTGCGATTGTTCCGGGCACTATGGACTGTCGTCTAGCATCTCACCGTCATCAGTCCTCACCACAAGATAACTCGCATGCTCTGGGCACTGTGGAGATGTAGATGGGACACGCTTCTGAACCTGAGGAAGAGGGAGATGGAGTTCACGATGACCTTGATGTAGCTCCAAGAGGAGGGCATGTCTACTATAAGGGGAGGTGACCCAAAGCTGGTTCAGCTACTCTGGGGCACCATCCAGGAGCTCCCTTAGGTAGAGACAAGGTTGACGAGCTGGTGGCAGCAGCGCGCCAAGGCACGATGGCTCTCTCGGAGCAGTTGATGTACTTCAGTGTTTCAGCGATTTGTGAGATAGTATTGTAAGTCAAACACCATCCTTACACTATAGGAAGAGTCTGACGAGTTCACTTCTGACCCGCTATGGATCCACCAGGTATTCATTGAGTTCTGCCACGGGAAGTGGGGCACCTCTTGCCCTATAGGGGATTGCCTTAATTGATTCCAGATTTCACTATTGGTGATGCAGATTCTACCTCACTCCAATATTTGATCACGAACACAAAAATCTGGGCAGCTCTGAGGGATCTTGGCTCTAATCGCTACCCTGGGATAGATGGGATTACCCCCACTTTCTTCATGGGTTACTAAAATATTGCCCATGCTGATACGCTGGCAATCGTTCACCATTTATTTGATGGTCGGCGGATGCCGTAGCGATGGCATGATACTCTAGTAGTCCTCCTTCCCAAAGAAGAGGGGGCCTCCACTCTGAGGTAGTTTCGCCTTATTAGCCTTTACAACACTATCTATAAGGTGGTGGCGAAGAGCTTGGTCATGTGCCTTATCACGGTGTTGCCCTCTCTGATCACCCAGGAATAGGGTGCCTTTATTTTCGAGAGAGGCATCAGCAAGAACTGCCTCACGGTGCACATGGCCATCAAGGTGGATATGAAGCACATAGCCATCAAGGTGGATATGGAGTAGGCTTATGACCAGATGGAATGGGGGTGCTTACGTATGGTCCTACAGTGATTCAGCTTTCTACAGCAGTGGAAGGACTGAGTGATGCAGTGCGTTGAGTCCCTCAGATTTGTAGTTTTGGTTGGCGAGCACCGTCTTCCATGGATAGTAGGGCAGAGAGGCTTCAGGTAGGGTTTCCCCCTGTCCCCTTATTAATTTTGTGCTCTGAGCTTATTTCCATGTTAGTCAAACATGAGCAGCAAATTTGGCGCCCGATTGGCATCTGGTTGGATCGTGGTGGGCCTGTGTTCTCTCAATTGATGAATGCGGATGATCTGGTTTTTTTTCGCACTAGCTATTATAGCAGCAGGTTGAGAGGTATAGCAAATTTTAGTTCAGTATAGGAGCTGGATAGGGTAGTCTGAGAACTCACATAGGTCACAGATCGTCTTCAGCCATCAGACACTGGGGTACCAGAAGCGCATGATTGATAAGCAACTGTGGTACAGGAGGAACAACGCCATTAGATACCTTGGAGTCATTATTATCAGGCGACCCCTGAGACAGGTCGACATTGCTAGAGTCACTGAGCAGGTCCACAGCAGGTTGTGTTCCTAGAGTAGCCATCACCTCTCCCGTGCAGGCAGACTTTGTCTGATCAGTTCAGTTTTGGTGGTGATCCCGAGTTACTAGATGCTGGTGATGCCAATTCCAGACTCATGCCTTTTGGACATTGAGGCTATCCTCCGTAAGCTTTTTTGGGAAGGAGCGGGGGGTGGCAGTCTACATTATGTGAGATGGCAGAAAGTTTATCGCCCTATTGAGGATGGAGGACTGGGGATCCAAGATCTTCGACTATGGAGGATAGTCCTGGCAACTCGGCACACACTCAGCTTTGTAAGCAGAGAGGATCTTCTTTGGGTGAGAGCCATGGAGTTTTGTTACCGCAGCAGAGGGGAGGACTTTATAGTGCAGAGGGAAAACGGGATGGTCTGGAGGTTGCTAGGCTATGGTTGGCATGTGGTATAGAGAGATCCACAGCTTGATGAGGGGACTCTTTAGTGGCTGGTGGATGACTTTTCTAGAGGTGATCTAGTCAGCTTTAAAGGTTGGAGTGGGGTTCACATCCTTGTCAGTTTGTAGCCATATGGGAGATAGCCCTGGGTGTGGGGCCTCGTACTTTCTTGCGGCGATGCTAATAATGATATTATCAAAATCTCAGGGAGTACAATGCTCCAGCTGTGGCAAATCCCCAATTTTAGTAAATTTAGGTAGGACCTAACCTGTCTTAAGCCAATGACTTGTCACCTAGAACTGTGAACATGCATCAACACAAATCAAAGTGGCAGAAGCAATAAATAATATAATATAACATCCACATCACAATATAGTATAAGAGACTAAAGGAATCAGTAACTCAGATTAAATGTAGAAAAGTAAATAGATCTAGAGTTTAATTATTACAAACTGAATTAAATGAAAGTAATTATCTCTCAAAATCTCACTGCAAGAAAGTAAATCTAACTAAATAGCAGTAAGAAGGTCCTCCTCCGGCACTAGCTCCTCTCCCGCAGTACTGCCTACGAATAAATCCAAATCTGACATTTGTCAGTATCACAAATGCCTGGGCCCCATCGAACAAAAGAAAATGTTATAGTTAGACAATTGTCTAAGTAAATTTTAGGCTATTTAAGTGAACTGAATATTTAAGATATCACATTTAAAGGTTTTAAACATGGAAGCATTATAAGGTGCTACAAGCTACAAAGAACGGGATAGCCATAAGATAATCATTTATAGCTAATCAACAAATAATTGTTAAAATAATATACAAAGTAGCATTTAAACAAGGAGAGGCTAAAAGCAAAATAACTGCAACTACTGAAATAAATCTGCTCCTAACATGGTTTTGATCACATGGATACATGCAGAGTATATAAAGAACACAAGTGCTGAAATAAACATACAATTTTAGCATCCTAAACATGTCAATATTTAATACTAAACAATAAGAGTATTTATACAAGCATGCAGATTAATATGAAAAGGCCACTAAGGCATGTGGAAAAAGTAAATTATGTACATGAATGAGCAAAAGTAAGGCCATTCAGACATGTGGCAAAGCAAGTCATGCACTAAAAGAAAAGCCACTAAAGCATGTGGCAAAGCAAAACAAATACTAATAACTGAAATGAAGTAGAAATAAGCCTAAGACATAGTACTGCCATAACATAAACAGCCATACAGGACCTTTGAACTGAAAGTTCAACATGTATCCATCCTAGGCATCCGCAGAGCTAGGTCCGAGTTTAACTTATAGAATAAGACATGTATCCATCCTAAACATCCGTAGAGCCAGGTCCAAGTCTATTCTATAACAAAGCTAGAACTGAAGAGGCAGACTAAGTTAGGACATACTCTACTAATTGAAAGCACTGAAAGTACTAAATGAATGCTATGCTTTTCAAATACTAACTTAGGATGTATCTTTTATATCCTAAGTTTATCTATTATGCTCAAAAAATGAGGCTCGATATTCAAGGTGTGCAAAGCAATCACTTCAAGTAAGAAATAGACTCGATCTAGACTTATGTGATATCTGTTGTTGTCTAATCTGTCCAACTAACTATTATGAAAAGATACAAGCTTAGGATCTCTAATATTTAACTATTGAGTATAATCCTAGATTCACGACCTTAATGTTAACATTAGAACATAACAAGTTCTAATTTATAACCATTTAATGACTGTAAAGATTAAAGTAAATGAATCAATGACTTAATTATTAATATTTTTCTCTCTTAACCCAAATCTTGATTAAGTAAATCAAGATTAAGGATTCTGGATCCAAACTTTACTTTGGTGTTCAGATCCTGAATCTAAGGGAATATCCTAATAAGGATCTAGGGTTCACGCTTAATACCCAATTTAAAGATAAGGAATTTTATAAGCTGAAGGATTCAAAAACTAAGATCTTAATTGAAAGGTCACTCTACTAGTTATATGATAAAATAACTAATTAAGAAGTAAGAATTTAAGATTTATATTCAATCCTTAGAATAATTATATTATCTTTTAGATTGAATTGTTCCTACACCCTCATGGAGGATTCAAAAGGATTAAACAATAATTCACTTAAGGAATCCCAAACAAGGTAATTCAAATCAATTTGAAGATCTAAAGTTTAAGATCTAAGATCTAAGATCTAGTGTTTTATCACTTTAGACTTAAGTTAAGATTTAGATTTAGGGTTTTACAGGAGCTTTTGCTTTTACTTTCTTTAAGACTATGATTCATGAATAAACTTTAGTAAGATAACTAGGATTAGAAACTTCAACTTTACTATTGATTAAGCTAAGAATTTTATGAAGGGTCTTAAGATCACTTAAGATCTTAAGAGCTTATTTAGGGATTTTAGGATTTAAACACTAAGATTCATTCCTAAGATGATACAACTGAGCAATTGATATTAATACATTAGATGAGTGATTATTATTACTTTAATTGAGACATCTAAGGTTTAAGGGTACTTAAACACATTTTGGTTAAAATGACTAAAATACCCCTCTTAAGGGTAAAAATGGGATTTTAAGATTTACTCATCCAAATTGATCCAGTCTATTTTAATGAGTTCCATATTTGTTAATGAAGTAGGATATACACTTATCTTTGGTTTTGGTAACCTAATTAGCCTAATTAGCACTAATCACATTTTCAAACCAAGTAAGGTGATTAAGGAAATTTGGGCATACCAGAATAATCGAACATATCTAAAGGCTCTACTGTACTAAGTGAAGCATTAGGAACTAGGTTTATCGAAATCAGAGGTTAATCAAAAGCTTAATTCACTAATCCCAAATTAGGGTAATTAAGGAGTGATTAATAAAATTAAGGTGCTTAAATTACTTTTAATGGTCTAGATAGGTTCTCTATGGTCTCATGAGCAATCAGAGACCTTAATTAATTTTTTTGGACATTAATTGAATTTATTATGATTTAAATATAGATAGAGAATGATTAAGCAATTATCTAAAATCTAACCATTGGATCCTTGATTTTATTTTATATTATTGTTCCTTGCATTTTTCTAATTAAAATAGTATATTCGATCATACCATTTTGTTAAGTGTAACAAAAATTATTTAAATAATTTAATCTATATTTTTATTTAAATTGGAATTATAGGATATCTGCTTTTTAATTATTTATCCTATGAAATATAATTCCATAATTCTATTATTTAACTGCGACCCAAAATCAAATCGCACGGACACTCTATCAGCGGTTCTAAGCTTCGGGAATGCCAAGAAATTGTCGTGACGATTTGAGCTCCAGAGGACTTCGGCTAGGCGATTGATGATTCACAGTGAGCAAAGGGACTCATTGTGAGATCATGGGGGTATTTATAGGCACTAGGATCACTAGGGGTGGCTTCCAGAGCTCGAGCTCCATGGCATTGGCTCGGACCAAAGATATGGCTCGGTTCAACGGTTAGGGGCAATTCAAGGATGCTACTACTCGCAGAAAGTCACGCTAAGGGTAAGAGAGGAATTTCAAAATTTTCCCTTACTGCCACAAGGGCTGGAAGGAAATCTGGCTATCGGGGGGATGAGACGTGGACAGGCAAGAGGAAGGGGATGATCCACATTACTCGGGGTGCTCCGGGCCGTTTGATTGATCATCAATCATTGTAGAACAGCTCTAAACTCTTGACAGTTAACGAATGAATGCGGATAAGAGATCAACCAGCTATAGTCCCTCTAAAAAGCTGGCTGCACAGAATGAACTTCGCATCGCTAGTTAGCAAGCTGAGGTCTCATTCGTTAAGAGAATTAACCAGACAAATCAATCCACCAACTAAGTACGGCCATTCCCCACCACCCATAGAATCAAGAAAGAGGCCTCAGTCTGTCAATCCTTACTATGTTTGGATCTGGTAAGTTTCCCCATGTTGAGTCAAATTAAGATGCAAGCTCCACTCCTGGTGGTGCCCTTCTATCAATTCCTTTATGTTTTAGCCTTGCGACCATACAGTGGCTAGGCTGAGGGAGAAGAGATCTCTTATGTAGAAGAAGCAACTCATGATGGCATGGTGATAGGGCTCCCAGCCCCTAAATCATCTCTCCCCCTTACCAACTTCCCTCATGAAGAAGGTGTGCTACTCAAATTCATGGCAACAAGAGCTTCAGCTGCCACAATTGCAGCAGGAATCTCAGGAAAATAAAGTGTCATCACATCAAGAGATTTGCAGGACTCTCCTTCTAAATTCATGGAAGTTGTGCAGGTAGTATTTTTTGAGGGTTATAACATTAATTTTCAACAAGAAATGGATTCCCCTACAAGAGAAAGCTTGCAGTTTCTTGATGAAGAAAATCTTCAAGGTATTCGACAGAACACCACTTCTACACCGTAGCCACAAACTATACCGCAGCCACAAGATCAAAGAGTGAATGCTTGGGTCAAACCCAAAATTGTTCCTTGTGCCGATGCCAGTGATCAGTAAGATTACATTGGAGCTCATGGAGAGATTATTTTGGATGAAGATGATGTGTGGCGCCCCGCCCCCTGGTCCGTGGGATTAGACTCCAGGGGTGGTGAGCCACTCTGGAAAATCCCTCAATTATCATTGGATTAGGTAAGATCTACAATCCACTAATAAGGAAAGGATGTGCACAGAATGAATTTGAAGATTAGTCACTAAGTCCATTATACATGCAGAGTGCGAAAGCAATAAGAAGTAAACACCACATCTATTCACCATACATCAAGTTAGAAACAAAAGATATCTCAGTAAATAATAAAGTACAGTAAGTAAACACAGTCACGATTACCTATACTATTACAACATTTTAATTAAAGTTTAAAAGACTGAAAATGAATCAAAACACTCTCATCCTCATATTATAATAAAAGACAACTAAATATCCCTTGTTCCAAGCTACTGTGCCTCCTCTAAGAAAGGTTCCTCCTCAGGCACAGGATCCTTAAATTGATCAAAATCAGATATTGTTGGTTTCACAATGACAGGGCCCCAGCCTATAGAAGATAATCTTATTAGACAAACTGTCTAAGTATATTTTAAGTAGAAGTTTTATTAGGAATTTATTAATATCACCATTTCACTCTAAACAAAATGAAACATCTATTTGTATGGGAGCAAGTAAGCATAAAAGGAATACATGATAAGTTATAAATGTATTATTTATAACAAAGAAAGAATTAAGCCAAAAGCACACCTCAAGTAAACTAAATAAGGTAGGGCATGCATATAATACAGTAAGCAAAAGTACTGAAAGAAAAGTCTAAACCTAAATATGCTGATGATCATATGACATATGCTAATTTAAAATAGAAATTTGAAGGTGGTACATATAATAAGCAAAAAAGTCTAGCATCCTATATATGTATCTACACAAGTGACCAAGTAAGATAGGAAAAATACAGCTAACTAAATTAACATGCATCATCAAAATAATAAACAGTAAGCTGAAAACTAAAAAGAATGTATAACTTTCATATTAGAAAGAATTGGCTAATCTGGCCTAATATATTCCCATAGCCTTTCTAAGTTATGGCAGACAAAAATTACCATAGCCTTTCAGGGCTAGGGCAAACAGTAAAATAAATTGAAGAAGTAGATAATACTATGCAAATATCTTTTAGTTATTTACTTTTGTTTTTATGGACAATTTCAGAAATGGCTAAGGAGTCAAGCACATCTACAAGACTGAGCAAGTTCCAAGCTTAACACACACTCCTCAATAAATAATGCTAAGCATCTCGATCTCTCCTTACCCCTATCCATTGGAATAAATGTGCACCATAATCTACTATGAACTAAACTCAAATATAAATGTTTTACGAATATTCTAAATTTACATTTTCATGCAATAATATTTTCTTATATGACATATCCAAGGAAATAAGCACGAAATACAAATAATGCGTAATACAAAATCAATTAGTAAGCAAGGGACTCCTCTAGCATGGTGACACTATTGTTGTATAATTAAACCATTCTAGCTATTTTAAGTTACACAAGTTCAGGATCTCTAATTCCTACTATCGAGTGTAACTTAGAAGTACTTCCTTATAGGTTACAAAATATTAGGACTAGCTAGGCCCTAATATGATTAGTCAATGACGACTATGTAAGTTAAATAAGAAATCATAATGACCTAATTATTGATTTTTGGTGTTCTAAACTATAGGCTAACCAAAATCTACAAAGCTAGATATTATGGATTAAACACTATAAGATTGGGCTTAACCATATAATCCCAAGGGTATGCCTTAAGATCTAAGTTTCAATCTAAATATGAACTAATAATTAAGGTAAATCCTATTAAGTAAAGTCAAACTTAATAGGATGATTCTCCTATTCTGAATGTAAGGATGAAAGATAAAATAATAAAAATTAAATTGAAAATTCTAGAAATTAATAAAATTAGGGATTCATTATTTGAATAACCCTGTTATTCAATGTATGAAATATATCCTATGATCAAGCCCTCATCTTAGGAATAGTCCTACTATGAGGTGTAAAGTCTTGAGAAAAAGACTTAGAGAGATTTAGAGATTTTATAATTTTGACCTAAATGCTAATTTTATTTACTTAGAAGGTTCTAGTACCATTTAAATATTGATTTTAGGGATAAAAAGGATTAATTAGGAGTTAAAGATGCTTATCTTTAATTTTGGGCAAAATGATCATTTTTCCCCTATTTAAAGGTTCAAAAAGCTACTTTTTGAATTAAGGTTCTAAACTAAAATTTCTTACTGTCAAATGATTCCTTACAGTCAAATGTGAAGATAGATAATAATTACACTCAATTTGGATAAGAAATGAGTCCTATAGATCCAAACTAAAGTTTTTGACCTAAGGGGTATTTTAGTATTATACACTTATTGGATTCTAAATTTTTGTGCAGTTTACTCAAGGTTGGTGCTCAAGGATTCCATAGAATCTAAGAGCACTAAATTCTTAAGTCAAATGACTAAGTTAAGGAGGTTCTAAATTTCTAGGGAAATTCAATAATTTTTAAGGGTTAAAGGGACAAAAACTAAACTTTTTCGTTTGAGGTCCAAATTAAGCAAACTCAATTTCTATAGCTTCCCTATAGTATACTAAGTGCTTTAATAGGGAATAAACCTAATTTGGATGTCAAATGGTCAAGTATGGCCTATCTCGGGTTATGGGTAATTTGGTCATTTTTTATTTTTTAGGGTTCAGATCCTAAATATTATTTCTGTTTATTGATAAAACTAAAATCCTAGGCTAGATAGTACTTTGAATTTTTTAATTTGAAGTTTAATTGACCAAGTTATGTTCAATTGAAGACTAGGGGTATTTTAATCACTTTTAGGTGAGGGTTTTAAATATCACTTTTCAAACTAAGCTCCAATTAGGGAAACTAATACTTCCATAATGATGGGGCTATTCTCTTGAGTATTGTAAGACCTATATTACCTATATTTGGAGTACTAAGTTACAAGTTGTGAGGGTTTGATTAGAACCTAAAATGTCACTAAGTTAAATATACCCCGGATCGAATTTTTTGATTAGCGCCATTTGATCTCTTTTATTTTTATGAGTAAAATAAAATATATATTAAATATGTTTGACTATTTATTTTTTTAAAGTTATGAGGCTTTTAAGATTAATTATAGTAATCAATTAATATTAATTATTCCTATTTATTCAATATTTTTAATAATTAAGAAAAATACTAATTATTATTTTTGCTAGTTTAAATTAATTTTATAATTATTATTCTTTTATAGTTTGAATTAAATGGAAAATTTGGTATTTTTGGCTATTTCTAAGCCCTGAAAAATATCTAAATTATTTTGATCTCCAAATTAAAATATGATTTTATTTTTGAATTCCTCATACCCTAATTAGTTAAGGGTGAATTTTTGAGAATTTTTGGAGCTCATTTGGTCCTAAATTGGATTTAGGATATTTTAGAATAATTAAATATTATTTAAATGTTATTATTTATATTTAAATTATATTTTTTATTAAAAATTATTTCAGCGGGATTTGCTGTCGGGACTGCGGCAGATCTGCTGCGGGGTCCTGACAGCGGCACATCCTTGTCAACCACAAGAAGCGCTGGCACAAATCTTGGCGTGCGATCAGACGGCGCTGATCATTCTCGCCCTGGACCCTCTAGTTCCCGTCGGATCTAAGGCTCGATCCGACGGATGAGAAGGTGCTCGCTGTTCGTTAAGTAAGATCTCCATCAAACCGTCCATCGCTAATAGCTCCGCAGATCAGACGGCCGAGAAAGGACCCCAGCTGTTCACCTTCGTCAGCGCTCGCCTCCAGCCCCGACCAAGGAAATTCACATAAATTCGCCACGTCAGGATTGTCTGCCACTCCCCCATCCATTGTCTGCAGACTGTTAGCATCTTCCCACTACTGGCCGAACCTAGGGAGCTGGGTAGGGTGGTCGGGCCAGTCCAATTGAAGGCATCTAAGTGAACTCCTCGGCCCGAGCCTAATTCTCGAGCCTCAGTCATGGTTCCACCTCCCCTGAGCTCCCTTGGCCTATAAATAGTCGTTTCCCAGTCCAGTGAGTTCGTTTGCTCACTGAAACCTTCTGTAGTTCTCCCCTTCCTCTCGACTGGTTTCCATTGAAATTGCTGTCGTTCCAGAAGATTCATAGGCTACAAACTGCTGATAGTGGGTGCGGTTTGGTGTTCAAACCCCCAAGAACTTGCTTAGAGCTCAGCTACCCCAGCGTCTACCGTCGTGCTAGGTTCGCCATTACCTCAGGTACAGCCCATTCCCTTCCTTCTGTCGAGCTAAATTTAGCTCGGCACTTACTCGCTCAAGCCGTAGATGCTGCGTAGGACCTCTCCCTAGCTCCCCTATGGATGTTCGAATCTGTGGGTGAAGTCTGGCAGTTGCCATCTGAGCGCACTGCCAGAGGAACCTCTGGCTCACCTAATGCCTCGATCTCGTGCTCAATTACCCATTCGGTTAGCATCAAAACCTTTAGGCAATAATTGTAATCTGGTATCGATAGGTGGGTTTGACCAGATCGATAGATTCGACTAGAATCGATCGATCCAGTCGCGGGTCTAAATGACAAAATACGCCGAGTATCACCCCAGTGATCCAGACCATCTCATAACCTCTCAAGTAGACCTATCGTTCCCTCATCGACCCCTGAACGTGTAGGGATCAAGATATTGGCAACCCGTGGACTATGTGAGGAGAATTCATTCCTCACAGGTGTGTCTTCTGGAAGGTCTCGTCCGAGTAGTCATCCGGTGATCTACAACCTCCTAGTTAGGGCTTTTTGGCTTAATCGGTGTGTCTAGGGTCAGGGATCGTGTAGCCATTGAAATCGAGGCGGGGCGTGACCGGAGTGCGGAGAATTTGGCGCTGGAAGCTGGCCCTAGGGTTCGGGCTGCGGGCGCGTGCGAGGGGAAGAAGACGATGAGTTTGGGCCGGGCTGACCTCGACCCGCGCATTTTGGAATCGGGTCAACAGTTTAATAAATGAAATTTTGGAATTAAAATCCTTAAGGAAATTAAATTATAATTAGGTTCATATAGTTTGGATTTAAATAAACATTCAGATTAAATTATATAAATAACTTTAGTTATACAAATTCAAATGGTATGATCCAATATACCATTTGAATCAAAAAAATTCAAGGAATCTGAATATAAAATAAAATCTTAGATCCAATGGTTGGATTTAAAAATATTTGCCAAACTGTTTGCTATCATTAATTAAATCATATAAATTATTTAAGTATCCAATTTATGAGATTATGGGCTCTGATTGCTCCTTGTATCCTAAGGAACAATATCAGACTCTTAAATTTAATTTTGGATAATTATTTTTCTTAATCACTCCTTAATCACCTTAATTAAGGATTAGTGAATTAAAATCTAATCTAGCCTCCGATTTGAATGGGAATTGTTCTTAATATCATATAAGGACTATATTAACCTAAGTCTAGGGTTGGATTGCCCTAGAGTGCCCTAATTTTACTAATCATCCTAGTTGGCTTAATAAGTGATTAGTGCTGATTAAGATCATTTAAGTCATCAAAACCTAAGATGAGGGTGTTTCCCACTTCAGTAATCATTATGAAATACATTTAAACAGATTAGAACTAAATTGGGTTACTAAACCCTATAATCCTAATTTTAACCTTGAGAGGGGCATTTTGGTTATTTTAACCCAAAAGGTGCTTAAGTGCCCTAAAACCTTGGGAAATTCAGTAAATCAACCCTAAGTTAGATTAGAAGTGTTTTCTGAACTCTTAGACTATTAATAATGTTAATGTAACCATTAATTTAAGAAATATTCAATTTAGCCTAATTAAGACACTTAGATCTTAAGTGACCCTAAAGAAGTAACTTAAGCTTAACACTTGAATTTAATCATTTCAAAGTCATTTTGAAAAGTTCAATTTAGTTAACTTATAAAGCTTAAATCCTAAGTTAAAATCTTGCTTAAGGTCTAAAGTGATCAAACCTCAGATCCTTAGATCTTAAGTAGTCCTAAAAGGGTCAATATGAGGTTGATCTCTAAATCAAATACTTAAAATTATCAATTTCAACCCTAATAAGCTCCATAGAGTTTAATTATGAACTTAGATTTTTAAGGAATCCCAAATGGAAGCTCTTAAGTTAAGACTTTAATTTAGGAATCTAAAGTGATCAACTTCAGACCTTTAGATCTTAAGATCTTAGACTTACAACTTCAATTTGAAATTGAACCATCTCTAATTGAAATTCTTTAATGATTAAATATTTAATCCTTTGAAACCTTCCATGTGGGTATAGGATGATTCAACCTATAAGATAACTAAATTATCTTAAAGGTTGAATATAGATCTTAGATTCTCAAGTTCTTAATCGATTGTTTTATATTATAATCAGTAGAATAGCCTTTCACTAAGTTCTTAGTTCTCGAATCTTTCAGCTTATAGAATTCTTTACCTTTAATATGGGTAATAAGTGAGAACCCTAGATCCTATTTAGAATATTACCTTGAATTTTAGGATTTGAACTCAACATGGGTTTAAGTTCTAAAGTCTTAAGTCTTGATTTACTTAATCAAGATTTGGGTAAGAGAGTAAAATATAAATTAATTAGGTTGTTGATTTATTTACTTAAACCATATAGTCGTCATGTGATTTTGGATTAGAACTTGTTAAGTTCTAATATTAACATTAAGGACGTAAATCTGAGATTCTATTCGATAGCTGGATATTGGAGATCCTAAACTTGTACTTTCTCAGAGTAGCTAGATTTGGTAATTAGACAACAACAGATATCACATAAGCCTAGATTGAGTCTCTTGCTTACTTTGACTAGACTGCTTTGTATACCTTGTATATTGAGCCTTATTCCTTCAACATAATAGGAAAACTTAGGATATGGATGATACATCATAAGTTAGTAATTGAATTACATATCATTCAGTTTTGCCTTGTTTGCAGTTAGTAGAATATGTTCTAGCTTAGTCTGCCTCTTCAGTAGTAGTATTGTATAGACTGGACCCAGGCTTAGAGGATTGGGATGGCCTATTGGTTGGGTATTGATTGATATTTCAATATTGGAGGCCCTGTATGGCCTATTGGCTAGTATGTCAGTACTATGTCTTATAGGCTTATTACTACTTTAACTGGATTGTATTACTTTTTGATTTGCCTTGCCACATGCTTCAGTGGCCTTATTTTCAGTATTTGCTCATTTTTGCCACATGTTTCAGTAGCTTTATATTTCATAGATTGATTTGCTTTTGCCACATGTCTCAGTGGCCTTCCTTTCATATTAATCTGCATGTTGTATGTATACTCTTATGGCTTAGATATATGTATAAATGGCATATTTAGGATGCTAGAATTTTATCATGTTCAGTACTTATGTTCTTTTATACTCAGCACATTTTAATATGATCATAATCATGCTAAGATCATATTTATTTCAGTAGTTGCAGTTACTTTTGCTTTTAGCCTCACCTTGCTTATTTTGCATTGTATGCTGGCTATAAATGGATAGTTTATAGTTACCCATTTCATTCATAGATTGTTGCACCTTTACTGCTTGCATGTGTAGTTAAATTAAAATGTGATATCTTCAAATGTTCAGTTCATTAAAATAGCCTAAAATGTACTTAGACAATTGTCTAACTGTAGCCCTTTTATTTTGTTGGCTGGGGACCTGGCATTTGTGATACCGACAAATGTCAGATTCAGACGTGTTCGTGGGCAGTGTCGCCGAAGAGGAGTGGGTTCAGGAGGAGGATCGTGCTGCCGCTGAATAGATAGTTATTGCATTTTCATTTTCAGTGAGATTGAGAGATATTTCTTTTTCTTTAAACTTTAGTTTGTAATAATTAATTTTGGATATATTTCATTTCAGCATTGTGATGAGTTACTATATTGCATTCTCTTTTCCTACTATGTATGCTTGTGGATGTTACTCTATTATTTATTGCTTCCGCCACTTTGATATTCGTATATTAATGATGTGATAGTACTTGGTGACAAGTTCTTGGCTTAAGGCAGGTTGGGTTTACCTTACTTTACTTAAGTTGGGGATTTGCCACAGTTGGAGCACCGTACTTCCTTATTGTCAGTACGGGGGCCCCACAGTTGGTATCAGAGAACACCATAAGGTGTTAGAATGGGATCTATGATTCTTTTCTACCTAATGGACCTTTCTTCTAAAAATTCAAGCATCAATATAAGTGACATCCATAACATAGTAGTGTCAGTAACTCTATGCAAAATGTAGTAGGAGAATACTCCCATCCTAATAAATTAGTCATCTGGAGTCTAACACAAGTGTAATAAAATTCTGTCCCCAGAGTCAAATGGATTTTGAAGAGTCCGATATAGACTATTATCAGTATGCCTTTAGGAGAGTTTGGAGTTGTAGCTTCAAATGGAGGCAGGAAAGCAACTGGCAGATTGAAGGGGTGTTAGCAAAAGGAATTTTGGTCCTGAAGAAGCTTCTACAGCAAACTGTATATCGAGGGCTCAACTTTCCCATATACGCACAAGAATAGTTGAGCTGAGTGGAGTCCATTCTGATACACATAGAGTATCCTGAGTCACTTTATGTAGATATTAAGACTGACCTGATGGTGGACTACGCTGGAGTTTGGTGGTATGAGACCATGGAAAGGCTCGAAAAGAAGCATAACAGGAAGCGTCGGGAAGTCACCTTTGAGGATTTTTGTGTAGCCTTTAGGGCAGAGTATATTGATAATGTCTGAGCGATAGTTAGGATAATTGTTATCTTATTCTCAAAGCAACCCTAGTAGATTTACAGTTTTGGCATTGTAATCTTTTATCTATATAATTAATGAAAGATTTTGATTTCTCTTCTTTAGAGTAAAATTTTGAGTTGGTCTCCTTTTCTTAATTAAACTAGAATGGATACAGGATCACCACCTACCGTTACTCCTATCAAGAACATTGTTGCCTCCAATAGTTCTAGCGATGAGGTGGCTCATCTGCAAGCCATGGTGGCAACTCTCTTAGAAAACTAAGCTCAACAAGCACTAGTCATGCAGAAATTATTGAATGATCGTGTACCTCCAGTCACTGTCGCTGCTTCTACAGTCCATGCTCCACAAGTTGCTTCGTCTTCACACCATTCAGCGGATAATCTCCTCCATAATTTTCTGAGGTTAAGACCTCCAACCTTTGGTGGGAACCTCTCCCCGATGGACACAGCCGATTGGCTGAAGGCCATGGAAAAGGATTTGATTAGTCTGAAAATTCCGAACTCCGAAGCCGTCTGTCTCACCACCTATCTGTTCCACGCTAAGGCTAAATTTTTGTGGGAAGAAGTCAGAAATACCCAGTTCATCGATTATGAACTATATGACATTCCCTGGGATGCATTTGTTGAAGCTTTCAAGACCGAATTCATTCCCCCATCTGCCCAAAACATTATCTCCAACACGATCATAAGGTTGACTCAAGGGAGTCGTTCAGTAGCTGAATACGAAAGAGAATTTCATAGATTGATTCGCTTTGCGCCATAAGTTGCTCATTCGGAGTCAGCTAAGTGCCATCGCTTTCTTTGTGGACTCCAAAGTTCACTAAAGAACTAGATTGTGCCGCTCTGCCTAACTAACTTCTTCAAACTGGTGGAAACGGCCAAGGTGATAGAGCATCATCAATCTGAAGAAGATCATAAGCGAAAAGCGCAAACAACTCTGAACCCGCAAGGAAACTCAAGAGACATGGATCCAATCCCGCGAAAGTATATTAGCTGGAAGCAGCACCTACTACTGAACAAGCTCAAAACTGTACCAAGCCTCATCCGCACAGCAAGCATTACCACTTCGGCCAGAGGTGTTTTAATTGTGGGCGCACAGGCCATCAGTTCTGTCAGTGCGACCACACGAAAATGGTGGACAGAATTCCAATGAAACCCCACCAGAAGAACCAGGTGTTCGGAGCAACTCCACTGAACAGGAGGGAACCAAATCTGGCTATAATGCCAGCCCCTGCTTCTGAAGTTGCTCGCACGCAACCACCAGTCCCCAATTCTCAAAACTATCAACGTCGGCAATCTACCAATCATTCTGCTGGAACTGCGCGAGTATACGCCTTAACTCCTATTGAAGCCGCCAAAGATAATAATGTGGTTTCATGTACACACTCCTAAACCTCTCTCCTATTACATTTTTATATTCTAATTCTTTTCAAGTTGTTAATGCAAAACTGTGTAAATTTAGGCACACTTTATTTCAATAACCAGCCTTGTGATGTATTGTTCGATACTGGTGCCAGTCACTCATTCATCTCTGAACGATTTGCTAATAACCTTAAACTTCACGCATGCAACCTAGCACAAAAATTGAATGTTGGAATTCCATCGCGAATCCAACTAAGTGCCCATAAATTTTGCAATATTAAAGTCCCAATAAATGATCAAGAATTTCAGGCCAAACTAATCATCCTGCTGATAGCTAACTTTGATATCATCCTTGGGATGAATTGGCTCAGTGACAATAACGCCATGATAAACTGTCATAAAAAGAAAGTCACTCTCCATTCTCAAGGTAAGCCTGAAACATTTGTAGGAAAAACCAGCACGTAGTTATCCTTAATAACTGCCATTAGAGCCGAACAACTGATTGTCAAGGGTTGTAGTGCCTACTTATTCACCATGATTGGCGAAACAAAAGAAAAAATCTCTCTTGTTGATTGTAAGGTAGTCAAAGAATTTGCCGATGTATTTCCAGAAGATTTGCCTGGTGTACCTCCTTTCAGAGAAGTAGAATTCTCTATTGAATTAATCCCTGGTACCCAGCTGATATCCAAAGCATCTTATAGATTGGCACCTAAGGAGCTTCAGAACTCATTGAGCAGTTACAGGAACTCTTGAATAAAGGTTTCATTAGACCAAGTATGTCTCCTTGGGGAGCGCCAGTATTATTTATAAAAAGGAAGGATGGGTCTATGCGTATGTGTATAGATTATCATGAATTGAATAAGGTCACCATAAAGAACAAATACCCACTGCCTAGAATTGATGATTTGTTCGACCAGTTATCCGGAGCCGTGATATTTTCCAAGATCGATTTAAGATCAGGATACCACCAGCTGCGAGTAAAAGAAGATGATGTATGGAAGACTGCATTCCGTACTCGTTATAGCCACTTTGAGTTTTTGGTGATGTCCTTCGGACTCACCAATGCACCATCGATCTTTATGGATTTGATGCAGCGAGTGCTAAAACTGTATCTGGACAAGTTTGTAATCGTCTTTATTGACGATATTCTCATTTATTCTAAAACTCTGAAAGATCATGAAGAACATTTGAGGGTAGTGCTAGAAACTTTGCGTGAGCATCAAATATATGCCAAGGTCTCCAAATGCGAGTTCTGGCTTAACTCCATTGCATTTTTGGGGCATGTAGTCGATGCTCAGGGAATTCGGGTAGATCAGAGTAAAGTAAGAGCTATCTAGGACTGAGCTCAACCTAAGTCTATCACCGACATCAGAAGTTTCCTGGGATTAGCAGGATACTGCAGGAAGTACGTTAAGGGCTTTTCCCAGATTGCTTCACCATTGACTAAATTGATGCAAAAGGCCGTTCCGTTCATTTGGAGTACAGAGTGCGAGGAAGCATTTCAAACTCTAAAGGATGCTCTTTCTACCGCTCCAGTTCTTGTTCTACCTAAATAAGGTTTGAACTATCAGGTATATACCGATGGCTCTGGAATCAGTCTAGGTTGTGTTTTAATGCAAGAGGTAAAAGTAATTTCTTACTCCTCTTGCCAACTAAAACCCCACAAGCAAAATTATCCAGTTCATGATCTTGAACTTGCAGCTGTGATATTTGCCTTAAAGATATGGTGTCACTATTTGTACGGAGTGCAATATTCAATTTTCACTGATCATCAAAGCTTGAAGTATATCTTCACCCAGAAAGAATTGAATTGCCACCAGAGAAGATGGTTGGAGCTCATCAGCGATTATGATCTCAGTATCCAATATCATCTAGGAAAAGCTATTGTGGTGGCCGATGCTCTTAGTCATCATGCTACTTTAACCTCTATGATTGCCTCCAGTTTCTTAGAACTTGGATTTCGTAAGCTTGAGATTTCCCCGGTAAGTGGCGATATGTTGAGTTCGCTATTAGCAAATCTTAATGTGGAACCCACTTTCCACCGAGATGTCTCTATCTCGAAAACCAAAGATGATGAGTATCTGAAATTTAAAGAAGATATTGAAGGTGGTCTTCATCAGGATTTGTAGTTGCGGAATTGTGTAGTTTATCAAAGTAATCGATTATGGATTCCTATGTCCATGCATCAAGAAGCTTTGGTCGAAGGACATAATTCTGGGTGTCACATTCACCCAGGCAGTACTAAGATGTATCAAGATTTGAAGCAATCATTTTGGTGGCCAGGTATGAAGAAAGATGTAGCTGACTTTGTGGCCAAGTGTCATGCCTGTAATTTAGTGAAGACCGAACACCAAAGGCCTGGTAGTCTTCTGCATCCATTAGATATCCTGGAATGAAAATGGTTCGATATATCTATGGATTTTGTCATGGGACTGCCCCATGCAAAGTCAGGTGCCAATGCGATCTGGGTGATAGTAGATCGCTTAACCAAATCAGCACATTTTCTTCCCATCCGTCAAACTGATTCTGTAGAGAAGTTAGCAAAACTCTACATCAAGGAAATTGTCAGATTGCATGGGATCCCAAAGTCAATTGTATTGGATAGAGATAGCAGGTTTACTTCCAAGTTTTGGTAAGCTATGAATCAAGATCTGGGTACGACGCTAGCCATGAGTACACCCTTTCATCCTCAAACGGATGGTCAAACTAAAAGAGCAAACCAAGTGTTGGAAGATTTGCTTAGGTTATGTATTCTTGATTTTGCTGGTTCATAGGAAGATCACATCCCGTTAATGGAGTTTGCCTACAATAACAGTTTTCAAGCCAGTATTAAGATGGCCCCTTATGAAGCGCTGTATGGTAGAAAATACAGTACCCCACTAGCTTGGTCAGAAACAGGGAGTGTTCAGCTCTTTGGTTCAAAATTAGTTGAAGAAACCAGTAATAAGATCAAATTAATTCAGCAGAGAATTCGTTCAGCTCAAGATCGTCAAAGCAAGTATCATGATTCTCACCACCATCTTCTGGAATTCAATGTGGAAGATTATGCTTATCTAAAAGTCAGTACAATGAAAGATGTCTTCAGATTTGGTGTAGCTGGGAAACTTAGTCCCCGTTACGTTGGACCTTTCAAAGTTTTGGCCAAAATAGGATCATCTGCCTACCGGCTAAGTCTTCCTGATGGCTTTGCCGCTGTTCACAATGTATTTCATGTATCCTCATTGAGAAGATGTCTTCGAGACCCTTCTCACTTCGTTCGACTTCCGGTGGTAGAGATTCAACATGATCTTTCATATGCTGAAGAACCTATCAGAATCTTAGCTCATGATCAAAAATAACTAAGGAAACGTTCAATTCCTATGGTTAAAATTCAGTGGAATAATCGCTCGTTAGAAGAATCTACATGGGAGAAAGAGGTGGATAAGCGTAACAAATATCCCCAGCTCTTTGCACACTCAGATACTATTCTTCTCTTTTCTATCCATTGTATTTAAGCTTGTATTATTCTAATAAAATCTTTCTTCACTTAGGTGATGTCGGGGACGACATCGTTCTTAAGTGGGGTAGTCTGTAACAACCCTAATTGTTATCTCGGCTAAACTTAGATTAGTAAAGCTAAACCAAGCCTTGATTTTGATTCCCTTGGACTCAATAGGTCATTTAAACCTAACCCTAGAAGTTTGGAATCATTTGGAGCTAAAATAGAAAATTTGGCATTTTTAGCTATTTTTAAGCCCTAAAAAATACTTAAATTATTTTGATCTCCAAATTAAAATTTGATTTCATTTTTGGATTCCTCATACCCTAATTAGCTAAGGGTAAATTTTTGGGAATTTTTGGAGCTCATTTGGTACTAAATTGGATTTAGGATATTTATAATAATTAAATATTATTTAAATGGTATTATTTATATTTAAATTATATTTTTTATTAAAAATTATTTCGGCGGGATTTGCTGTCGGGACCGCGGCAGATCCGCTGCGGGGTCCCGACAGCGGCTCATCCTTGTCAACCACGGGATGCGCTGGCACAAATCTTGGCAGGCGATCAGACGGCGCTGATCATTCTCGCCCTAGACCCTCTAGCTCCCGTCGGATCTAAGGCTCGATCCGACGGATGAGAAGGCGCCCGCTGTCCATTAAGTAAGATCTCCATCAAACTGTCCATCGCCAACAGCTCCGCAGATCAGACGGCCGAGGAAGGACCCCAGCTGTTCACCTTCGTCCCCGCTCACCTCCAGCCCCGACCGAGCAAATTTGCAGAAATTCGCCACGTCAAGATTGTCTGCCACTCCCCCATCCATTGTCTACAGACCGTTAGCATCTTCCCAATAATGGCCGAACCTAAGGAGCTAGGTAGACTGGTCGGGCAAGTCCAATTGAAGGAATCTGAGTGAACTCCTCGGCCCGAGCCTAATGCTCGAGCCTCAGCCATGGTTCCACCTCCCCAGAGCTCCCTTGGCCTATAAATAGTCGTTCCCCAGTCCAGTGAGCTCGTTTGCTCACTGAAACCTTCTAGAGTTCTCCCCTTCCTCTCGGCTAGTTTCCATTGAAATTGCTACCATTCTAGAAGATTCCCAGGGCTGCAAACTACTGATAGTGGGTGCAATTTGGTGTTCAAACCCCCAGGAACCTACTTAGAGCTCAACTGCCCCTGTGTCTACCATCGTGCCAGGCTCACCATTTCCTCAGGTACAGCCCATTCCCTTCCTTCTGTCGAGCTAAATTTAGCTCGGCACTTACTCGCTCAAGTCATAGATGCTGCGTAGGACCTCTCCCTAGCTCCCCTATGGATGTTCAAATCTATGGGAGAAGTATGGCAGTGGGACAGACAACAAATTTATCATCTGAGCGCACTCCTAGGGATCCTCTGGCTCGCCTAATGCCTCGATCTCGTGCTCAATTACCCATCTGGTTAGCATCAAAACCTCTGAGCAATAATTGTAATCTAGTATCGATAGGTGGGTTCGACCAGATCGATTGATTCGACTAGAATCGATCGATCCAATCGCGGGTCTAGACAGCAAAATATGTCGAGTAGCACCCTAGCGATCCAGACCACCTTAGAACCTCTCAAGTCGACCTATCGCTCCCTCATCGAGCCCTGAACGTGTAGGGATCAAGATAGCGGCGACCCGTGGACTCTGTGAGCAGAATTTACTCCTCACAAGTGCGTCTTCTGGAAGGTCTCGGCCAAGTACTCATCCGGTGATCCAGCACCTCCCAGTTAAGGCTTTTTGGCTTAATCAGTGTGTCTAGGGTCAGGGATCGTGTAGCCGTTGAAATCGGGGCGGGGCGTGACCGGAGCACGGAGAATTTGGCGCCGGAAGCTGGTCCTAGGGTTGGGGCTGCGGGCACGTGCGAGGGGAAGAAGACGATGATTTTGGGTTGGGCTGACCCCGACCCGTGCGTTTTGGAATCGGGTCGACAGTTTAATAAATGAAATTTTGGAATTAAAAACCTTATGGAAATTAAATTATAATTAGGTTCATATAGTTTGGATTTAAATAAACATTCAGATTAAATTATTTGAATAACTTTAGTTATACAAATTCAAATGGTATGATCCAATATACCATTTGAATCAGAAAAATTCAAAGAATCTGAATATAAAATAAAATCTTAGATCCAATGGTTGGATTTAAAAATATTTGCCAAACTATTTGCTGTCATTAATTAAATCATATAAAATTATTTTTAAGTATCCAATTTATGAGATTAAGGGCTCTGATTGTTCCTTGTACCCTAAGGAACAATATCAGACATTTAAATTTAACTTTGGATAATTACTTTTCTTAATCACTCCTTAATCACCTTAATTAAGAATTAGTGAATTAAAACCTAATTTAGCCTCTGATTTGAATGGGAATTGTTCTTAATGTCATATTAGGACTATATTAACCAAGTGTAGGGTTGGATTGCCCTAGAGTGTCCTAATTTCATTAATCACCCTAGTTGGCTTAATAAGTGATTAGTGCTAATTAAAATTATTTAAGTCATCAAAACCTAAGATTAGGGTGTTTCCCACTTTAGTAATCAATATGAAACACATTAAAATAGATTAGAAATAAATTAAGTAACTAAACCCTATAATCCTAATTTTAACCTTGAGAGGGGTATTTTGGTCATTTTGACCCAAAAGGTGCTTAAGTGCCCTAAAACCTTGGGAAATTTAGAAAATCAACCCTAAGTTAGATTAGAAGGGTTCTCTGAACTGTTAGACTAATAATATGTTAATGTAACCATTAATTTAAGAAATATTCAATTTAGCCTAATTAAGACACTTAGATCTTAAGTGACCCTAAAGAAGTCACATAAGCTTAACACTTGACTTTAATCATTTCAAAGTCATTTTGAAAAGTTCAATTTAGTTAACTTATAAAGCTTAAATGCTAAAAGAAATAGTAATGGAATATCATAAGTTAAAATCTAGCTTAAGGTCTAAAGTGATCAAACCTCAGATCCTTAGATCTTAAGTAGTCCTAAAAGGGTCAATATAAGGTTGATGTGTAAATCTAATACTTAAAATTATCAATTTCAACCCTAATAAGCTCCATAGAGTTTAACTATGAACTTAGATTTTTAAGGAATCTCAAATGGAAGCTCTTAAGTTAAGATTCTAATTTAGGAATCTAAAGTGATCAACTTCTGACCTTTAGATCTTAAGATCTTAGACTTAGATCTTCCATTTGAAATTGAACCATCTCCAATTGAAATTCTTTAATGATTAAATGTTTAATCCTTTGAAACCTTCCATGTGGGTATAGGATGATTCAACCTATAAGATAATGAAATTATCTTAAAGGTTGAATATAGATCTTAGATTCTCAAGTTCTTAATCGATTATTTTATATTATAATCAGTATAATAGCCTTTCACTAAGTTCTTAGTTCTTGAATCTTTCAGCTTATAGAATTCTTTACCTTTAATTTGGGTAATAAGTGAGAACCCTAGATCCTATTTAGAATATTACCTTGAATTTTAGGATTTGAACTCAACATGGGGTTTAAGTTCTAAGGTCTTAAGTCTTGATTTACTTAATCAAAATTTGGGTAAGAGAGTAAAATTTAAATTAATTAGGTCGTTGATTTATTTACTTAAACCATATAGTCATCATGTGATTTTGGATTAGAAATTGTTAAGTTCTAATATTAACTTTAAGGACGTAAATCTGAGATTCTACTCAATTGCTGGATATTGGAGATCTTAAACTTGCACCTTCTCAGAGTAGCTAGATTTGGTAATTAGACACAAATATATATCACATAAATCTAGATTGAGTCTCTTACTTACTTTGACTAAACTGCTTTGTATACCTTATATATTGAGCCTTATTCCTTGAGCATAATAAGAAATCTTAGGATATGGATGATATATCCTAAGTTAGTAATTGATTGCATATCATTCAATTTTGCCTTATTTGCTATTAGTAGAATATGTCCTAGATTAGTCTGCCTCTTTAGTAGTAGTATTGTATAGACTGAACCCAGGCCTAGAGGATTGGGATGTCCTATTGGCTGGGTATTGGTTGATATTTTAGTATTGGAGGCCCTGTATGGCCTATTGGCTGGTATGGCAGTACTATGTCTTAGGCTTATTGCTAATTTAACTGGATTGTATTGCTTTCTGATTTGCCTTGCCACATGCTTCAGTGGCCTTATTTTTAGTATATGCTCATTTTGCCACATGTCTCAGTGGCTTTATATTTCATAGATTGATTTGCTTTTGCCACATGTCTCAGTGGCCTTCCTTTCATATTAATCTGCATGTTGTATGTAAACTCTTATGGCTTAGATATATGTTTAAATGACATGTTTAGGATGCTATAATTTTATCATGTTTAGTACTTGTGTTCTTTTATACTCAGCATGTTTTAATATGATCATAATCATGTTAGGATCATATTTATTTCAGTAGTTACAGTTACTTTTACTTTTAGCCTCACCTTATTTATTTTGCATTGTATGCTGGCTATAAAAGGATAGTTTATAGTTACCCATTTCTTTCATAGATTGCTGCACCATTACTGCTTGCATGTGTAGTTAAATTAAAATATGATATCTTTAAATATTCAGTTCATTAAAATAGCCTAAAATGTACTTAGACAATTGTCTAACTGTAACATTTTTATTTTGTTGGCTGGGGACCTGGCATTTGTGATACCGACAAATGTCAGATTCAGACGTGTTCGTGGGCAGTGTCGCCGAAGAGGAGAGGGTTTAGGAGGAGGATCGTGCTGCCGCTGAATAGATAGTTATTGCATTTTCATTTTCAGTGAGATTGAGAGACATTTTCTTTTTCTTTAAACTTCAGTTTGTAATAATTAATTTTGGATATATTTCATTTCAGCATTGTGATGAGTTACAATATTGCATTCTCTTTTCCTACTATGTATGCTTGTGGATGTTACTCTATTGTTTATTACTTCCGCCACTTTGATATTCGTATATTGATGATGTGATAGTACTTGGTGACAAGTTCTTGGCTTAAGGCAGGTTGGGTTAACTTAACTTTACTTAAGTTGGGGATTTGCCACAGTTGGAGCACTGTACTTCCTTATTGTCAGTACGGGGGCCCCACACTGGCGGAGACGAAGATCCACAGTGCCGGGTCCCTCGGATGCCGTTTGATCTATCGATCAGATGACACTACAGCTGGGAACGCTCAGATCCTAACGGCCGATCGCGGGAGCGATCCTGGCCGTAGGATCCATGAGACAGATTCGATGACGGATCAGTGATTTCGCAGGATTGAATCCTGGCCATCGGTTGGAAAGGAAGAACTGTCAGATGCGTGGGATCCCGCTATCGCGTGCCCCGGGCTCCGCAGCGGATCGCCCGCGGTCCGCTCAGCGGACCCCAGCTGTTAATTTAGGTAAATGAGTACATTTGCAAAATCAAATTGTTTGGAACCCTTCTATGCAATTGAACCATTTTAATTTAAATTGAATAATGGCCCAAATGAATTCCAAATTGCACCAAATTTTCACCCTTAGCTAATTTGGGGGTGAGGAATTCAAAAATGCAATTAGATTTAATTCTGGGATCAAAATATTTTAGGTCAAGTCTAGGGTATCTAGATTGATCAAGTTATCTTTTTAGACATAGAGGAGTCCAAAGGACTCTAAATCTTCTAGATAGGCTCAATTTGATGTTCTAAAGGCAATAATACCAAAAAATTGATTAAGAAACCTATATTTTTGCATTGTAATAACTTAAGATTATTACACGCGCGACAGCGCTTTTCGCGCAGCAGCGTAAGGCTAAAATAGGTTCACATTTGATATAATTCAGTCCCACTAGGGTCCTACGAATCTTAAAATAGCAAAATCATGAAGTTTTAGCTATTTCAGCTAAAATTAGGTAGTTTTTAAGAAATTCTAGTCGTTTTACAATTTTAGGCGCTGCAGCGCGCTAAATCATGCTGGAGCGCTTTTCGCACTACAACGCGCGGCAGCGCGTGGTTAAAATAGGTTCACATTTGATATAATTCTATCCCACTTGGGTCCTAGCCACCTTAAAATACCAAAATCGTGAAGTTTTAGTCATTTTAGCCAAACCATGGTAGTTTTTAAGAAATTATAGGCATTTTGCAAAATCAGGCGCTGCAACGGGCTGAATCGCACTAGAGCGCTTTTCACACGTAGGGCTTTTCGCGCTATAGAGCGCAATAGCTCTTTTTGCCCAGCAGTGCACAGCTAAAATAGGTTCGCATTTGATATAATTCTGTCCCACTAGGGTCCTAAGGACCTTCAAATTCCAAAACTGTGAAATTTTAGCCATTTAAGCCAAAACTGGGCAGTTTTTAAGAAATTCTAAGCATTTTGTAATTTCAGGCGCTGGAGCCCTTTTCACGAAGCAACGCGCGGTATCGCTTTCACGCTGCAGTGCTCGGTAGCTCTTTTCGCGCTGGACCGCTTTTCGCACGGCAGCGCGCGGGAGCGCTTTTCACGCTACAGTGCCCGGTTAAAATAAGTTCACATTTGATATAATTATGTCTCACTAAGGTCCTAGGGACCTAAAAATACCAAAACCGTGAAGTTTTAGCCGTTTTAGCCAAAACAAAGCAGTTTTTAAGGAATTATTAGCATTTTACAATTTCAAGCACTGCAGTGCGCTGAATCGCGCTCGAGCACTTTTTGCGCGGCACCGCCCGGTAGCACCTTTCGTGCTACAGCGCGTGAAAGCACTTTTCGTGCGGCAGCTCACGGCTCAAACATGATAACATTTGATATAATTCAGTCCCACTACGGTCCAAGGAATCTTTAAAACAAAAATTATGAAATTTTGGCCATTTCAGCCAAAGCTAGGCAGTTTTTAAGAATTTCTACGTATTTTGCAATTTCATACGCTGCAACGCGCTGAACCACGCTGGAGCACTTTTCGAGCGGTAGCACATGGGAGCACTTTTCATGCTGCAGCGTGCGGTAGCGCTTATCACGCAGCGGTGCGGGCTAAAATAGGTTCACATTTGAGATAATTCAGTCCCATTAAGGTCCAAGGGACCTTAAAATAGCAAAACCATAAAATTTTGGTCATTCAAGCCAAAACGGGGCAGTTTTTAAGAAATTCTAGGCATTTTGCAATTTTGGGCGCTACAGCGTGCTGAATCGCGCTGGAGCGCTTTTCGAGCGGCGGTGCGCGATAGCGCTTTTTGCGGTGCAGGGCGTGGCTAAAATAGGTACAAAATTGATATAATTCAGTCCCGCTAGGGTCCAAGGGACCTTAAAATACAAAAACTGTGAAATTTTGGACAATTCAGCATAAACTGGTCAGTTTTTAAGAAATTATAGGTATTTTGCAATTTCAGGCGCTACAGTGTGCTGAATCGCGCTGGAGTGCTTTTCGCCCGGCAGCGCGCGGTAAGGCTTTTTGCGCGGCGGCGCGCGGATAAAATATATAGAGATTGGATATAATTTAGTCCCACTAGGGTCCCAGGGACCTTAAAATACCAAAACTGTGAAATTTTAGCCATTCAAGCCAAAACTGGGCAGTTTTTAAGAAATTCTAGGAATTTTGTAATTTCGTGCTAAGCCAAAACTGGGCAGTTTTTAAGAAATTCTAGGAATTTTGTAATTTCGTGCTGCAGCGCGCGGTAGCGCTTTTCACGCGGTGGCGCACGGCTAAAACAGGTTCACATTTCACATAATTTAGTCCCACTAAGGTCCAAGGGACCTTAAAATACCAAAATCGTAAAATTTTTGCCATTCAAGCCAAAACTGGCAGTTTTTAAGAAATTCTAGGCATTTTGCAATTTCAGGCGCTGCAGTGCGCTAAATCGCGCTGGAGCGCTTTTCAAGCGGCGGCGCGCGGTAGCGCTTTTTGCGCTGCAGGGCGCGGCTAAAATAAATTCATATTTGATATAATTCAGTCTCGTTAGGGTCCTAGGGACCTTAAAATACCAAAACTGTGAAGTTTTAGCCATTTCAGTAAAAACTAAGCAGTGTTTAAGAAATTCTAGGCATTTTGCAATTTCAGGCGCTGCAGCGCGCTGAATCGCGCTTGAGCGCTTTTTGCGCGGTAGCGCTTTTCGCACTGCAGTGCTTGGTAGCACTTTTCGGGCGGCAGCGCGTGGTAGCGCTTTTTGGGCGTGTCGCACGCGGTAGCGCTTTTCGCGCTCTAGCGCACGGCTACAATAGGTTCACATTGATATAATTCAGTCCCACTAGGGTCCTACGCACCTTAAATAGCCATTTTAGCCAAAACAGGATAGTTTTTAAGAAATTATAGTCATTTTACAATTTCAGGCGCAGCAGCGCGCTGAATTGCGTTGGACCACTTTTTGCGTGGTAGAGCTTTTCGCACTGCAGCGAGCGGCGGCGCTTTTTGCACCGGAGCAAGCGGCTAAAATAGGTTCACATTTGATATAATTCTGTCCCACTAGGGTCCTAGGCGCCATAAAATACCAAAACGATGAAGTTTTAGCCACTTCAGCCAAAATTAGGCAGTTTTTAAGAAATTCTATGCATTTGCAATTTCAGGCGCTGAATCGCGCTAGAGCGCTTTTCACGCGGCAGCGCGCGGTAGCGCATTTCGCGCAGCAGCGCGCGACTAAAATAGGTAAACATTTGATATAATTTTATCCCACTTGGGTCCTAGGGACCTTAAAATTTCAAAACTATGAAATTTTGGCCATTTCAGCCAAAACTGGGCAGTTTTTAAGAAATTTTAGGCATTTTGCAATTTTAGGCGCTAGTGCGCTTTTCGCGCGGTAGCTCTTTTCGCGCTGTAGTGCTCGGTAGCGATTTTCGGGCGGCAGCGCGCGGCAGCGCTTTTCGCGCTCTAGTGCGCGATTACAATAGGTTCACATTTGATTTAATTCAGCCCACTAGGGTCCTACGGACCTTAAAATACCAAAACCATGAAGTTTTAGCCATTTCAGCCAAAATTGGGCAGTTTTTAAGAAATTCTAGTCATTTTGCAATTTCAGCCGCTGCAGCGCGCTTAATCACGCTGAAGCGCTTTTCGCGCAACAGCATGCGACTAAAATAGGTTCACATTTGATATAATTCTGTCCTACTATGGTCCAAGGGATCTTAAAATATCAAAACTGTGAAGTATTGGCAATTTCACCCAAAACAGGGTAGTTTTTAAGAAATTCTAAGCATTTTGCAATTGCATGCGCTGCAGCACACTGAATCGCGCTGGAGTGCTTTTTGCGGTGCAGTGCGCGGGAGCATTTTTCGTGCGGCAGCGCACGGGAGCGCTTTTCACGTGGCAGCGTGCAGTTAAAATAGGTTCATATTTTATATAATTCAGTTCCAGTATGGTCCAAGGGACCTTAAAATACAAAAATCATGAAATTTTGGCCATTTCAACCAAAACTGGGTAGTTTTTAATAAATTTTAGGAATTTTGCAATTTCAGGCGCTCTAGCTCCTGGAGCACTTTTTGAGCGGTAACGCGCGGCATCGCTTTTCGCGCAGTAGTGCACACCTAAAATATGTTCACATTTGATATAATTCTATCCCACTAGGGTCCAAGGGACCTTAAAATACCAAAATTATGAAATTTTAGCCATTCAAGTCAAAACTAAGCAGTTCTTAAAAAATTCTATGCATTTTGCAATTTCATGCGCTGCAGCGCTTGTCACGCGGTAGCGCTTTTCGCCCTGCAGCGAAAATCCTTTTGCGCAGCAGCGTGCGGTTAAAATAGGTTCACATTTGATATAATTCAGTCCACTAGGGTTCTAGGGAACTTAAAATACCAAAACCGAGAAATTTTAGCCATTTTAGCCAAAACTGGGCAATTTTTAATAAATTCAAGGCATTTTGCAATTTCAGGCGCTGCAGCGCGCTGGATCGCGCTGGAGCACTTTTTGCGCTGCAGGACGCGGGAGTGCCTTCGGCGCGGTAGCGCACAGTAACACTTTTGGCGCAACAGCGCGCGGCTAAAATAAGTTCACATTTGATAAAATTCAATCCCACTAAGGTCCAAGGGACCTTAAAATATTAAAACCGTGAAATTTTGGCAATTTCAGCCAAAACTGGGTAGTTCTTAAGAAATTCTAGGCATTTTGAAATTTTAGGCGCTGCAGCGCTTTTCGCCCTAAAGCACGCGGTAGCGCTTTTTGCGCAGCAGTGCACGGCTAAAATAGGTTCACATTTGATATATTTCTGTCACACAGCATCCTTGGGACCTTAAAAGACCAAAATCGTGAAATTTTGGCCATTTTAGCCAAAACTGGGCAGTTTTTAAGAAATTCTATGCATTTTGCAAATTCAGGTGCTGCAGCGCACGAAATGGCACTGGAGCACTTTTCGCGCGGCAGCGCGCGGCTAAAATAGGTTCCTATTTGATATAATTCAGTCCCACTATGGTCATAGGGGCCTTAAAATATAATAACCGTGAAGTTTTGGCCATTTCAGCCAAAACTAAGTAGTTTTTAAGAAATTCTTAGCATTTTTCAATTTCAGGCATTGTGCGCGCTAAATCGAGCTGTAGCGCTTTTTGCGCGGCAGAGAATGGTAGCACTTTTTGTGCGGCGGCGCGCTGCTAAAATAGGTACATATTTGATATAATTCAGTCCCGCTAGGGTCCTAGGGACCTTAAAATATCAAAACCATGAAGGTTTGGCCATTTTAGCGAAAACTAGGCAGTTTTTAAGAAATTCTAGGCATTTTGCAATTTCAGGCGCTGCAGTGCGCTGAATCGCGCTAGAGCGCTTTTTGCGCCGCAGTGGTCGGTAGCGCTTTTCACGCTCTAGTGCGCGACTACAATAGGTTCACATTTGATATAATTCAGTCCTACTAAGGTCCAAGGGACCTTAAAATACCAAAACTGTGAAGTTTTGGCCATTTCAACCAAAACTGGGCAGTTTTTGAGAAATTCTAAGCATTTTGCAATTTCATGCGCTGCAGCGCACTGAATCGCGCGGGAGCGCTTTTTGCATTGCAGTGCGCGGGAGCATTTTTCCCGCGGTAGCGCTCCGGAGCGCTATTCATGCTACAGCGCGCGGTTAAAATAGGTTCATATTTTATATAATTCAGTCCCACTATGGTCCTAGGGACCTTAATATACAAAAATCGTGAAATTTTGGCCATTTCAGCCAAAACTGGGTAATTTTTAAGAAATTCTATGCATTTTGCAATTTTAGGCGCTCAAGCGAGCTGGAGCATTTTTCGAGCGGTAACATGCGGTAGTGCTTTTCGCGCAGCAGCGCGTGGCTAAAATAGGTTCACATTTAATATAATTCAGTCCCGCTAGGGTCCTAGGGACCTTAAAATACAAAACTGTGAAATTCTGGCCATTTCAGCCAAAACTTAATAGTTTTTAAGAAATTATAGCCATTTTATAATTTCAGACGCTCCAGCGTGCTGAATCGCGATGGAGCGCTTTTCGCACTACGGTGGGCGGTAGCGTTTTATGCACGGCGGTGCACGGCTAAAATAGGTTCACATTTGATATAATTCTATCCCACTATGGTCCAAGGGACCTTAAATTCCCAAAACCGTGAAAGTTTGGCCATTCAAGTCAAAACTGGGTAGTTCTTAAGAAATTTTAGGCATTTTGCAATTTCAAGAGCTGCAGCGCCTGTCGTGCAGTAGCGCTTTTCGCCCTGTAGCGCGTGGTAGCACTTTTTGCACAGCAGTATACGGCTAAAATAGGTTCACATTTGATATAATTCTGTTGACTAAGGAACTAGGGACCTTAAAATACCAAAACTGAGACATTTTAGCCAATTCAGCCGAAACCAGCCAGTTTTTAAGACATTCGAGGCATTTTGCAATTTCAAGCGCTGGAGCGCTTTTCGCGCAGTAGCGCTTTTCGTGCGGTAGTGCTTTTTGCGTGGTAGCACTTTACACGCGGTAGCGCTTTTCGCGCTGCAGTGCTCGGTAGCGCTTTTCGAGCGGCACGCGCGGTAGCGCTTTTCGCGCTCTAGCGCACTGCTACAATAGGTTCACATTTGATATAATTCAGTTCCATTAGGGTCCTACAGACCTTAAAATTATAAAATCATAAAGTTTTAGCCATTTCAGCCAAAACTGGGTATCTTTTAAGAAATTATAGTCAGCGCTTTTTGCGCAGAAGAGCTTTAAGCACTACAGCTCGCGACTAAAATAGGTTCACATTTGATATAATTCTATCCCACTAGGGTCCTAGGCACCTTAAAATACCAAAACCGTAAAGTTTTAGCCATTTCCGCCAAAATTGGGCAGTTTTTAAGAAATTCTATGCATTTTGCAATTTCAGGCGCTGCGCTGCTGAATCGCACTAGAGTGCTTTAGGCGCGGTAGCGCTTTTCGCGCTGCAGTGCACGATAGCACTTTTTGCGCAGCAATGTGCGACTAAAATAGGTTCACATTTGATATAATTCTGTCCCACTAGGGTCATAGGGACCTTAAAATTTCAAAACCGTGAAGTTTTAGCCATTTCAGTCAAAACTGGGCAGTTTTTAAGAAATTTTAGGCATTTTGCAATTTCAGGCGCTGCAGCGTGCTAAATCACACTGGAGCGCTTTTCGTGCGGCAGTGCTTTTCGCGCTGCAGCGCGCTGCTAAAATAGGTTCACATTGGATATAATTCTATCCCACTAGGGTCCAAGGGACCTTAAAATACCAAAACTGTGAAGTTTTGGCCATTTCAATCAAAACTGGGCAGTTTTTAAGAAATTCTAAGCATTTTGCAATTTCATGCGCTGCAGCGCCTTGAATCGTGCTGGAGCGCTATTCGCGCAGGAGCGCCTGGGAGCGCATTTTGTGGTTCAGTGCGCGGGAGTTTTTTTTGCGCAGCAGCGCCCAGGAGCACTTTGCCCGCGACTGCGCGTGGTTAAAATAGGTTCATATTTTATAAAATTCAGTCCCACTATGGTCCAAGGGACCTTAAAATATAAAATTTGTGAAATTTTAGCTATTTCAGCCAAAACTGGGTAATTTTTAAGAAATTCTAGGCATTTTATAATTTCAAGCGCGCTGGAGCGCTTTTCGAGCGGTAACGCGCGGTAGTGCTTTTCGCGCAGTAGCGCGTAGCTAAAATAGGTTCACATTTAATATAATTCAGTCCCGCTAGGGTTCTATGGACCTTAAAATATAAAAATCATGAAATTCTGGCCATTTCAGCCAAAACTTTGTAGTTTTTAAGAAATTATAGGCATTTTGCAATTTCAGACGCTACAGCGCGCTGAATCGCGAGGGAGCACTTTTCACGCTACAGCGCACGGTAGCGTTTTACGCGCGGCGGTGCGCGGCTAAAATTGGTTCACCTTTGATATAATTCTGTCCCACTAGGGTCCAAGGGACCTTAAAATACCAAAATCGTGAAATTTTGGCCATTCAAGTCAAAACTGGGTAGTTCTTAAGAAATTATAGGCATTTTGCAATTTCAAGTGCTGCAGCGCTTATCGCGCAGTAGTGCTTTTTGCCCTGCAGCGTGCGGTGGCGCTTTTTTGCGCAGTAGCGCGCGGCTAAAATAGGTTCACATTATATATATATATATCTGACCACTAGGGTATTAGGGACCTTAAAATACCAAAACTGAGAAATTTTAGCCATTTCAGCCAAAACTCGACAGTTTTTAAGAAGTTCAAGGCATTTTGTAATTTCAGGCGCTGCAGCTCGCCGGATCGCGCTGTAGTGCTTTTTGCGCTGCAGTACGTGGGAGCGCCTGCCGCGCGGCAGCACGCCGTAACGCTTTTCGCGCAGCAGCGTGCGGCTAAAATAATTTCACATTTGATATAATTCAGTCCCACTATGGTCCAAGGGACCTTAAAATACTAAAACTGTGAAATTTTGGCAATTTCATCCAAATCTGGGTAGTTCTTAAGAAATTCTAGGCATTTTGCAATTTCAAGCGTTGCAGCGCTTTTTGCGCGGTAGTGCTTTTCACCATGCAGCGCGCAGTAGCGCTTTTTGTGCAGCATCGCGCGGCTAAAATAGGTTCACGTTTTATATAATTCTGTCCCACAAGGTCCTTGGGACCTTAAAATACCAGAATTATGAAATTTTGGCAATTTTAGCTAAAACTGTGCAGTGTTTAAGAAATTCTAGGCATTTTGAAATTTCAGGCGCTATAGCACTCTGAATTGCGATGGAGCACTTTTCGCTTGGCAGCGCGCAATAGCGCTTTTCGCGCTGCAGAGCACGGTAGCATTTTTACGCAGCAACGCGGGGCTAAAATAAGTTCACATTTGATATAATTCTATCCCACTAGGGTCTTAGGGACCTTAAAATTCCAAAACCGTGAAATTTTGGCCATTCTAGCTAAAACTGGGCAATTTTTAAGAAATTATATGAATTTTGCAATTTCAGTGCTACAGCGCGCTGAATGGCACTGAGCGGTTATCGCGCGGCAGTGCGCGGCTAAAATAGGTTCACATTTGATTTAATTTAGTCCCACTACGGTCCTAGGGACCTTAAAATACAATAACCGTGAAATTTTGGCCATTTCAAACCAAAACTAAGCAGTTTTTAAAAAATTCTTTGCATTTTGAATTTCAGGCGCTGTGCGCGCTGAATCGCGCTGTAGCTCTGTTTGCGCGGCAACGCGCGATAGCACTTTTTGTGCGGTGGCGCCCTGCTAAAATAGGTACACATTCGATATAATTCAGTCCCGCTAGGGTCCTAGGGACCTTAAAATACCAAAACCGTGAAGTTTTGGCCATTTTAGTCAAAACTGGGAAGTTCTTAAGAAATTCTAGGTATTTTGCAATTTCAAGCGCTGCATTGCGCTGAATCGCACTGGAGCGCTTTTCGTACGGCAACTCGCAATAACGCTTTTCACGCGACAGTACTCGGTAGCGCTTTTCACGCAGCAGCGCACGATAGCGCTTTTCGCGCAGTATTGCGCAGGAGCGCTTTTTGCGCGGCAGCGCGCAGTAATGCTTTTCGCACTGCAGAGCGCGGTAGCGCTTTTATGCAGCAGTGCGCGGCTAAATAATGTCACATTTGATATAATTCTGTCCCACTAGGGTCTTAGGGACATTAAAATTTCAAAACAGTGAAATTTTGGCTATTTTAGCCGAACTGTGCAATTTTTAAGAAAATGTATGCATTTTGTAATTTCAGGTGCTGCAGCGCGCTGAATGGCACTGAGCGCTTTTTGCGCGGCAGCGCACGGGCGCTTTTTGCGCGTCAGCGTGCAGGAGCGCTGTTCGCGTGGCAGCGTGCTTCTAAAATAGGTTCACATTTGATATAATTTAGTCCCACTAGGGTCCGAGGGACCTTAAAATACCAAAATTGTGAAGTTTTGGTAATTTCAGCCAAAACTAAGTAGTTTTTAAGAAATTCTTGGCATATTATAATTTCAGGCACTGCAACATGCAGAATAGCTCAGGAGCATTTTCGCGCGGCAGAGCGCAGTAAACTTTTCGTGCTGCAGTGCGCAGTATGGCTTTTCGCGCGGCAGCGCGCGATAGCGCTTTTCGCGTGATAGCGCTTTTTGTGCGGCAGCTCGCAGTTTACATTTGATATAATTCAGGCCCACTAGGGTCCAGGGGACCTTAAAATACAAAAACCGTGAAGTTTTGGCCATTTCAGTCAAAATTGAGCAGTTTTTAAGAAATTCTAGGCATTTTGCAATTTCAGGCACTGCAGCGCACTGAATTGCGCTGGAGCACTTTTCGTGTTGCAACGCGTAGTAGCGCTTTTTGCGTTGCAGTGCTCGCTAGCCCTCCACGCGCGGCAACGCGCGGTATCACTTTTCGCGCTCCAGCGCGCCGCTAAAATAGGTTCACATTTGATATAATTCAGTCCCACTGGGGTCCTAGGGACCTTAAAATACCAAAATCATGAAGTTTTAGCCATTTCAGTCAAAATTGAGCAATTTTTAAGAAATTCTAGGCATTTTACAATTTCAGGCACTGCAGCGCGCTGAATTGCGCTGGAGCGCTTTTCGCGTGGCAATGCCCAGTAGCGCTTTTCGCATTGCCTACTCACTAGCCCTTTATGCGCGGCAGCTCGCGGTATCGCTTTTCGCGCTCCAGCGCGCGGCTAAAATAGGTTCACATTTGATATAATTCAGTCCCACTTGGGTCCTAGAGACCTTAAAATACCAAAATTGTGAAGTTTTAGCCATTTCAGCCAAAACTGGGCAGTTTCTAAGAATTTCTAAGCATTTTGCAATTTCAGGCGCTGCAGCGCACAGAATCGCGCTGGAGCGCTTTTCGCGCGGTAGCGCTTTTCACGCGGCAGTGCGCGGTAACGCTTTTCGCGCTATAGAGCGTGGTAGCACTTTTTACGCAGCAGCGCGCGGCTAAAATAGTTTCACATTTGATATAATTCTGTCCCGCTAGGGTTTTAGGGACCTTAAAATTCAAAAACCGTGAAATTTTGGCCATTTCAGCCAAAACTGGGTAGTTTTTAAGAAACTTTATGCACTTTGCAATTTCAGGCACTATAACGCGCTGAATCGTGCTGGAGCATTTTTCGCACGGCAGCGTGCAGTAACGTTCTTCGTGCTGTAGCGTGCAATATGGTTTTTCGCGCGACAGCGCGCGATAGGGCTTTTCGCGCGGCAGCGCTTTTTGCTCGGCAACTCGCGGCTAAAACAAGTTTACATTTGATATAATTTAGGCCCACTAGGGTCCAAGGGACCTAAGAATATAAAAATCGTAAAGTTTTGGCCATTTGAGTCAAAATTGGGCAGTTTTTAAGAAATTCTAAGCATTCCGCAATTTGAGGCACTGCAGCACGCTGAATTACGTTGGAATGCTTTTTGCGTGGCAACACGCAGTGCTCGGTAGCACTTTTCGCGCGGCAGCGCATGGTATCATCTTTCGCCCTCCAGCGCGCAGCTAAAATAGGTTCACATTTGATATAATTCAGTCCCACTGGGGTCCGAGGGACCTTAAAATTCCAAAACTGTGAAATTTTGGCTATTTCAGCCAAAACTGGGTAGTTTTTAAGAAATTTTATGCATTTTGTAATTTCAGGCGCTGCAGCACGCTGAATCGCGCTGTAGCATTTTTTGCGTGGCAGCGGGCAGTAGCATTTTTTGTGCTGCAGTGCGCGATATGGCTTTTCGCGCGGCAGCGCGCGATAGCACTTTTCGCGCGACAGCTCGCGGCTAAAACAAGTTCACATTTGATATAATTCAGGCCCACTAGGGTCCAAGAGACCTTAAAATACAAAAACCGTGAAGTTTTGGCCATTTCAGTCAAAACTGGGCAGTGTTTAAGAAATTCTGGGCATTTTGCAATTTTAGGCGCTGGAGCGCTTTTCACGCAGCAACGCGCAGGGGTGCTTTTCGCGTTGTAGTGCTCGCTAGTGCTTTTTGCGCTGCAGCGCGCGGGATCGCTTTTTGCGCTCCAGTGCACGGCTAAAATAGGTTCACATTATATATTATTCAGTCCCACTAGGGTCCTAGGGATCTTAAAATATAAAAACCGTGAAATTTTGGCTATTTCAGCCAAAACTAAGAAGTTTTTAGGAAATTCTAGGCATTTTGCAATTTTAGGCGCTGCAGTGCACTGAATCGCATTGGAGTACTTTACGTCGGCAACACGCGGTAGCGCTTTTCACGCTACAGTACTCGGTAGCACTTTTCGCGCTCTAGCGTGCTGCTATAATAGGTTCACATTTGATATAATTCAGTCCGCTAGGGTCCTAGGGACCTTAAAATACCAAAACCGTGAAATTTTAGCCATTTCAGTCAAAACTGGGTTGTTTTTAAGAAATTCTAGGCATTTTGCAATTTCATGCACTCTAGCGCGCTAAATCGCACCGGAGCGCTTTTTGCGCGGCAGCCTGTGCGAGCGCTTTTCGCGCTGCAGTGCGCGGTAGTGCTTTTCGCGCAGCACTGCACGGCTAAGATAGATTCAAATTTGATATAATTCTGTCCCACAGGGTCCTTGAGACCTTAAAATACCAAGCCTGTAATTTTGGCCATTTCAGCCAACACTGTGTAGGTGTTAAGAAATACTAGGCATTTTGCAATTTTAGGCGCTGCAGCGCTCTGAATCACGCTGGAGCGCTTTTCGCACGACAGCGCGCAGTAACGCTTTTCGTGCTGCAGAGCGCGGTAGTGCTTTTACGCAGTAGCGCGCGGCTAAAATAAGTTCACATTTGATATAATTTTGTCCTACTAGGGTCTTAGGGATATTAAAGTTCCAAAACCGTGAAATTTTGGCCATATTAGCCAAAACTGTGCAATTTTTAAGAAATTCTATGTATTTTGCAATTTCAAGCGTTGCAGCGCGCTGAATGGCGCTGGAGCGCTTTTCGCGCGGCAGCGGGAAGGAGCATTTTTTGTGATGCTGCACGCAGTATGGCTTTTCGCGCGACAACGCATGATAGCGCTTTTCGTGCGGTAGCTCACGGGTAAAACAAGTTCACATTTGATATAATTCAGGCCACTAGGGTCCAAGGGACCTTAAAATACAAAAACCGTGAAGTTTTGACCATTTCAGTCAAAACTGGGCAGTGTTTAAGAAATTCTGGGCATTTTGCAATTTCAGGCGCTGCAGCGCGCTAAATCGCGCTGGAGCGCTTTTCGCGCAGCAACGCGCAGGAGCGCTTTTCGCGTTGTAGTGCTCGCTAGTGCTTTTTGCGCTGCAGCGCATGGTATCGCTTTTCGCGCTCCAGTGCATGGCTAAAATAGGTTCACATTATATATTATTCAGTCCCACTAGGGTCCTAGGGACCTTAAAATATAAAAACCGTGAAATTTTGGCTATTTCAGCCAAAACTGGGCAGTTTTTAGGAAATTCTAGGCATTTTGCAATTTTAGGCGCTGCAGTGCACTGAATCGCATTGGAGTACTTTACGCGCGGTAACACGCGGTAGCGCTTTTCACGTTGCAGTACTCGGTAACACTTTTTGCGCTCTAGCGTGCTGCTATAATAGGTTCACATTTGATATAATTCAGTCTGCTAGTGTCCTAGGGACCTTAAAATACCAAAACCATGAAATTTTGGCCATTTCAATCAAAACTGGGTAGTTTTTAAGAAATTCTAGGCATTTTGCAATTCCAGGCGCTCTAGCGCGCTAAATCTCACCGGAGCGCTTTTTGCGCAGCAGCCTGTGTGAGCGCTTTTCGCACTGCAGTGCGCGGTAGTGCTTTTCGCGCAGCACTGCATGGCTAAGATAGATTCCCATTTGATATAATTCTGTCCCACAGGGTCCGTGGGACCTTAAAATACCAAACCTGTAATTTTGGCCATTTCAGCCAACACTGTGCATGTTTTAAGAAATACTAGGCATTTTGCAATTTCAGGAGCTGCAGCGCTCTGAATCATGCTGGAGCGCTTTTCGCACGGCAGCGCGCGGTAACGCTTTTCGTGCTGCAGAGCACGGTAGTGCTTTTACGCAGCAGTGCGCGGCTAAAATAAGTTCACATTTGATATAATTTTGTCCCACTAGGGTCTTAGGGATATTAAAATTCCAAAACCGTGAAATTTTGGCCATATTAGCCAAAACTGTGCAATTTTTAAGAAATTCTATGTATTTTGCAATTTCAAGCGTTGCAGCGCGCTGAATGGCGCTGGAGCCCGTTTCGCGCGGCAGCGCAAAGGAGCTTTTTTTGTGCTGCTGCGCGCAGTATGGCTTTTCGCACGACAACGCATGATAACACTTTTCGTGCGATAGCTCGCGAGTAAAACAAGTTCACATTTGATATAATTCATGCCTACATGGGTCCAAGGGACCTTAAAATACCAAAATCGTAAAGCTTTGGTCATTTCAGTCAAAATTGGGCGGTTTATAAGAAAGTCTAGGCATTTTGCAATTTCAAGCGCTGCAGCGTACTGAATCGTGCTGGAGCGCTTTTCGCACGGTAGCACGCGGGAGCACTTTTTGCGCTGCAGTGCGCGGTAGCACTTTTCGCGTGGCAGCGCTCTTCTAAAATAGGTTCACATTTAATATAGCTCAGTGCCACTAGGGTTCGAGGGACCTTAAATTAGTAAAACCGTCAAGTTTTGGCCCATTCAGCCAAAACTAAGCAGTTTTTAAGTTGTTGGCATTTTGCATTTTCAGGCGCTGCAGCGCGCTGAATCGAGCAGGACCATTTTTCGCGCGGCAGCGCGTAGTAACATTTTTCGCGCTACAGCGCGCGGTATGGCGTCTCGCACGGTAGCGCGCGCTAGCGCTTTTCGCGTGGCAGCGCACGATAGCGCTTTTTGGGCGGTAGCTTGCAGCTAAAACAAGTTCATATTTGATATAATTCATGCCCACTAGGGTCCAAGGGACCTTAAAATACAAAAATCGTGAAGTTTTGGACATTTCAGTCAAAACTGGACCGTTTTTAAGAAATTCTAAGCATTTTGCAATTTCAGGCGCTGCAGCGCGCTGAATCGCACTGGAGATGTTTTCGCGGGGCAACGCGTAGTAGCACTTTTCACGTTGCAATGCTCGCTAGCGCTTTATGCGCGGCAGCGCGCGGTATCGCTTTTCGCGCTCCAGCATGCGGCTAAAATAGGTTCACATTTGATATAATTCAGTCCCACTGTGGTCCTAGGGACCTTAAAATACCAAAACCGTGAAGTTTTAGCCATTTCAGCCAAAACTAAGCAGTTTTAAAGAAATTATTGGTATTTTGTAATTTCAGGCGCTGCAGCGCGCTGAATCGCGCTAGAGCGCTTTTCGCACGGCAGCACGCGGGAGCACTTTTCGTGCTGCAGTGCGCGATAGCACCTTTTGCGAGGCAGTTCACGGGTAAAACGGGTTCACATTTGATATAATTCAGTCGCATGAGGTTCCAAGGGACCTTAAAATACAAAAACCATAAAATTTTGGCCATTTCAGCAAAAATTGTGCAGTTTTTAAGAAATTCTCAGCATTTGCATTTTCAAGCGCTCCAGCGCGCTGAATCGCGTTAGAGCGCTTTTCGCACGGCAGCACACGGGAGTACTTTTCATGTTGCATCGTACGGTAGTGCTTTTCGCGTGGTAGCGCACGGCTAAAATAGGTTCACATTTGATATAATTCAGTCCCACTGGGATCCTAGGGACCTTAAAATATTAAAATCGTGAAATTTTGGCTATTTTAGCCAAAACTGGGCAGTTTTTAAGAATTTCTAAGCATTTTGCAATTTCAGGCGCTGCAGCGCGCTGAATCGCGCTGGAGCGCTTTTTGAGCAGCAGCACGCGGGAGCGCTTTTCGAGCGGCAACCCGCGGGAGCGCTTTTCACGTGGCAACGCCCAGTAGCGCTTTTCGTGCGCTAATGCGCGGTTAAAATAAGTTCACATTTGATATAATTCAGTCCCACTAGGCTCTAAGGGACCTTAAAATTCCAAAGCCATGAAGTTTTAGCCATTTCTGCCAAAATTGCACAATTTTTAAGGAATTCTGGGCATTTTTTTAATTTCAGTCGTTACAGCGTGCTGCGAAGCGCTGGAGTGCGCTGTAGCGCTTTTCGCGGGACAGCGCTTTTCGCGGTGCAGCGTGCTAGAGTGCTTTTCGTGTGGTAGCACTTTTCGCACGGTAGCGCGCAGCTAAAATAGGTTCACTTTTGATATAGTTGAGTCCCACTAGGTCCGAGGAAACTTAAAATACCAAAACCGTAATTTTGGCAATTTCAGCCAAAACTAAACAGTTTTCAAGAAATTCTTAGCATTTTACAATTTCAGGTGCTGCAGTGTGCTAAATCGCGCTGGAGCGCTATTCGCGCATTAGCTCTTTCGCACGGTAGCGCTTTTCGTGCTGTAGCGCTTTTTGCGCGGCAACACGAGGTAGCGCTTTTCGCGCTGCAGTGCGCCGCTAAAATAGGTTCACCTTTGATAAAATTTAGTCCCGCTATGGTCCAAGGGACCTTAAAATATAAGAATTGTGAAATTCTGGTCATTTCAGCGAAAATTAGGCAGTTTTTAAGAAATTCTATGCATTTTGCAATTTCATGCGCTGCAGCGCGCTGAACCGAGTTGGAGAGCTTTTCGCGCGGCAACGCGTGGTAGCGCTTTTTGCTCTATGGCGCGCGGCTAAAATAGGTACACATTTAATATGATTCAGTCCCACTAGGGTCCAAGCGACCTTAAAATACCAAACGGTGAAATTTTGGCCATTTAAGCCAAAACTATGCAGTTTTTAAGAAATTCTAGGCATTTTGCAATTTCAAGCGCTGCAGCGCGCTGAATCGCACTGGAACGCTTTTCGAGCAGCAGTGCGCGGGAGCGCTTTTCGCGCTGCAGCACGCGGTAGAGCATTTCGTGCGGCAATGCGCGGCTAAAATAGGTTCACATTTGATATAATTCAGTCCCACTAGGGTCATAGGGACCTTAAAATACAAAACTGTGAAGTTTTGGCCATTTTAGTCAAATTTGGGCAATTTTTAAGAAATTTAAGGCATTTTGCAATTTAGGCACTGCAGCGCACTGAATCGCACTGGAGCGCTTTTCTCACGGTAGCGCGCGGGGAGCGCTTTTCACGCTGCAGTGGGCGGTAGCGCTTTTCACGCGGCAGTGCGCGGCTAAAATAAGTTCACATTTGATATAATTCAGTCCCACTGGGGTCCTAGTGATCTTAAAAAAACCAAAATCGTGAAATTTTGGCAGCCAAAACTGGGCAATTTTAAGAAATTCTAGGCAATTTGCAATTTCAGGCGCTGCAGCGCGCTGAATCACGCTGGAGCGCTTTTCGAGCAGCAGCACGCGGGAGCGCTTTTCGCGCAGTAACGCGCAGCTAAAATAAGTTTATTTTTAATATAATTCAGTCCCACTGGGGTCCAAGGGACCTTAAAATACCAAAACTGTGAAGTTTTGACCATTTTAGCCAAAACTGCACAGTTTTTAAGGAATTCTAGGCATTTTGTAATTTTAGGCATTTCAGCACGTTGCAAAGCGCTGGAGCACGCTGTAGCCCTTTTCGAGCGGTTGCTTTTTGCGCTGCAGCGCGCTGGAGCGCGTTTCGCACTACAACGCTTTTTGCGCGGTAGCGCGTGGGTAAAATAGGTTCACATTTGATATAATTGAGTCGCACTAGGGTTCTAGGGACCTTAAAATACTAAAATCATGAAATTTTGGTCATTCAAGCCAAAACTGGCAGTTTTTAAGAAATTCTTAGAATTTTGCAATTATAGGCGCTGCAGTGCGCTGAATCGTGCTGGAGCGCTTTTCAAGCGGCAGCGCGCGGTAGCACTTTTTGCACCGCAGGGCATTGCTAAAATAGGTTCACATTTGATATAATTCAGTCCCGCTAGGGTCCTAGGGACCTTAAAATTAAAAAACCGTGAAGTTTTGGCCATTTCACAGCCAAAACTGGACAGTTTTTAAAAAATTCTAGGCATTTTGCAATTTGAGGCGCTGCAGTGCGCTGAATCGCGCTGGAGGGCTTTTCGCACGATAGAGCTTTTTCGCGCTGCAGTGCACGGTAGCACTTTTCGCACGGTAGCGCTTTTTACGCTCTAGCGCACGGCTACAATAGGTTCACATTTGATATAATTCAGTCCCGCTGGGGTCCTAGGGACCTTAAAATACCAAAACCGTGAAGTTTTGGCCATTTCAGTCAAAACTGGGAAGTTTTTAAGAAATTCTAGACATTTTGCAATTTCAAACGCTACAGCGCGTTGAATCGCGTTGTCGTGCTTTTCGCGTGGTAGTGCTCGGTAGCGCTTTTGGTGCGGTAGCGCTTTTCACGCTCTAGCGCGCGGCATCAATAGATTCACATTTGAAATAATTCAATCCCGCTAGGGTCCTAGGGACCTTAAAATACCAAAACTGTGAAATTTTAGCTATTTCAGTCAAAACTGGGCAGTTTTTAAGAAATTCTAAGCATTTTGCAAATTCAGGTACTGCAGCACACTGAATCGTGTTGGAGTGCTTTTCGCGCGGTAACACGCAGTAGCGCTTTTCGCACGACAGCACACGGGAGCGTTTTTCATGCTGTAGTGGGCGGTAGCGCTTTTCGTGCGGCAACGCGCGACTAAAATAAGTTTACATTTGATATAATTTAGTCCCACTGGGGTCCTAGGGACCTTAAAATACCAAAACCATGAAATTTTGGCGATTTCAGCCAAAACTGGGCAGTTTTTAAGAAATTCTAGGCATTTCGCAATTTCAGGCGCTGCAGCTCCCTGAATCGCGCTAGAGCGCTTTTCGAGCGGCAGCACGCGAGAGTGCTTTTCGCGCTGCAGCATGCGGTAGCGCTTTTCGCGCGGTAATGTGCGGCTAAAATAGGTTCACATTTAATTTAATTCAGTCCCACTGGGGTCTAAGGGACCTTCAAATACCAAAACCATGAAATTCTAGCCATTTAAGCCAAAACTGAACAGTTTTTAAGAAATTCTAAGCATTTTGCATTTTCAGGTGCTGTAGCGCGCTGAATCGCGCTAGAGCGCTTTTCAAGTGGCGGCGCGCGATAGCGCTTTTCACGTGGTAGCGCTTTTCGCGCAGTAGGGCGCGGCTAAAATAGGTTCACATTTTATATAATTCAGTCCCGCTAGGGTCCTAGGGAGCTTAAAATACCAAAACCGTGAAGTTTTGGTCATTTCAGTAAAAACTAGGCAGTTCTTAAGAAATTCTAGGCATTTTGCAATTTCAGGCGCTGTAGCGCGCTGAATCGCGCTGGAGCGCTTTTCACGTGGTAGCGCCTTTCGCACTACAGGGCTCGGTAGTGCTTTTCGCGCGGCAGCGCGTGGTAACGCTTTTCGCGCTCTAGCGCGCGGCTAAAATAGGTTCACATTTGATATAATTCAGTCCCACTAGGGTCCTACGGACCTTAAAATACCAAAACCATGAAGTTTTAGCCATTTCAGCCAAAACTAGGTAGTCTTTATGAAATTTTAGTCATTTTGTAATTTCAGGCGCTGCAGCGCGCTGAATCGCACTAGAGAGCTTTTCGAGCGGCAGCGCTTTTCGAGCTGTAGCGCACAGTAGCGCTTTTCGCGCGGCAGTGCGCGGCTAAAATAGGTTCACATATGATATAATTCAATCCCACTAGGGTCCTAGGGACCTTATAATACAAAACCGTGAAGTTTTGGCCATTTCAGTCAAAACTGAGCAGTTTTTAAGAAATTCTATGCATTTTGCAGTTTCAGGAGCTACAGCGCGCTGAATCGCGCTAGAGCGCTTTTCGCACGGCAATGCACTAGAGCGCTTTTCGCGTGGTAATGCGCGACTAAAATAAGTTCACATTTAATATATATCAGTCCCACTGGGGTCTAAGGGACCTTAAAATACCAAAATCGTAAAATTTTGGCTATTCAAGCGAAAACTGGGAACTTTTTAAGAAATTCTAGGCATTTTGCAATTTCAGGCGCTGCAGCGCACTGAATCGCTCTGGAGCGCTTGTCGAGCGGCAGCGTGCGGAGCACTTTTCGCACTACAGCGCACGGTTGCGCTTTTCGCGCGGCTAAAATAGGTTCACATTTGATATAATTCAGTCCCACTATGGTCCTAGGGACCTTAAAATACCAAAACAGTGAAATTTTGGCGATTTCAGCCAAAACTGGGCAGTTATTAAGAAATTCTATGCATTTTGCAATTTCAGGCGCTTGACAGACTGTAAATACACGTCTGCGGTCGCATGCAAGTGTACGTGGTCTGAAGTAATAAGTGGAAAGTGTGACTTTCCGGGAATTTATCGTTCCTTAGAGAATTGGTTGATTTGGCACTAAGGTGTATCTATTCTCACTAATGTGTAATCTATAGTATGTATTGGATGAGTGCTCTAAAATTAGTAAAAGTATTCACTAAGTAAAAATAGCAAGATTTAAAAAAGAGGAGAGTTGGGGTCATCCCACATGCCATGACATAATATTTATGTAGATTGGTTTCTCAAGCTTTATCATTTAATTTAATTAAAATCAAGTGCACATTGTTGTCCTTGAGTCTAGCTCAAGGTCTTACAAGTTCAAATCTTGTGCAGAAAATGAACTCATATTTGGTTCTACTTTGGCACAAAGATTCTTCGGATTTAAATTTTAATCTTATTCTCTTGATCAAGGAGAGCTTGATTTTTTAAACCTTCGGATCTTACAAGCATTGATTTCCACTACGAGCATCACTCGCATAATACATAGTTGAGATGATGCATTCCCATATTGGGCTCAACGACTATGTCACTTAGTTTATGAGCACTCAACACTTCCTTCCTCTACCTCAATTATGTTGAGCTAAGGAGCTTATTTAGTGGGTCTTAGCATCACTTGCATCAACTCTTTGGTTGAGCTTAGATTGAGGTGCATTGAGCTTATGAGCTTTCTCACATAGTTCCAAGCCTTCATGCACTCACAATCTAGCATCCAACCTAAGGTGAGCTAAGGAGCACAAGACAATTAGTTCTTGGAGTTTGTTTTTTTTTTTTTAGTTCTTTTCTCATAATCACATTCAAGACTAATTAGACAAAAATTTCTTAGTAAGGTATTAAAATCACAAATAAATTATGCTTGAGGGAAAATATTCATACATTAATATTACATCATGCAAATGGGATTTCACCCCCAACTCTCCCCAAGGGAGTTTAGCTACTCATTGCACAAGAATAGAAGAAAAACACATACATGGATAAAGACCCTTTCATGGTCAACTAAAAAGAAATACAAGAGTGGAGTTTAGAAGATACTAGGAACACTCCGTAGAAGTTCTCCGGAATCCTTCTTCTCCTTCTCAATGTTCCCTCCTTAAGTCTCTAGTGCTGCCTTCTTCCTCTTCTTCGAAAGCAAGAGCTTGCCTTGCCACCCTTGAGGAGTTTCACTTTTCTCTTGGCTCTTCTCCTTACTTAGTAGAATTTGGCCAAAATTGTGAACCCTCCTCTAGTCAAGAGGAGGGGTATTTATTGGAAGGGGGGGCTGCCATCCTCCTCTTCATTTCGAACCAATTTTTCCATATAAAAATCTGAATTCATCATGACAATAACCTCCATTTATGGTGAGGTGACAATAATCTTCAATTGTTTACCCAAAACATCACCTCAAAGCTTCCTTTTTCAAATAAAATAGGCTGTAGCAGGGAATGATGGCTAGGGACAAAATGCAAGATAGAGGTCTTGTCCACAGCCGCAATAAATGCATGTCTGGAAAATTTTTGCGGCGGGCCCCTGTAGCGCGCAGCAGCGCGCAGCAGCGCGCTGTGGCATGCTGCGGCGTGCAATGATCCCTCGCGCATTCGCAAAGTTCATCGCTTGCCCTCACGGAGAGCTCCAGAAGCGCAAGGAAGTCGTTCACTGCGTCACCCTCCATGACATTGATGTCATCAACAGTAGGTATGCCACCCACCTTCCTGCTCTCATTCTCCGATTTCATCTATTTCATGCTGAATGTATGAATGATTTCCTTCCTGCTCTCAACATATTCTGCATAAGTGACAGTGTTTCTATATTATCTATCTATGTAACCAACTAGCTAAAAATTACTTGAAGGGGTATATAACAATCCATGCATTACTATCTCTAAGTATTATTTTGGTCAATTTCAATTTTGTCTCTGTTAGTATATAACAACTTGCAATACCAACATTATATAGTATGCCAAGCCTTGTACAAGTCAAGTATTTTAAGCTTTCAATTAAGCTGTTAAAAGTAGTTAGATAGATATACCTTTTTTTCTTCATCTTTATTTGATAATTCAATCATTTATCTTTAACTTCTTGAGAATCTACTTTGCATAAACTTTTTGTGAGATGGAAGAGACATTCATTATTTTGTTTGACCTCTATACCAAAGAAGTATGAGATGAGACCAATATCTATCATTTCAAATTCTTGCACCATTGTTTTTTAAAGTCTTTGAGCTTTGGATGATGTACCGCTACAGACCGCTGACCGCGTGCTGTAGCGGGTCATTCCGCAAATAATATTGTTCAATTACTTCTCTTTTCATTTTTTCAAGTAAAAGTATTTCCGCCGCAGACAACTGCAGCGCGTGACCGCGCACTGTAGCGGGTTATTCCGCAAAAAACACTATTTAATTAGTTGAGCCCCCTGTTTGTACAGTTTAGAAATGATTCCACTGCAGACCGCGCGTTGTAGTGGGTCATTTCGCGATTACTGTTCAATTAGTTTAGGCAATCAATTATATATAGTTTAAAGGTTTCCGCTGCAGCCCGCTGTAGCGGATTCCTTTAATAAATTTTAAAAACTCTGCAGAAATGCCTTAGAACTCCTTTGGATTCTATTTCCCTGAAAAAGATAGAAAAATTTGATTTAGAAGCAGCATAAAGATCTTAAATAAATTAATTTTCCCCTTTATTTAGATATAATTTATGGATTCATCAAACACCCACACTTAAATTCTTGCTCATCCTCGAGTAAGCTCAAAATGATAATTTTTTCTATTTTGGAGGAATAAAAGTCACAATAATGTACATAATGTAAGTATAAGTCAAAATATGTGCATGACAAAAAATGAAATGAACAATGTAGCAATATTAATGATTTCAATTGTGGCACTAAGGTGGTTTAATTAATGAATCTATAAATGTTTGAGTTTTCAATGCTTGAATTAGGTGATGAGTACAATTTATTGTGGACTTTAAGACTAAAGAAATGGTTATGGATTCCTAGAGTTGTGCCATATGTGCTCCTTCTTATGAATCACAAAGATGAAAAGTTTAAAGGAGAGATATTTTTCTTTATCTTTTCTCATTTTGTTCATTTGGGAGAGATATTTTTCATCATCCCTTTTTCCATAAATATTTTATTCTTTTCATCCTTAGGGAGAGACATTTTTTTTCATCCCTAACATCTTTGTGATCATGAAGTCCTACGAGAGCCTAGCACACTCCATTTAAAATCCATTCCATATTTTTTTAGGTTAAATCCTATGCCTTCCCGCACGCCTAGCTCAAGCATCTATTTAAATTTTTGGAGATTTAGATTTTCCTTCATTCATTCCTCAAGTACAATATTATATTGCTTATAATTTATTTAATCATTTTTGCTAAGCATACTCTTACTTATACCACATTTGATTTTTACATTTTTGTGATTTTCATTTCTTTTGAAAAATTCAGAAAAAATATGTCGATTAAGAATAACTCAAAAATGCGGGGATATGAAAATTCATAAATTGAAATCTCAAAATAAAAATATACTAAAATAAAGATACAAAGGAAAAAATAAAAAAAACATATACAACCTAATTAAATGTCCTCTTCCCCATCATCATCATCTTCCTCTACATACGCCATCTCGGTAGGGTAGCACATCTTCTGAATGGGTGCACCGATGGGAGGCCTTGGCAACACAGAGGAGTCCGGTCCACCTTGCAAACTCCAATCTTCAAACATCATCCCAAGGGCTTCGTGGAATTCAGATTGGAACTTGCGCTGTTGGCCGATCTCCTGCTTGAAGAACCCCATATCGGTTGCAAGAGCCTTGCTAAGCTCTGCATGCTGATTGTGGAGGACCACCAAAAGTTGGTTCATGACGCGTGAGTCAGAAGGTGCGGACCCATCCCCTTTCGGTCCCCTTCTCTTTTTGGGTAGCTTGCGTTCACTTTCCTAGACATTAAGGTTTGAGGGGTGCATGGCGCAGCTGGGGGGAACAATGGCGTCAGAGAGAGGATCTTGACCCATTGGGCTTCGTACAACCCCAAAATCAAAGATCCGAAGGCCAATGCCGCACAAGGGCCCTTGAGAGCTTTCCAAAGCTGCTCAAAGATAATGCTCGAAATGCGGATTTCGCCCGCCCTAACCAACGAGCATAAAAGGGTGCTCGGGCACGGGTCACTTCAGTCAAGTGACTCGTGGGCATGACATAACTAGAAATGAAGATTAGCCATGCACTACTCATCTCTGTCAATTCGGAGCGAGGAATGTTGGTGAGTCCTCCTTCCCACTCAGTGTCATTATTGACGATTTCCGCAACGAGGCGGCGGGGTCAAAACGAGAATCCAAGAGGTCCGAGTAAGAGCATGAGCTTACCTCCCCCAACCCATAGAATTACTCAATTTGAGCAAATTCCAAGGGTGACAACCTTTCCCTTACAGAAGAGCCGCTGCCCAGATGCGTTGATCGCATTAGCATACACCTCCTGGACGATCGCCGAGTATGCAGGGGCTCTCTTGGTCACAAACTCTCCCCATCCTCGTGGGGAGACTTGCTTATGAGGAACGAGGTAGGCGTTGCTAAAACTCCTCTATGGAATCAACTTCCTTTGGGAAGTGATGGAGACAAAATGGTGCTTGGCCTCCACCGAGGAGAACCTCTTTTTATTGAAAGTTCCTCTGGATGTGGAGGCTTCAACATCCTTCCGAGCAATTGCTTTCTTTTTGGATGACATTGCTTGGGATGAGAGTTAGGATGATCAAGAGCTTGAGGAAGAAAAGGAGAATAGGAAAGGTACAAGGATACCCCCCCCATTCCCTCCATATTTATAGCCCAAATATTCAAGGCAAAGAGAAGATGGTCAAATGGTCTTCCCCATACCATAAATATGGTGATCCATGTGAATGGGGGGGCAGCTTTTCCATCAATCTTTTGACTACCTTGGGAACCCAAAAGGTCATGACTTATTGACTGCATGTTCCCAAGGCAGGCAAAAATTTTCTGAATCTGGGCAAACCGCTATAGACCGCTGCAGCGAGCAATAGGGCGTTGCAGACCGCTGCAGCGCGCGGTCGCAGGTTTAAGCGTGTAAGGAGCGGAAATTGGGTCCGTGAACCGTCGCGATGACATCACACGCTGTTTGCCCGCTGCAGCGTGCTGTCGCGGAATTTCCGCTGCAGCGCGCTTTTGCACCAAAATTTTTATTTTTTTTTATTTATTTGTTGGGTTGCCTCCCAATAAGCGCTTCATTTTACGTCCTAAGCTAGACTCATTACTGATCAATATGTTGGATCTGGCAGTTTCATTTTCCATAAGCTAAAGTTGTCCAAGTGAGCACAACCCTCTTGGTGGCTCAAACCCAGTTCATCCTTACCCTCAACTAAAGGTTCCATTTTTTCATATTCAAAATTTGGGGTAGTCTTTTTCTTTATTTTTCCAAGTTGCGTTTTTTTCTTTTTCGCTCCTTCCTTGCTCTCCTTTTCAAAGGAAGGAGTAGAGTAGCCATCAGAATTTTTTTCTTCTATTGTCAGGTCTCCTAGAACATTATCTACCCATAACCTCTCTTCTCTAACCCTTTTTCTTACTTCATCCTCCATTTCTTTCTTTTTAAAGAGAGTGGGTTTTAGATCAATCACTTCTATTTTTTCCTTAACCCTGATGCTCATTATACCATGACTCACATCTATGACAGCCTTAACACTCATCAAAAAGGGTCTTCCAAAAATAATCATTAAATTTTTGTTCCATTGGTCCCATTCACACACCACAAAGTCAGTTAAAATAATGAAATTTCCTAATTCAATAGCAACATTCTTTATCATTCCTAGAGGAGTAAGGGATTCAAGATTAACAAACTCCAAAATTATCGAGGTATATTTCATTCCTCCTACCTTTAATTGTTCATAGATGTGGTAGGGCATAATATTAACTGAAGCACCTAGATCACACAAGGGATCTTTGAACACTTCATTTCTTATTACGCACGGGATGCTCAACCTCCAGGATCTTCACATTTGGGTGCGGTTAGCTTTTCATGGTCATTCCCATTTCTTTTTTCCACTTCCTCTAGTCCAAAAGCCTCGAGACGTGTGATGGTGGCCTCAGTACGGTGCATGGATTGGGTTGTTTCATCCTAAAATGAATTGAAGGTCCCTTCTAGATTGTATTGGTAGTTGTTATTATTATTATTATAATTCATGCCTTGTTGGTTAGATGAATTCCCCCCATATTAATTAGCATTGTTGTTATTATTACTCCATGAGAAATTTAGGTGGTTTTTCCACCCTGGGTTGTACGTATTGGAGTAGGGGTTGTTTTCTTGGTTATTGTTTCTTAGGTAATTGACTTGTTTAGTATTGTTTTGTACGAAAGAGATGTTTAAATTACAGCTCTCACTGTTGTGCCTTCCCCAGCACAGTTCACTGTGTACCTCAGAAACCACATTTACATTCATCCTTTCTATCATTTCGTTCAAGGCATGAATTTCTTGTTGAAGAGATATTATTTGATTAGATTCGATTACTTTAATGGATTCCTTTTTTGGCCTTTCAGAAGGCCATTGGTATGCGTTGTTTGCCATTTCTTCCAAGAGGTCATAAGCTTCCTCTTGGGTTTTTCCACTAATGGATCCACTGGCGGCCGCATCAATGAGTGTCCTCGTTGGAGCGTTCAAACCATTGTAAAAGGTTTGCACTTGCATCCATAGAGGAAACCCGTGATGTGGGCAACTCCTGAGGCACTCCTTAAAGCAATCCCACCCGTCATAAAGAGTCTCACCTTCCATCTGAGTAAAGTTGGTGATCTCAATTCTCAGCCGTGTAGTTTTAGTCGGAGGGAAGTATTTGGCTAAGAATTTCTTAGCCAAATTGTCCCAAATATGGATAAAATCACTCGGTAGAGAGATGAGCCAACTCTTGGCTCTATCTCTCAGTGAGAAAGGAAATAGCCGCAATTTAATCGCGTCTTCGGAGACACCGTTAAATCTGAAGGTATCACATATTTCAAGAAAAGTTGAAATATGTGAGTTAGGGTCTTCAGTGGCTAACCCTCCAAACTGATTGTTTTGCACCATACTCAGTGTGGAGGGTTTGATTTCAAAATTGTGGGCTTCTATGTTTGGCCTTACAATCGCATGGGGGATTCCCCTAATGGTGGGTAGTGCATAATCTCTAAGTGCTCTACCCCTAGGCTCTTCTAAATTGTCAGTGAAATTATCCATAACAGCTTGTTGGTTTGAAAAATTTCATTCTCACCTAGTTTGTAAGTATGTTCTTTCTATTTTGGAATCAAAAAGATATTCAGTACAGACTCTTTTACTCATATAAGTTACAATAAGGTTTATTAAGAACGAGTTTGGCAATAAAGATCACACAAAGTTTTTAAAAATAAAATAATCAAAAAGAAATATAAAATGTTAGTTTGATAATTACAAAAAATCTAAAATTACTAATATATGCAATCAAATGCTTAAATCGCTAGTTACTTATAGATTGTTCTTAATTCAAATCAGAAACCAATTCCCTGGCAACGGCACCAAAAACTTGACAAATTGTAAATACACGTCTGCGCTTGCACGCAAGTGTACGTGGTCTGAAGTAATAAGTGAAAAGTGTGACTTTCCAGGAATTTATTGATCCTTAGAGAATTTGTTGATTTAGAACTAAGGTGCATCTATTCTCACTAATGCTTATGCTATAGTATGTATAAGATGAGTGGTCTACAGTTAGTACCAATATTCACTAAGTAAAAATAGCAAGATTTAAGAAAGAGGAGAGTTAGGGCCATCCCACATGCTATGACATAATATTCATGTAGATTAGTTTTTCAAGCTTTATCATTTAATTTAATTAAAATCAAGTGCACATTATTGTCCTTGAGTCTAGCTCAAGGTCTTACAATTTCAAATCTCATGCACAAAATGAACTCACATTCGGTTCTACTTTGGCACAAAGATTCTTGTAAGATTCTTGGGATTTAAATTTTAATCTTATTCTCGAGAGCTTGATTTTTTAAACCTTCGGATCTTACAAGCATTGATTTCCACTACGATCATCACATACATAGTTGAGATGATGGATTCACATGTTGGGCTCAACAACTATGTCACCTAGTTTATGAGCACTCAACACTTCCTTCCTCTACCTCAATTATGTTGAGCTAAGAAGCTCATTTAGTGGGTCTTAGCATCACTTGCATCAACTCTTTGGCTGAGCTTAGATTGAGGTGAATTGAGCTTATGAGCTTTCTCACATAGTTCCAAGCCTTCATGCACTCACAATCTAGCATCCAACCTAAGGTGAGCTAAGGAGCACAAGATAATTAGTTCTTGGAGTTTTTTTTTTTTTTAGTTCTTTTCTCATAGTCACATTCAAGATTAATTTGACAAAAATTTCTTAGTAAGGCATTAAAATTATAAACAAATTATGCTTGAGGGAAAACATTCATACATTAATATTACATCATGCAAATGGGATTTTACCCCTAACCCTCCACAAGGGAGTTTAGCTACTCATTGCACAAGAAAAGAAGAAAAACACATACATGGATAAAGACCCTTTCATGGTCAACTAAAAAGAAATACAAGAGTGGAGTTTAGAAGATACTAGGAACACTCCGTAGAAGTTCTCCGGAATCCTTCTTCTCCTTCTCAATGTTCCCTCCTTAGGTCTCTAGTGCTGCCTTCTTCCTCCTCTTCCAAACCAAGAGCTTGCCTTGCCACCCTTGAGGAGTTCCTTTTTTCTCTTGGCTCTACTCCTTAGTAGAATTTGGCTAAAATTGTGAACACTCCTCTAGTCAAGAGAAGGGGCATTTATAGGAAGGGGGGGCTACCATCCTCCTCTTCATTTCAAACCAACATTTCCATATAAAAATCTAAATTCATCATGATAATAAGCTCCATTTATGGTGAGGTGACAATAATCTTCAATTGTTTACCCAAAACATAACCTCAAAGCTTCCTTTTTCAAATAAAATGGGCTGCAACATGGAATGATGGCTGGGGATAAAATGCAGGATAGAGGACTTGTCCCCAGCCGCAATAAATGCATGTATGGAAAATTTTTGCGGCGGGCCGCTGCAGCGCGCAGCGGCACGCTGCGGCGTGCAATGATCTCTCGGACATTCGCTAAGTCCCGCGCGGTACCGCATTTCAGTTTGGAAGATGTCCCGCTACAGACCGCTGCAGCGCGCGACCGCGCGCTGTAGTGGGTCATTCCGCAAAAAACACTATTTAATTACTTCTCTGTTCATTTTTTCAAGTAAAAATATTTCCACCGCAGACCGCTGCAGCGCGTGACCGCGCGCTGTAGCGGGTCATTCCGCGAAAAATACTGTTCAATTAATTTAGCCTTTGTTTTTATAGTTATGAATATTTCCGCTGCAGACCGCTGTAGCGCGCGACCGCGCGCTGTAGCGGGTCATTACGCGAAAATTACTGTTCAATTAGTTGAGCCCCCTGTTTGTATAGTTTAGAAATAATTCCGCTGCAGCGCATGATCGCGCACCGTAGCGGGTCATTCCGCGATTACTATTCAATTAGTTTAGGCAATCAATTATATATAGATTAGAGGTTTCCGTTGCAGCCCTCTGTGGCGCACGGTAGTGCGCGGCAGCGCGCTGTTGCAGATTCCTTTAATAAATTTTAAAAACTCTACAGAAATGCCTTAGAACTCCTTTAGATTCCATTTCCCTGAAAAGATCTAAAAAAATTGATTTATGTGCAGCATAAACATCTTAAATAAATGAATTTTTCCCTTTATTTAGATATAATTTATTCATTCATCAGCGCAGGAGCGCTCTGAATCGCGCTGGAGCGCTTTTCGAGCGGCAGCACGCGGGAGCGCTTTTCGAGCTGCAGCACACGGGAGCGCTTTTCGAACGGCAGCACGCGGTAGCGCTTTTTGTGCGGTAACGCGCGGTTAAAATAAGTTCACATTTAATATAATTCAGTCCCACTAGTGTCCAAGGGACCTTAAAATACCAAAACCGTAAATTTTGGTCAATCAAGCCAAAACTGGGCAGTTTTTAAGAAATTCTAGGCATTTTGTAATTTCAAGTACTGCAGCGCGCTGAATCGGGCTAGAGCGCTTTTCGAGTGACAGTGCGCGGGAGCGCTTTTCACGCTGCAGCGCGTGGTAGCGCTTTTCGCGAGGCAACGCTCGGCTAAAATAGGTTCACATTTGATATAATTCAGTCTCACTAGGGTACTAGGGACCTTAAAATACAAAACCATGAAGTTTAGGCCATTCAGTCAAAATTGGGCAGTTTTTAAGAAATTCTAAGCATTTTGCAATTTCAGGCGCTGCAACGTACTGAATCGCGCTGGAGCGCTTTTTGCGTAGTAGCGCTTTTCGCCCGGCAGCGCTTTTCACGCTGCAGTGGGCATTAGCTCTTTTTGCACGGTAACGTGTGGCTACAATAGGTTCACATTTGATATAATTAAGTCTTGCTAGGGTCCTAGGGACCTTCAAATTCTAAAACCGAGAAATTTTGATCATTTCAGTCAAAACTGGGCAGTTTTTAAGAAATTCTATGCATTTTGTAATTCCAAGCGCTGCAGCACGCTGAATCGCGCTGGAGCGCTTTTCGCACAGCAGTGCACGGTAGTGCTTTTTACGCAGCAGCGCGCGGCTAACATTGGTTCACATTTGATATAATTATGTCCCACTAGGGTCTTAAGGACCTTAAAATTCCAAAACTGTGAAGTTTTAGCAATTTCAGCCAAAACAAGGTAGTTTTTAAGAAATTCTAGGGATTTTGCAATTTCAGGCGCTGCAGCACTTTTCGAGCGGCAGCACTCGGGAGCGCTTTTTGCGCGGTAACATGTGGTATCGCTTTTCACGCTCCAGTGCGCGATTAAAATAGGTTCACATTTGATATAATTGTGGCCCACTAGGTTCCTAAGCACCTTAAAATACCAAAATCGTAAAATTTTAGCTATTTCAACCAAAACTGGGCAATTTTTAAGAAATTATAACATTTTGCAATTTCAGGCGCTGCAGCGCGCTGAATCGCTAGAGCGCTTTTCGGCGGCAGCGCGCGGTACCACTTTTCGCGTGGCAGATAGAGGTAGCGCTTTTCACAGCTAAAATAGGTTCAGAGTTGATATAATTTTGTCCCACTAGGGTCCTAAGGACCTTAAAATTTCAAAACTGTGAAATTTTGGTAATTTCAGCCAAAACTAGGCAGTTTTTAAGAAATTCTAGGTATTTTGCAATTTCAGGCGTTGCAGCGCGCTGAATCGCGCTAGAGCGCTTTTCGAGCGGCAGCGCGAGGGAGCGCCTTTCGCATGGCAGCGCGCGACTAAAATAGGTTCACATTTGATATATCTCAGGCCCACTAGGGTCCTAGGGACCTTAAAGTATCAAAACCATGAAATTTTGGCTATTTAAGTCAAAACTGGTCAGTTTTTAAGAAATTCTAGGCATTTTCTAATTTCAGGCGCTGCAGCGCGCTGAATCGGGCTAGAGCACTTTTTGCGCGGCAACGCGCGATAGCGCTTTACGTGCGGCACCTCATGGCTAAAATAGGTTCATATTTAATATAATTCAGTCCCACTAGGGTCCAAGGGTCCTTAAAATAAAAAAACTGTAAAATTTTGGCCATTTCAGCCAAAACTGGGCAGTTTTTATGAAAATCTAGGCATTTTGCAATTTCAGGCACTGCAGTGCCCTGAATCGTGCTAGACCGCTTTTTGAGGGGCAGCGCGGGGGAGCGCACTGGAGTGCTTTTCGTGCAGCAGCGCGCGGCTAAAATAGGTTCACATTTGATATAATTCGGCCCCACTAGGGTCCTTGGGATCTTAAAATACCAAAACCATGACTTTTTGGCCATTACAATCTAAACTGGGCAGTTTATAAGAAATTCTAGGCATTTTGCAATTTCAGGCGCTGTAGCATGCTGAATCGCATTGGAGCAATTTTCCAGCGGGAGCGCTTTTCGCGCTGCAGCGCTCGGTAGCTCTTTTCGCATGGGAGCGTGCGGGAGCGCTTTTCACGCGGCAGGGCGCGGTAGCGGTTTTCGCGCTTTAGCGCGCGGCTACAATAGGTTCACATTTGATATAATTCAGTATGCTAGGGTCCCAGGGACCTTAAAATACCAAAATCGTGAAGTTTTGGCATTTCAATCAAAACTGTGCAGTTCTTAAGAAATTTTAGGCATTTTGCAATTTCAGGCGCTGCAGCGCGCTGACTCGAGCTGGAGCACTTTTCGCCCGGCACCATGCGGTAGTGCTGTTCGCGCGACACCACGCGGTAGCATTTTTCGCGCGGCAGCGCGCGAGAGCACTTTTGGCGCTACACTGCGCGGTAGCGCCCTTCACGCGACAGTACATTTCACGCTGCAGTGCGCAGTTAAAATAGGCTCATATTTGATATAATTCTGTCCCACCAGGGTCCTAGGGACCTTAAAATAGCAAAACTATGAAACTTTGGCCATTTCAGCCAAAACTGGGCAGTTTTTAAGAAATGCTAGGTATTTTGCAATTTCAGGCGTTGTAGCGCGCTAGAGTGCTTTTCGTGCGGCAGTGCGCGGTAGAGCCTTTTACGCAGCAGCGTGCGGCTAAAATAGGTTCACATTTTATATAATTCTGTACCGCTAGGGTCCTAGGGACCTTAAAATTCTAAAACTGTGAAATTTGGCCATTTCAGCCAAAACTGGGCAGTTTTTAAGAAATTATATGCATTTTGCAATTTCAGGCGCTGCAGCGCGCTGAATCATGCTGGAGCACTTTTTGTGCGGCAGTGCGCGATAGCACTGTTCACGCAGCAGCGCGTGGCTAACATTGATATAATTCTGTCGAACTAGGGTCTTAAGGACCTTAAAGTTCCAAAACCATGAAGTTTTAGCCATTTCAGCCAAAACTAGGCAATTTTTAAGAAATTCGAGGCATTTTGCAATTTTAGGCACTGCAGCGCGCTGAATCGCGCTGGAGCGCTAGTCACGCGGTAGTGCACAGTAGCTCTTTTCGCGCTGCAGCGCGCGGTATGGCTTTTCTCACGGCAGCGCGCGATAGCGATTTTCGTGCGGTAGCTCGCAGCTAAAACAAGTTGACATTTGATATAATTCAAGCCCACTAGGGTCCAAGGGACATTAAAATACCAAAGCCGTGAAATTTTAGCCATTTCAGCCAAAACTTAGCAGTTTTTAAGAAATTATTGGCATTTTGTAATTTCAGGCGCTGTAGCACGTTGAATCGCGCTGAAGAGATTTTCGCGCGGTTGCGCGCGGTAGTTCTTTTTGCGCTCTAGAGCGCGGCTACACTAGGTTTACATTTGATATAATTTAATACGCTAGGGTCCTAGGGACCTTAAAATACTAAAACGGTGAAGTTTTGGCAATTTCAGCGAAAACTGGGTAGTTTTTAAAAAATTCTATGCATTATGCAATTTAAGGCGCTGGAGCGCTTTTCAAGCGGCAACGCGTGAGAGCGCTTTGCACGCTGTAGTGCGCGGTAGCGCTTTTTGCGTAGCAGCGCACGGCTAAAATAGGTACATAATTGATATAATTTCATCTCAGTAGAGTCCGACGGACCATAAAATCCCAAAACCATAAAGTTTTGGCCATATCAGCCAAAACTAAGTAGTTCTTAAGAAATTCTTCGCATTTTGCAATTTCAGGCGCTGCAACGCGCTGAATCGCGCTGGAGCGCTTTTCGCGTTTCAGCGCGCGGCGGGGCTTTTCGAGCGGCAGCGCGCGCTAACGCTTTTCGCGCAGTAGCGCGCGATAGCGCTTTTTGCGAAGTAGCTCATAGCTAAAACAAGGTCACATTTGATATAATTCAGGCCCACTAGAGTCCAAGGGATCTTAAAATACAAAAATCGTGAAGTTTTGGCCATTTCATTCACAACTGGGCAGTTTTTAAGAAATTCTAGGCATTTTGCAATTTCAGGCGCTGCGGCGCGCTGAATCGTGCTGGAGCGCTTTTCGCGCGGGAGCGCTTTTTGCGCGGTAATGCTTTTCACACTGTAGCGCGCAATATCGCCTTTCGTGCTCTAGCGCGGCTAAAATAGGTTCACATTTTATATAATTCTGTCCCACTGTGGTCCTAGGGATCTTAAAATACCAAAACTATGAAATTTTGGTCATTTCAGTCAAAATTAGACAATTTTTAAGAAATTATAGGTATTTTGCAATTTCAGGCATTGCAGCGTGCGGCTAAAATAGGTTAACATTTGATATAATTATGTACCACTAGGGTCCTAGTCACCTTAAAATACCAAAACTGTAAAGTTTTGGCCATTTCAGCAAAAATTGGGCAGTTCTTAAGAAATTCTAGGCATTTTGGAATTTCAGGCGCTGCAATGCGCGATCACACACTGTAGCGCTATTCGCGCGACCGCACACAGTAGCGCTTTTCGTGCTGCAGCGCGCGATAGCACTTTTCGCGCGGTAGCACGTAACTAAAACAGGTTTAGAATTGATATAATTCTGTCCCACTAGGGTCCTATGGACCTTAAAATTCCAAAACCGTGAAGTTTTCGTCATTTCAGCCAAAACTAAGCAGTTTTTAAGAAATTATTGGTATTTTACAATTTCAGGGGCTCCAGCGTGCTGAATCGCGCTGGAGCGCTTTTCGCGCGCTAGAGCGCGGAAGCCCTTTTCGTGTTGCAGCGTGTGATAGCGCTTTTCGCGCGGCAGCTCGTGGTTAAAACAGGTTCACATTTGATATAATTCAGTCCCACTAGGGTTCAAGGGACTTTAAAATACAAAAACTGTGAAATTTTGGCCATTTCAGCCAAAACTAGGCAGTTTTTAAGAAATTCTGGCATTTTGCAATTTCAGGGACTGCAGCGAACTGAATAGCGCTAGAGCGCTTTTCGAGCGGCAGCGCACAGGAGCGCTTTTCGCGCGGCAAAGCACAGCTAAAATAGGTTCACATTTGATATAATTCAATCCCACTAGGGTCGTAGGGACCTTAAAATACCAAAAATGTAAAATTTTGGCTATTTCATCCAAAATTGGGTAGTTTTTTAAGAAATTCTAGGCATTTTGCAATTTCAGGCGCTGCAGCGCGCTGAATCGTGGTGGAGCGCTTTTCATGCGGTAGCACTTTTCGCGCGGTAGCACTTTTCGGACGGGAGTGCTTTTCGCGCTGCAGTGCTCGGTAATGATTTTCGTGCTCTAGCGCGGCTACAATAGATTCACATTTCATATAATTCAGTACGCTATGGTCCTAGGGACTTTAAAATACCAAAACCGTGAAGTTTTGGCCATTTCATTCAAAATTGGGCAATTTTAAAGAAATTCTAGGCATTTTGCAATTTCAGGCGCCGCAGCGCGCTGAATCGCGCTAAAGCAATTTTTGCGCAGCAGTGCTCAGCTAAAATAGGTTCACATTTGATATAATTCTGTCCCACTAGAGTCCTAGGCACCTTAAAATACTAAAATCATAAAGTTTTAGCCATTTCAGTCAAAACATGCAGTTTTTAAGAAATTCTAGGCATTTTGCAATTTCAGGCGCTGCAGCGCGCTGAATCGCGCTGGAGCCATTTTCGTGCGACAGCTTACGGTAACACCTTTAGCGCGGCAGCGTGCGGGAGCCTTTTTTGCGTTGTAGAACGCGGTAGTGCTTTTCGCGCAATAGCGCGCGACTAAAATAGGTTCACGTTTGATATAATTCTGTCCCACTAGGGCCCTAGGGACCTTAAAATTCCAAAACTGTGAAATTTTTGCCATTTCAGCCAAAATTGGGAAGTTTTTTAAGAAATTCTATGCATTATGCAATTTAAGGCGCTGGATCGCTTTTCGAGCGGCAGCGCGCGGGAGCGCTTTTCGCGTTGCAGTGCACGGTAGCGCTTTTCGCGCAGCAGCAAGCGGCTAAAATAGGTTCATATTTGATATAATTTCATCCCACTAGGGTCCGAGGGACCATAAAATACCAAAATCATAAAGTTTTGGCCATTTCAGGAAAAACTAAGTAGTTTTTAAGAAATTCTTGGCAATTTGCAATTTCAGGCGCTGCAGCGCGCTGCATCGGGCTGGAGCGCTTTTCGCATTGTAGCGCGCGACATGGCTTTCCACGCGGCAGCGCGCGTTAACGCTTTTCGGGTGACAGCACGCGATAGCGCTTTTAGCGCGGTAGCTCGCGGCTAAAACAAGGTCACATTTGATATAATTCAAGCCCACAAGGGTCCAAGGGACCTTAAAATACAAAAATCGTGAAGTTTTGGCCATTTCATTCAAAACTGGGCAGGTTTTAAGAAATTCTAGACATTTTGCAATTTTGGGCGCTGCAGCGCGCTGAATCGCGCTGGAGCGCTTTTCGCGCTGAATCGCGCTGGAGCGCTTTTCGCGCTGTAGCCCACGGTATCGCCTTTCATGCTCCAGCACATCTAAAATAGGTTCACATTTGATATAATTCTGTCTCACTGTGGTCCTAGGAATCTTAAAATACCAAAACTGTGAAATTTTGGCCATTTCAGTCAAAACTGGACAGTTTTTAAGAAATTGTAGGTATTTTGCAAATTCAGGCATTGCAGCACGCTGAAGCAATTTTTGTGCAGCAGCGTGCGGCTAAAATAGGTTCACATTTGATATAATTATGTACCACTAAGGTCCGAGGCACCTTAAAATACCAAAATCGTAAAGTTTTAGCCATTTCAGCCAAAACTGGGCAATTTTTAAGAAATTTTAAGCATTTTGGAATTTCAGGCGCTGCAGTGCGCTGAATCGCGCTGGAGAGCTTTTCGCGCGGCAGCTCGCAGTGGCGCTATTCCCGCGACAGCGCGCAGTAGCGCTTTTCGTGCTGCAGCGCGGGATATCGCTTTTTGCGCGGCAGCACGCGGCTAAAACAGGTTCATAATTGATGTAATTCTGTCCCATTAGGGTCGTATGAACCTTAAAATTCTAAAACCGTGAAGTTTTCGCCATTTCAGCCAAAACTAAGCAGTTTTTAAGAAATTATTGGCATTTTGCAATTTCAGGTGCGGCAGCGTGCTGAATCGCGCTGGAGCACTTTTCGCGTGCTAGCACACGGAAGCACTTTTCGTACTATAGCGCGTGATAGCACTTTTCGCGTGGCAGCTCGTGGCTAAAACAAGTTCATATTTGATATAATTCAGTCCCACTAGGGTCCAAAGGACCTTGGAATAGAAGAACTGTGAAATTTTGGCCATTTCAGCCAAAATCGGGCAGTTTTTAAGAAATTCTAGGCATTTTCCAATTTCAGGCATTGTAGCGCGATGAATAGCGCTAGAGCGCTTTTCGAGCAGCAGCGCACAAGAGCGCTTTTTGCGCGGTAAAGCGCAGCAAAAATAAGTTCCCATTTGATATAATTCAATCCCACTAGGGTCCTAGGCACCTTAAAATACCAAAACCGTAAAGTTTTCGCCATTTCAGCAAAAATTGGGAAGTTTTTAAGAAATTATAGGCATTTTGCAATTTCAGGCGCTGTGCGCTGAATCGTGTTGGAGCGCTTTTCGCACGGCAGCGCGCGGGAGCGCTTTTCACGTTGCAGTGGGCAGTAGTGCTTTTCCCGCGGCAGCGCGGCTAAAATAAGTTTACATTTGATATAATTCAGTCCCACTAGACTCCTAGGGACCTTAAAATACCAAAATTGTGAAATTTTGGCGATTTCAGCCAAAACTGGGCAGTTTTTAAGAAATTCCATGTATTTTGCAATTTCAGGTGCTGAAGCGCGTTGAACCGCGCTGGAGCACTGTTCGAGCGGCAGCACGCGGCAGCGCTTTTCGTGCTGCATCGCGCAGTAGCCCTTTTCGCGCCGTATCTCTTTTCGCACTGTAGCGCGTGGCTAAAATAGGTTCACATTTGATATAATTTAGTCTCGCTAGGGTCCTAGGGACCCTAAAATTCCAAAACAGTGAAGTTTTGGCCATTTCAGTCAAAACAGAGCAATATTTAAGAAATTCTTGGCATTTTGCAATTTTAGGCGCTGCAGCGCACTGAATCGCGTCGGAGCGCTATTCGCGCGGTAGCGCTTTTTGCGCGGCAGCGCCAGGTAGCGCTTTTGCGTGGCAACACGCGGTAGCCCTTTTTGCGCTTTAGCGCGTGGCTAAAATAGGTTCATGTTTGATATAATTCAATCCTGCTAGGGTCCAAGGGACCTTAAAATATAAAAACTGTGAAATTTTGGCCATTTCAGCCAAAACTAGGCAATTTATAAAAAATTCTATGCATTTTGTAATTTCAGGCACTGCAGCGCGCTGAATCGCAAAATCCGTATGTCCTTTTGTGCTCATTAGTTAGGGCAGGCGAAATCTGCATCTCAAACATTATCTTTATGCAGCTTTGGAAAGCTCTGAAAAGTTCATGCTCAGCATTGGCCTTCGGGTCTTTGATTTCTAGGTTATGCGAAGCCCAAGGGGTTAAGATCCTCTCCTTCGAAACCATTGTTCCCCCCAGCGTTGCCCTGCACCCCTCAAAACTTAACATCCGGGAAAGTGAACGAAAATTGCCCAAGAAAAGAAGGGGCCATAGGGCGGAAGCATCTGCACCTTATGATTCGTGTCTCACAAACCAACACTTAATGCACCTCCACAATCAAAACGCAGAGCTTAGTAAAGCTCTAGCTACTGATATAGGGTTTTTCAACCAGGAATACACCCAACAGCGCCAATTCCAATCAAAATTCCATGAAGCCCTAGGGATGTTGTTTGATGATTGGAATTTGCACTGCAGACTGGAAGCTTCCATGTTGCCACGGCCTCCCATCGGTGTACCCATACCAGAGACGCGCTACCCCACCGAGAGGGCGTATGTGTCGGAGAAAGACGATGATGAGAATGAGAAAAATTAACTAGGTTGTATTTGTTCTTTTTTATTTTTCTTTTTATCTTTATTGTAGTTTATTTTTATTTTGAGATTGCAATTTATGAATTCTCATATTCCCACATTTATTGAGTTATTCTTAAGTGACATATTTTTTCTGAATTTTTCAAAAAAAATGAAAATCACAAAAATGCAAAAATCAAATGAGATATAAGTAAAAGAATGCTTAACAAAAAAATACTTAAATGAATTATTAAGTAATCAAATGTGAGATTGAGGAATGAATAGAGGGAAATCTAAATCTTCAAAAATTTAAATAAATGCTTGAGCTAAGTGTGGGGGAAGGCATATGATTTAAACTAAAAAAAATATGGTATGGATTCTAAATGGAGTGTGCTAGGCTCCCGTAGGACTTCATGATCACAAAGATATTAGGGATGAAAAAAAATGTCTCTCCCTAAAAATGAAAAGAACAAAATATTTATGGAAAAAGGGATGATGAAAAATATCTCTCCCAAGTGAACAAAATAAGAAAGGATGAAGAAAAATATCTCCTTTAAAAACTTTTCATCTTTATGATTTATAAGAAGAAGCACATATGACACAACTCTAAGAATCTCTAAACCATGTCTTTAGTCTAAAAATCTAAAATTTATGGAACCCATCACCTATTATCAAGCATTAAAAAATTCAAACATTTGGAAATTTAGTGACTTAACCACCTTAGTAACTCAATTGAAAACATTAAGATTGCTACGATGATCATTTCATTTTCTATTGCCATGCACATATTTTCACTTATACTTATTTCATTTATATCATTGTGACTTTCACCAATTCAAATACAAAAAAAAATTATCATTTTGAGCTTACTCGAGGATGAGCAAGAATTTAAGTACGGGGGTGTGATGAATCCATAAATTACATCTAAAATAAAGGGAAAAATTCATTTATTTAAGATATTTATTACTATTCATAAATCAAATTTTTGTATCTTTTTCAGGAAATGAAATCCAATGGAGCTCTAGGGCATTTCTGCAATTTTTCTAAAAATATAACAAAGAATTCCGCTACAACGCGCTGCAGGGCGCGGTCGCGTGCCGCAGCGGGCTGCAGCAGAAACATTTGAACTATATTAAACAGGGTCCCAATTAATTGAATAGTATTTTTTGCGGAATTCACCGCTACAGCGCGCGGTCGCGCGCTGCAGCGGTTTATTACGGAAATATTTATGATTGTTAAATAGGGGCTCAACTAATTGAATAGTGTTTGTTGCAAAATTTACTGCTACAGCGTGCGGTCGTGCGCTGCAGTGGTTTACCGCGGAAATATTTATGATTATTAATTGGGGGCTCAACTAATTGAATAGTGCTTTTTGCAGAATTTACTGCTACAACGCGCGGACGCGCACTGCAGCGGTTTATCGCGAAGGACTTGGCTATATGAATCGAGCCGCCTAACTAATTGAACAGTGTTTTTCGTGGAATTTACCGCTAAAAATGCGCGGTCGCGCGCTGCAGCGATCTACCGTGGAAATATTTATCTATACAATCGGGAAAAAGAACTAATTGAACAGTGTTTTTCGCGAAATTCCCTGCTACAGCGCGTGCTCGCGCGCTGCAGCGGTCTACAGCGAAGGACTTGGCTAAATTGCTCGATACCAAGGTCCGCTAAGGCAAGCCGCAGCTCGCTACAGGGCGCTACAGTGCACCGCAGCGACCCGCCAAATTTTTTCCCAGAAATGCATTTAATGCGGATGGAGACATGAGCTCTATTCTGAATGTTGTCTCCAGCCACCATATCCTGCAGCAGCCATTTTTGTAAGCTTTGAGGTGATGTGTGGCTAAAAAAATGAGATTATTGTCACCTCACCCTAAATTAAAAAATTAGTGCAATGATGAATTCAGCATTTTTAATGGAAATTCTGGTTGCTTATGGAGGAGAGGAGAATACAGCCCCCCTTTCTATATATGCCCCTCTTCTTGACTAGAGGAGGGTTCATAATCTCAGCAAAATATTCCCTAAGTAAGGAGGACAGCCAAAGGAAGAGAGAACTCCCCAAGGGTGGCAAGGCAAGCTTTTGCAAAGGGAGAAGAGGGAGAAGGCAGCACTAGCAATCTAAGGAGAAGGTAATTAGAAGGAGGAGATGAATTCTGGAGAACTTCTATGGAGCGTTCCTAGTATCTTCTAAACTCAATCTAGTATTTTCTTTTTATTGACCATGAAAGAGTCTTTGCTATGTATGTGTTTTCCTTATTTTCTTGTGTAATGAGTAGCTAAACTCCCCTTGGGGAGGGTTGGGATGAAGTCCCATTTTGCATGATGTAATATTGATGTATGAATGTTTTGCTCTCAAGCATAATGTATTTGTGATTTAAATACCTTACTAAGAAATTTCTATCTAATTAGTCTTGATGTGTTTATGAGAAAAGAACTAAAGAATCCAAGATCTAATTATTATGTGCTCCTTAGCTCACCTTAGGTTTGATGCTAGATTTTGAGTGCATGAAAGCTTAGAACCATGTGAGAAGGATCTTGAGCTAAATGCACCTCAAGCTAAGCTCAACAAAAGAGTTGATGCGAGTGATGCTAAGACCCACTAATTGAGCTCCTTAGCTCCACATAATTGAGATTGAGAAATGAAGCATTGAGTGCTCATGAACTAAGTGACATAGTCATTGAGCCCAACATGTGTTTCTCTCATCTCAACTATGTAAGATGCGAAGTGATGCTCATAGTGGAAAATCAATGCTTGTGAGATCTTGAGATTTAAGAAAATTTAAACTCTCCTTAAATAAGGAGAAACTGAATTAACTTTAAATCTCAAGAATCTTACAAGAATATTTGTGCTAAAGTAGACCCGAATGTGAGTTCATTTTGTGCACGAGATTTGAACTTGTAAGCCTTTGAGCTAGACTAAAGGACAACAATGTGCACTGGATTTCAATTAAACTAAATGATAAAGCTTGAGAAACAAATCTACACATGTATTATATCATTGCATGTGGGATGGGCCCAACTCTCCTCTTCTTTAAATCTTGATATTTACTTAGTGAATATTCGTGCTAATTTTAGACCAACCAATCAATACATACTATAGCTTAAACATTAGTGAGAATAGATACACTTTAGTGCCAAATCAACCAATTCTCTGTGGTTCAATAAATTCCCAAAAAGTCACACTTTTCGCTTATTACTTCAGACCATGTACACTTGTGTGCAAGCACAGATGTGTATTTACAGTCTGTCAAGTTTTTGGTGCCGTTGCCGGGAAATTGGTTTTTGATTTGACTAAAGATAATCTATAAGTAGCTAGCGATTTAAGCATTTTATTTTATTTGCTTTAGATTTTCTACTGTAATTATCAAGTTAACATTTTATATTTCTTTTTGTTTATTTTCATTTCCAAAATATATCTGTTTGATCTTTATTGCTAATTCGTTCTTGATAAGCTTTATTGAAACTTGTATGAGTAAAAGAGTCCGTACTGAATATCTTTTTGATCCTAAAATAGAACGAACATACTTACAAGCTAGGCGAGAATGAAACTTATCAAACCAACAAATTGTGATGGACACTTTCACTAAAAACTTAGAAGAGCCTAGGGGTAAAGCACTTAGAGATTATGCATTGCCCACTGTTAGGGGCATTCCCCATGCAATTGTAAGGCCGAATATAGAAGCCCATTATTTTGAAATCAAACCCTCTACGCTGAGTATGGTACAAAATAATCAGTTTAGAGGATTAACTACTGAAGATCCAAATTCACATATTTCAACCTTCCTTGAAATTTGTGATACCTTCAAATTTAATGGCGTCTGAGAAGATGTAGTTAAATTGAAGCTATTTCCTTTCTCACTGAGAGATAGAGCCAAGAGTTGGCTCAACTCTTTACCAAGCGATTCTATCCATACTTGGGATGATTTGGCTAAGAAATTCTTAGCCAAATACTTCCTTTCGGCTAAAACTGCATGGTTTAGAATTGAGATCACCAACTTTACTCAGATGGAAGGTGAGACTCTTTATGATGGGTGGGAACGCTTTAAGGAATACCTCAGACATTGCCCGCATCATGGGTTCCATCTCTGGATGCAAGTGCAAACCTTTTACAATAGTTTGAACGCTCTGACGAGGACACTCATTGATGCAGCCGTCGGGGGATCCATTAGTGGAAAAACCCAAGAGGAAGCCTATGACCTCTTGGAAGAAATGGCAAACAACGCTTACCAATGGCCTTCTGAAAGGCTAAAAAAGGAATCCATTAAAGTGAATGAGTCAAATCAAAATAACTGCTTTGCAATAAGAAATTCATGCTTTGAATGAAAAGATAGAAAGGATGAACGTACACGTGGTTTTTAAGATACAATGTGAATTGTGCAGAGGGAGACATAATAGTGAGAGCTGCAATTTGAATAACCCTTTTGTGCAAAATAATACTGAACAAGTCAATTACTTAAGAAACAACAACCAAACAAATAACCCCTACTCCAACACATACAATCCAGGGTGGAAGAACCACCCAAATTTATCATGGAGTAATAATAACAACAATACAAATCAATATGGGGGAAATTCATCCAACCAACAAGGCATGAACTATAGTAACAATAGCCACAACTACCAGCACAATCTAGAAGGGGCATTCAACTCATTTAAGACCAAAACAACTCAATTCATGCACCGCACTGAGGCAACTATCACATGTCACGAGGCTTCTATCCAGGGAATAGAAGCCTCCCTTAGAAATATTGAAACTCAATTGGGGCAAATCTCCAAGCAGCTGACCTCTCGGTAGCAGGGGCTTTACCTAGTTCTACTGAATTAAACCCAAGGGAATTAGTGAGTGTGATCTATTCTGAAATTATACCAGAAGAAATAAATGATGAAATTGAGAGAGCAAAAAATTTTGAATTAGAAGTAGAGGAAGGAATAAAAGGGAATGATAATGAAAAGCTAACCGCACCCAAATGTGATGATCTAGGGAGGTTATGCATTCCATGCATAATAAGAAATGAAGTATTATCTAGGCGCCTCAGTTAATGTTATGCCCTACCACATATATGAGCAATTAAAGGTAGGAGGGATGGAATACACTTCAATGATTCTAGAGTTTGCTAATCTTGAGTCCCTTACTCCTCTGGGAATGATAAAAAATGTTGCTGTGGAGCTAAGAAATTTCATTGTCCCAACTGATTTTGTGGTGTGCGAATGGGATAGATGGAATAAAAATTCAATAATTATTTTTGGAAGACCCTTTCTGACGAGTGTTACGGCTATTATCGATGTAAGTCGTGGTACAATGAGCGTCAGTGTTAAGAGAAAAACTGAAGTGATTGATTTAAAACCCACTCTCTTTAAAAAGAAAAAAATAGAGGAAGAAATTAGGAAAAGAGTTAGGGAAGAGAGATTGTGGGTAGATAATGTTCATGGAGACCTGACAATAGGAGAAAAAAATTCTGATGGCTATTCGACTCCTTCCTCTGAAAAGGAGAGCAATGAAGTAGTGAAGAAGAGAAAAATGTGACGGGGAAAAAGGAAGAAAAAAACCCCCATGAATTATGAAGTTGAAAGAAGGGATCCTTTGATTGAGGTTGAGGATGAACAGGGTTCGAGCCACCAAGAGGGATGTGCTCACTTGAACATCCTTAACCTATGGAAAATGAAGTTGTCGGATCCATCGAATTAATCTTAAAAGAGTCTAGCTTAGGACGTTAAACGGAGCGCTTATTGGGAGGCAACCCAATCAAAAAAAATAAATAAAAAATAAATATATATACATATATATATATGTATATATATATATATATATATTGTACAACAAGCGCTGCAGCAGAAATTCCGCGATAGCGCGCAGTAGCGGAAATTCTGCGATAGCGCGCTGCAGTGGAAATTCCGCGATAGCGCGCTGCAGTGAGTAACCCATGCATAAACGGCATCGCGACAGCGCACGGAACCATTTTTCGCCCGGGCGCACCCTAACCCGCGATCGCACGCTATAGCTCACTGCAGCGGTTTGCCGCGGTTTGCCCAGATTTCCTGCCTTGGGAAAATACAGTCAACAAGTCATGACCTTTGGGTTCCCAAGGCAGTCAAAAAGTTGATGAAAAAGCTACTCTCCCCTTCACATTGATCACCACATTAATGGCATGGGGAAGATCATTTGACCATCTTCTCTTGCCTTGAATTTTTTGGCTATAAATAAGGAGGGAATGGGGGTGGGGGGGGTTATCCTTGCACCTTTTCTTCATCTTCTTCATTCTCTTAATCATTTTAAAACTCTCATCCCTCACAATGTATTCCGGAAAGAAGGCAATTGCTAGGAAGGATGTTGGAGCTTCCTCATCCGGAGGAGCTTTCAATTCGAAGAGGTTCTCCTCGGCAGAGGCCGAGCACCGTTTCACCTCTATCAATTCCCAACAGAAGTTGATCCTAGAGCGAAGCTTCAGCATTGCCTACCCCGTCCCTCATGAATAGGTCAATCCTAGAGGATGGCATGAGTTTGTGACCAAGAGAGCTCCCACATACTCGGCAATTATCCAAGAAGTGTATGCAAACGCAATTGACGCATCCGGGCAGCAGATTTTCTGCCAGGGAAAGGGTGTCACCCTAGGAATTGCTCAAATTGAGCAATTCTATGGGTTGGTGGAGGTAAGCTCTTGTTCATACTCTAAAATTGTGGACTCTTGCTTTGACCCCTGTGCTCTTCTTGAGGAGATCGTCAATAATGACATCGAATGGGAAGGGGGACTCACCAACATTCCTCGCTCCGAATTAACGAAGATGAGTAGTGCTTGGCTAGTCTTCATTTCTAACTATGTCATGCCCTTGAGTCACTTAACTGAAGTGACCCGTGCCCGAGCACTCCTTATGTTCTCATTGGTTAAGGTAGGTGAAATACGCATCTCAAACATTATCTTTGAGAAGCTTCGGAAAGCTCTCATTGGTTCATGCGCAGCATTGGCCTTCGGGTATTTGATTTTTGGGTTATGCAAAGCCCAAAGGATTAAAATCCTCTCCTCTGACACCATTGTTCCCCCCAGTGTTGCCCTGCACCTCTCGAACCTTAATGTCCGGGCAAGTGAACGAAAATTGCCCAGGAAAAGAAGGGGCCATAGGGCGGAAGCGTGTGCACCTTCTGATTTGCGTCTCACAAACCAACTCATAATGAGCCTCCACAATCAAATTACAGAGCTTAGTAAAGCTCTAGCTACCGATATGGGGTTTTTCAAACAAGAATACGCCCAACAGCGCCAGTTCCAATCAGAATTCTATGAAGCCCTCGAGATGTTGTTTTATGATTGGAATTTGCACGGCGGACCGAACGCTTCCATGTTGCCACGGCCTCTCATCGGTGCACCCATACGGGAGATGCGCTACCCCACCAAGATGGCGTATGTGTCGAAGGAAAACGATGATGAGAATGAGGAAAATTAACTAGGTTGTATTTGTTCTTTTTCATTTTTCTTTTTATCTTTATTGTAGTTTGTTTTTATTTTGAGATTGCAATTTATGAATTCTCATATTCCAGCATTTATTGAGTTATTCTTAAGTGATATATTTTTTCTGAATTTTTCAAAAGAAATGAAAATCACAAAAATGCAAAAATCAAATGAGATATAAGTAAAAGAATGATTAGCAAAAAATGATTAAATGAATTATTAAGCAATCAAATGTGAGATTGAGGAACGAATGGAGGGAAATCTAAATCTCCAAAAATTTAAATAAATGCTTGAACTAAGTGTGGGGAAAGGCATAGGATTTAAACTAAAAAAATATGGTATTGATTCTAAATGGAGTGTGCTAGGCTCCCGTAAGACTTTATGATCACAAAGATGTTAGGGATGAAGAAAAATGTCTCTCCCTAAGGATGAAAAGAATAAAATATTTATGGAAAAAAGGATGATGAAAAATATCTCTCCTAAGTGAATAAAATAAGAAATGATGAAGAAAAATATCTCTCCTTCAAAAACTTTTCATCTTTATGATTTATAAGAAGGAGCACATATGGCACAACTCTAAGAATCTCTTAACCATGTCTTTAGTCAAAAAATCCAAAATATATGGAACCCATCACCAATTATCAAGCATTAAAAAATTCAAATATTTGGAGATTTAGTGACTTAACCACCTTAGTGACTCGATTGAAAACATTAAGATTGCTACGATGATCATTTCATTTTCTGTTGCCATGCACATATTTTCACTTATACTTATTTCATTTACATCATTGTGACTTTCACCCATTCAATACAGAAAAAATTATCATTTTGAGCTTACTCGAGGATGAGCAATAATTTAAGTGTGGGGGTGTGATGAATTCATAAATTACATCTAAAATAAAAGGGAAAATCCATTCATTTAAGATATTTATTGCTGTTCCTAAATCAAATTTTTTTATCTTTTTCAAGAAATGGAATCCAAAGGAGCTCTAGGGCATTTCTGCAAATTTTCTAAAAATATAACAAAGAATTTCGCTACAGCGCGCTGCAGAGCGCGGTAGCGTGCCGCAATGGGCTGCAGCGAAAACATTTGAACTATAAACAGGGTCCCAACTAATTGAATAGTGTTTTTCATGGAATTCACCGCTACAGCCCGCGGTCGTGCACTGCAGCAGTTTATCACGGAAATATTTATGATTATTAAATAGGGGCTCAACTAATTGAATAGTGTTTATTGTGAAATTTACCGCTACAGCGCGCGGTCGTGCGCTGCAGCAGTTTACCGCATAAATATTTATGATTATTAATTGGGGGCTTAACTAATTAAATAATGTTTATTGCAAAATTTACCGCTATATGAATCGGGCCGCCCAACTAATTGAACAATATTTTTCACGGAATTTACCGCTACAGCGTGCGGTCGCGTGCTGCAACGATCTACCGCGGAAATATTTGTCTATACAATTGGGAAAAAGAATAAATTGAACAGTGTTTTTCATGGAATTTCTCGCTACAGCGCTCGGTCGCGCACTGTAGCGGTCTACAATGGAGGACTTGGCTAAATTGCTCGGTACCAAGGTCTGCTAAGGCACACCACAGCTCGCTATGCTACAGCGCGGCTGCAGCAGCCCGTCAAATTTTTTCCAAGACAATGCATTTAATGCGGCTGGAGACATGACCTCTATCCTGAATGTTGTCTCCAGCCACCATATCCTGCAGCAGCCATTTCTGTAAGCTTTGAGGTGATGTGTGGCTAAAAAAATGAGATTATTATCACCTCACCCTAAATTAAAAAATTAGTGCAATGATGAATTCAACATTTTTAATGGAAATTCTGGTTGCTTATGGAGGAGAGGAGAATACAGCCCCCCTTCCTATATATACCCCTCCTCTTGACTAGAGGAGGGTTCATAATCTTAGCAAAATATTCCTTAAGTAAGGAGGAGAGCCAAAGGAAGAGAGAACTCCCCAAGGGTGGCAAGGCAAGCTTTTGCAAAGGGAGAAGAGGGAGAAGACAGCACTAGCAATCTAAGGAGAAGGTAATTAGAAGGAGGAGAAGAATTCTGGAAAACTTCTATGGAGCGTTCCTAGTATCTTCTAAACTCAATCTAGTATTTTCTTTTTATTGACCATGAAAAAGTCTTTGCTATGTATGTGTTTTCTTTATTTTCTTATGTAATGAGTAGCTAAACTCCTCTTGGGGAGGGTTGGGATGAAGTCCCATTTTGCATGATGTTATATTGATGTATGAATATTTTTCCCTCAAGCATAATGTATTTGTGATTTAAATGCCTTGCTAAGAAATTTCTATCTAATTTGTCTTGATGTGTTTATGAGAAAAGAACTAAAGAATCCAAGATCTAATTATCTTGTGCTCCTTGGATGCTAGATTTTGAGTGCATAAAATCTTAGAACCATGTGAGAAGGATCTTAAGCTCAATGCACCTCAATCTAAGCTTAACCAAAGAGTTGATGCGAGTGATGCTATGACCCACTAATTGAGCTCCTTAGATCCACATAATTGAGATTGAGAAATGAAGCGTTGAGTGCTCATAAACTAAGTGACATAGTCATTGAGCCCAACATGTGATTCTCTCATCTCAACTATGTGAGATGCGAAGTGATACTCGTAGTGAAAAATCAATGCTTGTGAGATCTTGAGATTTAAAAAAATTTAAACTCTTCTTAAATAAGTAGAACATGAATTAACTTTAAATCTCAAGGATCTTACAAGAATCTTTGTGCTAAAGTAGAACCGAATGTGAGTTTATTTTGTGCACGAGATTTGAATTTGTAAGCTTTGGAGCTAGACTAAAGGACAATAATGTGCACTTGATTTTAATTAAACTAAATGATAAAGCTTGAGAAACAAATTTACACAAGTATTATATCATTGCATGTAGGATGGGCCCAACTCTCCTCTTCTTTAAATCTTGATATTTACTTAGTGAATATTCGTGTTAATTTTAGACCAACAAATCAATACATACTATAGCTTAAACATTAGTGAGAATAGATACACTTTAGTGCCAAATCAACAAATTCTTTGTGGTTCGATAAATTCTCAGAAAGTCACACTTTCCACTTATTACTTCAGACCACAAACACTTGCGTGCAAGCGCAGACGTATATTTACAGTCTGTCAGCTACAATAGGTTCACATTTGATATAATTTAGTCTCGCTAGGGTCCAAGGGACCTTAAAATACCAAATTATGAAGTTTGGCCATTTCAGTCAAAACTGAGCAATTTTAAAGAATTTTTAGGCATTTTGCAATTTAAGGCACTGGAGCACACTGAATCGCGCTGGAGTACTTTTTGCGTGGCAGCGTGCGGGAGCGCTTCTCGCACTATAGTGCACGGTAGCTCTTTTCGCACGGCAGCGTGCTTCTAAAATAGGCTCACATTTAATATAATTCGGTTCCACTAGGGTCTGAGGGAACTTAAAAATACCAAAACTGTGAAGTTTTGGTCATTTCAGTCAAAACTGGGCAGTTTTTAAGAACTTCTAGGCATTTTGCAATTCTAGGCACTGCAGTGCGCTGAATCGCGATGGAGTGCTTTTCTCGCGACAACGTGCGATAGCGCTTTTCGCACGGCAGCGTGCGGGTGCGATTTTTGCGCGGTATCGCGCAGCTAAAATAAGTTCACATTTAATATACTTCTGTCCCACTGGGATCCATGGGACCTTAAAATACCAAAACCATGAAATTTTGGCCATTCAAGCCAAAACTGGGCAGTTTTTAAGAAATTCTAGGCATTTTGCAATTTCAGGAGCTCCAGCGCGCTGAATCGCGTTGGAGCACTTTTTGAGCGGCAGCGCGCGGGAGCACTTTTTGCGCTGCAGCACGTAGTAGCACTTTTCGCGCGGCAACGGCCGGCTAAAATAAGTTCACATTTGATATAATTCAATCCAACTAGGGTCCTAGGGACCTTAAAATACAAAACCATAAAGTTTTGGCCATTTTAGTAAAAACTGGGCAATTTTTAAGAATCTCTAGGCATTTTGCAATTTCAGGCACTGCAGCGCGCTGAATCGTGCTGGAGCGCTATTCGTGCGGCAACGAGCAGTAGTGTTTTTTGCATGGCGGCGTGCGGGAGCGCTTTTCGCACTGCATTGGGTGGTAGCGCTTTTTGCGAGGCAACGCGTGGCTAAAATAAGTTCACATTTGATATAGTTCAGTGCTACTAGGGTCCTAGGGACCTTAAAATACCAAAACCATGAAGTTTTGGCGATTTCAGCCAAAATTGGGCAGTTGTCAAGAAATTCTAGGCATTTTGTAATTTCAGGCGCTTAACAGACTGTAAATACACGTCTGCGCTTGCGCGCAAGTGTAAGTGGTCTGAAGTAATAAGTGGAAAGTGTGACTTTCTGGGAATTTATCGATCCTCAGAGAATTGGTTGATTTGGCACTAAGGTGTATCTATTTTCACTAATGTTTAAGCTATAGTATGTATTAGATGAGTGGTCTAAAATTAGTACAAATATTAACTAAGTAAAAATAGCAAGATTTAAGAAAGAGGAGAGTTGGGGCCATCCTACATGCCATGACATAATATTCATGTAGATTAGTTTCTCAAGCTTTATCATTTAATTTAATTAAAATCAAGTGTACATTGTTGTCCTTCAGTCTAGCTCAAGATCTTACAAGTTCAAATCTCATGCACAAAATGAACTCACATTCGGTTCTACTTTGGCACAAAGATTCTTGTAAGATTATTAGGATTTAAATTTTAATCTTATTCTCTTGATCAAGGAGAGCTTGATTTTTTAAACCTTCAGATCTTACAAGCATTGATTTCCACTACGAGCATCACTTGCATCATACATAGTTGAGATGATGGATTCACATGTTGGGCTCAACGACCATGTCACTTAGTTTATGAGCACTCAACACTTCCTTCCTCTACCTCAATTATGTTGAGCTAAGGAGCTCATTTAATGGGTCTTAGCATCACTTGCATCAACTCTTTGGTTGAGCTTAGATTGAGGTGCATTGCGCTTATGAGCTTTCTCACATAGTTCCAAGCCTACATGCACTCACAATCTAGCATCCAACCTAAGGTGAGCTAAGGAGCACAAGATAATTAGTTCTTGGAGTTTGTTTTTTTTTTTTAAATTCTTTTCTCATAATCACACTCAAGACTAATTAGACAAAAATTTCTTAGTAAGGCATTAAAATCACAAACAAATTATGCTTGAGGAAAAATATTCATACATTAATATTACATCATACAAATGGGATTTGACCCCCAACTCTCCCCAAAGGAGTTTAGCTACTCATTGCACAAGAATAGAAGAAAAGCACATACATGGATAAAGACCCTTTCATGGTCAACTAAAAAGAAATACAAGAGTGGAGTTTAGAAGATATTAGGAACACTCCGTAGAAGTTCTCCAGAATCCTTCTTCTCCTTCTCAATGTTCCCTCCTTAGGTCTCTAGCGCTGCCTTCTTCCTCCTCTTCCAAAGTAAGAGCTTGCCTTGCCACCCTTGAGGAGTTCCTCTTTTCCCTTGGCTCTCCTCCCTACTTAGTAGAATTTGGCTAAAACTGTGAACCTCTTCTAGTCAAGAAGAGGGGTATTTATAGGAAGGGGGGGCTGCCATCCTCCTCCTCATTTCAAACCAGCTTTTCCATATAAAAATCTGAATTCATCATGGCAATAACCTCCATTTATGGTGAGGTGAGAATAATCTTTAATTGTTTACCCAAAAAATCACCTCAAAGCTTCCTTTTTTAAATAGGTTCCCTCACACATTCGCCAAGTCCAATGCTGCCGCGCGCTACCGTATTTGAGCTTTGGAAGATGTCCCGCTGCAGACTGCTGCAGCGCGTGACCACGCGCTGTAGCGGGTCATTCCGCAAAAAACACTATTCAATTACTTCTCTTTTGATTTTTTCAAGTAAAAATATTTCCGTCGCAGACCGTTGCAACGCGTGACCGCGCGCTGTAGCGGGTCATTACGTGAAAAATATTGTTCAATTAACTTAGCTTCCATTTTTATAGTTATTAATATTTCCGCTGCAGACCGCTGCAGCGCACGACCGCGTGCTGTAGCTGGTCATTCCGCGAAAAATAGTGTTCAATTAGTTGATCCCCCTATTTCTATAGTTTAGAAATAATTCCGCTGCATACCACTGCAGCGCGCGACCGCACACTATAGCGGGTCATTCTGTGATTACTGTTCCATTAGTTTAGGCAATCAGTTACATATAGTTTAGATGTTTCGGCTATAGCCCGCTGCGGCGCGTAGTAGCGCGCAGCAGCGCGTTGTAGCGAATTCCTTTAATAAATTTTAAAAACTCTGCAGAAATGCCTTAGAACTCCTTTGGATTCCATTTCCCTGAAAAAGATAGAAATAATTGAATTAGGAGCAACATAAAATCTTAAATAAATGAGTTTTTCCCTTTATTTATATATAATTTATGGATTCATCATACACACTTAAATTCTTGCTCGTCCTCGTGTAAGCTCAAAATGATAATTTTTCCTATTTTGGAGGAATGAAAGTCACAATAATGTACATAAAGTAAGTATAAGTCAAAATATGTGCATGGCAAAAATGAAATGAATAATGTAGCAATATTAATATTTTCAATTGTGGCACTAAGGTGGTTTAATCAATAAATCTCCAAATATTTGAGTTTTCAATGCTTAAAATTAGGTGATGGGTACAATTTATTGTGGACTTTAAGTCTAAAGAAATGGTTATGGTTTCTTAGAGTTGTGCCATATGTGCTCCTTCTTATGAATCACAAAGATGAAAAGTTTAAAAGAGTGATATTTTTCTTCATCCTTTCTCATTTTGTTCATTTGGGAGTAATATTTTTCATCATCCCTTTTTCTGTAAATATTTTATTCTTTTCATCCTTGTGGAGAGATATTTTTCTTCATCCCTAACATCTTTGTGATCATGAAGTCCTACGGGAGTCTAGCACACTCCATTTAGAATCCATGCCATATTTTTTTAGGTTAAGTCCTATGCCTTCCCCCACATTTAACTCAAGCATCTATTTAAATTTTTGGAGATTTAGATTTTCATCCATTCATTCCTCAATTACAACATTATATTGCTTATAATTTATTTAATCATTTTTGTTAAGCATACTCTTACTTATACCACATTTGATTTTTACATTTTTGTGATTTTCATTTCTTTTGAAAAATTCAGAAAAAATATGTCGATTAAGAATAACTCAAAAATGTGGGGATAAGAAAATTCATAAATTGAAATCTCAAAATAAAAACATACTAAAATAAAGATATAAAGGAAAAAAAAAAACAAATACAGCCTAATTAAATGTCCTCTTCCCCATCATCATCCTCTTCCTCTACAAACGCCATCTCGGTAGGGTAGTGCGTCTCCGGAATGGGTGCACCGATGGGAGGCCTTGGCAACACAGAGGCATCCGGTCCACCTTGCAAACTCCAATCTTCAAACATCATCCCAAGGGCTTCGTAAAATTCAGATTGGAACTTGCGCTGTTGGCCGATCTCCTGTTTGAAGAACCCCATATCGGTTGCAAGAACCTTGCTAAGGTCCGCATGCTGATTGTGGAGGTGCACCAAAAGTTGGTTCGTGACGCGCGAGTCGAAAGGGCGGACACATCCCCTTTCGGTCCCCTTCTCTTTTTGGGCAGCTTGCGTTCACTTTCCCGGATGTTAAGGTTTGAGGGGTACAGGGCGCAGCTTGGGGGAACAATGGCGTTAGAGGAAAGGATCTTGACCCCTTGGGCTTCGCACAACCCTGAAATCAAAGACCCGAAGGCCAGTGCCGCATAAGGGCCCTTGAGAGCTTTCCAAAGCTGCTCAACGATAATACTCGAAATGCGGATTTCGCCCGCCCTAACCAACGAGCATAAAAGGAGTGCTCGGGCATGGGTCACCTCAATCATGTGACTCGTGGGCATGACATAACTAGAAATGAAGATTAGCCATGCACTACTTGTCTCCGTCAATTCAGAGTGAGGAATGTTGGCGAGTTCTCCTTCCCACTCAGTGTCATTGTTGACGATTTCCGCAATGAGGCGGTGGGGCTCAAAACGAGAATCCAAGAGGTCCGATTAAGAGCATGAGCTTACCTCCCACAACCCATAGAATTGCTCAATTTGAGCAATTCCAAGGGTGACGACCTTTCCCCTATAGAAGAGCCACTGCCCAAATGCGTTGATCGCATTAGCATACACCTCCTGGATGATCGCTGGGTATACAGGGGCTCTCTTGGTCACAAACTCTCCCCATCCTCATGGGGAGACTTGCTCATGCGGGACGGGGTAGGTGTTGCTAAAACTCCTCTCCGGAATCAACTTCCTTTGGGAAGTGATCGAGACAAAACAGTGCTTGGCCTCCGCCTAGGAGAACCTCTTTTTATTGAAAGTTCCTCTGGATGAGGAAGCTTTAACATCCTTCTGAGCAATTGCTTTCTTCCCGGATGACATTGCTTGGGATGAGAGTTATGATGATCAAGAGCTTGAGGAAGAAAAGGAGAATAAAAAAGGTGCAAGGATAACCCCAACCCCATTCCCTCCTTATTTATAGCCCAAATATTTAAGGCAAAGAGAAGATGGTCAAATGGTATTCCCCATGCCATAAATATGGTGATCCATGTGAAGGGGGGGCAGCTTTTCCAGCAATATTTTGACTACCTTGGGAACCCAAAAGGTCATGACTTATTAACTGCATGTTCCTAAGGCAAGGGAAAATTTTCTGAATCTGGGCAAACCGCTGCAGACCGCTGGAGCGCGCAGTAGCGCGCTGCAGCACGCGTTCGCGGGTTTAAGCACGCAAGGAGTGAAAATTTGGTCCGCGAACTGTCGCGATGCACATCACGCACTGTTTGCCCGCTGCAACGCGCTGTCTCGCAAAACTTTTTTTTTTTTTTATTTGTTGGGTTGCCTCCCAATAAGCGCTTCATTTTATGTCCTAAGCTAGACTCACTACTGATCCATATGTTGGATTCGGTGGTTTCCTTTTCCATAAGCTAAAGCTGTCCAAGTGAGCAAAACCCTCTTGGTGGCTCAAACCTAGTTCATCCTTACCCTTAACTAAAGGATCCATTTTTTCATTTTCAATATTTGGGGGAGTTTTTTTCTTTCTTTTTCCACGTCGCGTTTTTCTCTTTTTCACTCCTTTCTTGCTCTCCTTTTCAGAGGAAGGAGTAGAGTAGCCATTAGAATTTTTTTCTTCTATCGTCAGGTCTCCTAAAATATTATCTACCCATAACCTCTCTTCTCTAACCCTTTTTCTTACTTCATCCTCCATTTCATTTTTTTTAAGGAGAGTGGGTTTTAGATCAATCACTTCTATTTTTCTCTTAACACTGATGCTCATTATACCACGACTCACATCTATGACAGCCTTAACACTCATCAAAAAGGGTCTTCCAAAAATAATCGTTGAATTTTTGTTCCATTGGTCCCATTCACTCACCACAAAGTCAGTTGGAAAAATGAAATTTCCTAATTCAACAGCAACATTCTTTATCATTCCTAGAGGAGTAAGGGATTTAAGATTAGCAAACTCCAAAATCATCGAGATATATTTCATCCCTCTTACCTTTAATTGTTCATAGATGTGGTAGGGCATAACATTAACTAAAGCACCTAGATCACACTAGGGATCTAAAAACACTTCATTTCTTATTACGTACAGGATGCACAACCTCCCAGGATCTTCATATTTGGGTGCGATTAGCTTTTCATGGTCATTCCCATTTCTTCTTTCCACTTCCTCTAGTCCAAAATTTGTTGCTCTCTTTTTCTCATCATTAATTCCTTCTGATATATTTTCAGAATGTATCACACTCACCAATTCCCTTGGGTTTATTTCCGTTGAATTGGGGAAAGCCTCTTGCTATCGAGAGGTCAGTTGCTTGGAGATTTGCCCCAATTGTGTCTCAATATTCCTAAGGGAGGCTTCTATTCCCTGAATAAAAGCCTCGTAATGTGTGATGGTGGCCTCAGTGTGGCGCATGAATTGGGTTGTTATCGACTTAAATAAATTGAAGGTCCCTTCTAGATTGTGTTGGTAGTCATTATTATTATTATTATAATTCATGCCTTATTGGTTAGATGAATTCCCCCCATAATGATTAGCATTGTTGTTATTATTACTCCATAAGAAATTTGGGTGGTTTTTTCCACCCTGGGTTATATGTATTGGAGTAAGGGTTGTTTGTTTGGTTATCATTTCTTAGGTATTGACTTGTTCAGTGTTGTTTTGTATGAAGGGAATGTTTAAATTACAACTCTCACTATTGTGCCTTCCCCCGAACAGTTCACAGTGTACCTTAGAAACCACATTTACATTCATCCTTTCTATCCTTTCGTTCAAGGCATGAATTTCTTGTTGAAGAGCTGTTATTTGATTAGATTCGGTTACTTTAATGGATTCCTTTTTTAGCCTTTCAGAAGGCCATTGATATGCATTATTTGTCATTTCTTCCAAGAGGTCATAAGCTTCTTCTTGGGTTTTTCCACTAATGGAGCCACCGGCGGTCGCATCAATGAGTGTCCTCGTTGGAGCGTTCAAACCACTGTAAAATGTTTGCACTTGCATCCATAGAGGAAACCCATGATGTGGGCAATGCCTGAGACACTCCTTAAAGCGATCCCGCCTATCATAAAGAGTCTCACCTTCCATCTGAGTAAAGTTGGTGATCTCAATTCTCAACTGTGCAGTTTTAGCCAGAGGGAAGTATTTGGCTAAAAATTTCTTAGCCAAATCATCCTAAGTACGAATAGAATCACTTGGTAGAGAGCTGAGCCAACTCTTGGCTTTATCTCTTTGTGAGAAAGCAAATAGCCGCAATTTAACCGCGTCTTCGGAGACACCGTTAAATATGAAGGTATCACATATTTCAAGGAAAGTTGAAATATGTGAGTTAGATTCTTCAGTGGCTAATCTGCCAAACTGATTGTTTTGCACCATACTCAATGTGGAGAGTTTGATTTCAAAATTGTGGGCTTCTATGTTTGGCCTTACAATCGCATGAGGGATTCCCCTAATGGTGGATAGTGCGTAAACTCTAAGTGCTCTACCCCTAGGCTCTTCTAAATTGTTAGTGAAATCATCCATAACAGCTTGTTGGTTTCATAAATTTCATTCTCGCCTAGCTTGTAAGTATGTTCTTTCTAATTCGGGATCAAAAAGATATTCAGTATAGACTCTTTTACTCATACAAGTTACAATAAGGTTTATCAAGAAGGGTTTAGCAATAAAGATCACACAGATTTTTCATAAATAAAATTAACAAAAAGAAATATAAAGTGTTAGCTTGATAATTACAAAAAATCTAAAATTACTAATATTTGCAATCAAATGCTTAAATCGCTAGTTACTTATAGATTGTCCTTAATTCAAATCAAAAACCAATTCCTCGGCAACGGCGCCAAAAAGTTGACAGACTGTAAATACACATCCGCGCTTGCACGCAAGTTACGTGGTCTAAAGTAATAAGTGGAAAGTGTGACTTTTGGGGAATTTATCGATCCTCAGCGAATTGGTTGATTTGGCACTATGGTGTATCTATTCTAGCTAATGTTTAAGCTATAGTATGTATTGGATGATTGGTTTATAATTAGTACAAATATTCACTAAGTAAAAATAGCAATATTTATGAAAGAGGAGAATTGGGGCCATCCCACATGCTATGACATAATATTCATGTAGATTAGTTTCTCAAGCTTTATCATTTAATTTAATTAAAATCAAGTGCACATTATTGTCCTTGAGTCTAGCTCAAGGTCTAACAAGTTCAAATCTCATGCACAAAATGAACTCACATTCGGTTCTACTTTGGCACAAAGATTCTTGTAAGATTCTTGGGATTTAAATTTTAATCTTATTCTATTGGTCACGGAGAGCTTGATTTTTTAAACCTTCGGATCTTACAAGCATTGATTTCAACTACGAGCATCACTCGCATCATACATAGTTGAGATGATGGATTCACATGTTAGGCTCAATGACTATGTCAATTAGTTTATGAGCACTCAATATTTCCTACCTCTACCTCAATTATGTTGAGCAAAGGATCTCATTTAATGGGTCTTAGCATCACTTGCGTCAACTCTTTGGTTGAGCTTAGATTGAGGTGCATTGAGCTTATGAGCTTTCTCACATAGTTCCAAGTCTTCATGCACTCACAATCTAGCATCCAACCTAAGGTGAGCTAAGGAGCACAAGACAATTAGTTCTTGGAGTTTGTTCTTTTTTTAATTCTTTTCTCATAATCATATTCAAGACTAATTAGACAAAAATTTCTTAGTAAGGCATTAAAATCACAAACAAATTATGCTTGAGAGAAAATATTCATAGATTAATATTACATCATGCAAATGGGATTTCACCCCCAACTCTCCCCAAGGAAGTTTGGCTACTCATTGCACAAGAAAAGAAGAAAAACACATGCATGGATAAAGACCCTTTCATGGTCAACTAAAAAGAAATACAAGAGTGGAGTTTAGAAAATACTAGGAACACTCCGTAGAAGTTCTTCAGAATCCTTCTTCTCCTTCTCAATGTTCCCTCCTTAGGTCTCTAGTGCTGCCTTCTTCCTCCTCTTCCAAAGCAAGAGCTTGCCTTCCCACCCTTGAGGAGTTCCTCTTTTCCTTTGGCTCTCCTCCCTACTTAGTAGAATTTGGCTAAAATTGTGAACCCTCCTCTAGTCAAGAGGAGGGGTATTTATAGAAAGGGGGGGCTGCCATCCTCCTCTTCATTTCAAACCAGCTTTTCCATATAAAAATCTGAATTCATCATGACAATAACCTCCATTTATTATGAGGTGACAATAATCTTCAATTGTTTACTAAAAACATCACCTCAAAGCTTCATTTTTCAAATAAAATGGGCTGCAGCAGGGAATTATGGCTGGGGACAGAATGTAGGATAGAGATCTTGTCCCCAGCCGCTATAAAAGCATGTCTGAAAAATTTTTGCGGCAGGCCGCTGGAGCGCGCTGTGGCGCCCTGCGGCATGCAATGATCTCTCGCACATTCGCTAAGTCCCACGCTGCCGCACGCTACCGCGTTTGAGCATTGCAAGATGTCCTGCTACAGACCGCTGCAGCGCGCGATCGTGCGCTGTAGCGGGACATTCCGCAAAAAACACTGTTCAATTACGTCTCTTTTCATTTTTTCAAGTAAAAATATTTCCACCAGAGACCGCTGCAGCGCGTGACCACGCGCTGTAGCGGGTCATCCCGCAAAAAATATTGTTTAATTAATTTAGCCTCCGTTTTTATAGTTATGAATATTTGCGCTGCAGACCACTACAGCGCGCTACCACGCGCTGTAGCGGGTCATTCTACGAAATAGACTGTTCAGTTAGTTGAGCCACCTGTTTGTATAATTTAGAAATAATTCCACTGCAGACCGCTGCAGCGCGCGACCGCGCCCTGTAGCGGGTCATTCCGCGATTACTGTTCAATTAGTTTAGGTAATCAATTATATATAGATTATATGTAGCGGATTCCTTTAACAAATTTTAAAAACTCTGCAGAAATGCCTTAGAACTCATTTGGATTCCATTTTCCTGAAAAATATAGAAAAAATTGATTTAGGAGCAGCATAAAGAACTTAAGTAAATCAATTTTTCCCTTTATTTAGTTATAATTTTTGGATTCATCAGCGCTGCAGTGCGCTGAATCGCGGCACCACGCGGGAGCGCTTTTCGCAGCACGCGGAAGTGTTTTTCGAGCGGCAGCACGCGGGAGCGCTTTTCGAGCGGCAACAAGCGGTAGCACTTTTCGCACGGTAATGTGCGGTTAAAATAAGTTCACATTTAACATAATTTAGTCCCACTAGGGTCCAAGGGACCTTAAAATACCAAAATCATTAAATTTTGGCCATTCAAGCCAAAACTGGGCAGTTTTCAAGAAATTCTAAGCATTTTGCAATTTCAGGCGCTGCAGCGCGCTGAATCGCGCAGGAGCGCTTTTCGAGCGGCAGCGTGCGGGAGCGCTTGATGCGCTGCAGCGCACGATAGCACTTTTCGTGCGGCTAAAATAGGTTCACATTTGATATAATTCAATCCCACTAGGGTCCTAGGGACCTTAAAATACAAAACCATGAAGTTTTGGACATTTTAGTCAAAATTGGGCAGCTTTTAAGAAATTCTAGCATTTAACAATTTTAGGCGCTGCAGCGCGCTGAATTGCATTGGAGCGCTTTTCGCACGGCAGCGCGCGGGAGCGCTTTTTGCGCTGCAGTGGGCGGTAGCGCTTTTCGTGCGGCTAAAATAAGTTCACATTAGATACAATTCAGTCCTACTAGGGTCGTAGGGACCTTGAAATATCAAAACCATCAAATTTTGGCGATTTCAGCTAAAACTGGGCAGTTTTTAAGAAATTCTAAGCATTTTGGAATTTCAGGCGCTGCAGCGCGCTGAAACGCGTTGGAGCGCTTTTTGAGTGGCAGCACGCAGTAGCGCTTTTCGCACTGCAGTGCTCGGTAGTACTTTTCACGTGGCAGCGTGCAGGATCACTTTTCGCGCTCCAGCGCGCGGCTCAAATAGGTTCACATTTGATATAATTTTGTCCCACTTGGGTTATAGGGACCTCAAAATACCAAAACTGTTAAATTTTTGCCATTTCAGCCAAAACGAGGCAGTTTTTAAGAAATTTTAGGCATTTTGCAGTTTCAGGCGCTGCAGCGCTTTTCGCGCTGTAGTGCTCGGTAGTGCTTTTCGCGCGGCAGCGTGCGGTATCATTTTTCGTGCTCTAGCGCTCTGCTACAATACGTTCACATTTTATATAATTCATGCCCACTAGGGTCCAAGGGACCTTAAAATATAAAAACCATGAAGTTTTGGCCATTTCAGTCAAAACTGGGCAGTTTTTAAGAAATTATAAGCATTTTACAATTTCAGGAGCTGGAGCGCACTGAATCGGGCTAGAGCGCTTGTCGCTCTGCAGTGCTTGGTAGCGCATTTCGCATGGCAGCGCGTGATATCGTTGTTCGCACTCCAGCACGCGATTAAAATAGGTTCACATTTGATAAAATTCTGTCCCACTAGGATACTAGGGACCTGAAAATACCAAAACCGTGAAATTTTGACCATTTCAGTCAAAACTGGGCAATTTTTATGAAATTCTAGACATTTTGCAATTTCAGGCGCTACAGCGCGTGGAACCGCGCTGCAGCGCGCGGAATCGCGCTGCAGCGCTATTCGCACGGCAGCGATTTTTGCATGGTAGCGCTTTTCGCGCTGCAGAACGCGGTAGGACTTTTTGCACTCTAGCACGCGGTTAAAATAGGTTCACATTTGATATAATACTGTCCCATTAGGGCCCTACGTACCTTAAAATACCAAAACCATAAAGTTTTAGCCATTTCAGCCAAAATTTGGCAGTTTTTAAGAAATTCTATGCATTTTGCAATTTCAGACGCTGCAGCGCGTTAAATCGCGCTGGACCGCTTTTCGAGTGGCGGTCACGATAGCGCTTTTCACGCAGCAGGGTGTGGCTAAAATAGGTTCACATTTGATATAATTCAGTCCCGCTAGGGTCCTAGGGACCTTAAAATATCAAAACCGTTAAGTTTTGGCCATTCCAGTAAAAACTGGGAAGTTTTTAAGAAATTCTATGCATTTTACAATTTCAGGCGCTGCAGCGCGCTGAATCGCGCAAGAGCGCTTTTCGAGCGGCAGCATGCAGGAGCACTGCTCACGTTGCAGCGCATGGTAGCACTTTTCGCGCGGCTAAAATAGGTTCACATTTGATATAATTCCGTCCGACTAGGGTCCTAGGGACATTAAAATACAAAACCATGAAGTTTTGGGCATTTCAGTCAAAATTGGGCAGTTTTAAGAAATTCTAGCATTTAACAACTTTAGGCGCTGCAGCACGCTGAATTGCATTGGAACGCTTTTCGCATGGCAGCGCGTGGGAGCGCTTTTTGCGCTGCAGTGGGCGGTAGCGCTTTTCGTGCGGCTAAAATAAGTTCACATTTGATACAATTCAGTCCCACTAGGGTCCTAGGGACCTTGAAATATCAAAACCATCAAATTTTGGCGATTTCAGCTAAAACTGGGCAGTTTTTAAGAAATTCTAAGCATTTTGCAATTTCAGGCGCTGAAACGCGCTGGAGCGCTTTTCGCGCCGCAGCGCGCGGTAGCTCCTTTCGCGCGGTAGCTCCTTTCGCGCGGTAGCGTGCAGCTACAATAGGTTCACATTTGATATAATTCAGTCTCGCTAGGGTCCTAGGCTGTGGGGCGCCCCCGTACTGGTAATAAAAAAGTACGGTGCTCCAACTGTGGCAAATCCCCAACCTATTTTAGGCGCTGCAGCGAGCTGAATTGCGCTGGAGCGCTTTTCGAGCAGTACCGCCCGGTAGCACTTTTCGCACGGCGGCGCGCAGTAGCGCTTTTCGCGTTGCAGGGAACGACTAAAGTAGGTTCACATTTGAGATAATTCAGTCTTGCTAGGGTCCTAAGGACCTTAAAATACCAAAACCGCAAAGTTTTGGCCATTTCAGTAAAAACTGTGAAGTTCTTAAGAAATTCTAGGCATTTTCCAATTTCAGGAGCTGCAGCGCATTGAATCGCACTGAAGCACTTTTCGCGTGGTAGTGCATTTTCGCGCTGCAGTTTTTGGTAGTGCTTTTCAGGCTCTAGCGCGCAGCTACAATAGGTTTACATTTCATAATTTCAGGCACTGCAGCGCGCTGGATCATGTAGGAGCGCTTTCGTGCAGCAGCGCGTGGCTAAAATAGGTTCATATTTGACATAATTCTGTCCCGCTAGGGTCCTAGGCACCTTAAAATACTAAACCGTGAAATTTTAGCCATTTCAGCCAAAACTGGGTAGTTTTAAAGAAATTCTAGGTATTTTGCAATTTCAGGCACCGCAGGGCGCTGAATCGCCCTAGAGCGCTTTTCGCACGGTAGCACTTTTCGCGCTGCAGTGCCCAAGAGCACTTTTCGCACGGCAGCGCGCGGTAGCGCTTTTCGCGTTCTAGCGCCATGCTAAAATTGGTTCATATTTGATATAATTCAGTCCCACTAGGGTCCTACGTACCTTAAAATATGAAAATCGTGAAGTTTTAGCCATTTCATCAGCCAAAACTGGGCAGTTTTTAAGGAATTCAAGGAATTTTGCAATTTTAGGCGCTGCAGCGCGCTGAATAGCGCTGGAGCGCTTTTCGAGCGGCAGCACTTTTCACGCTGTAGCGTGCGGTAGCACTTTTCGCGCGACAGTGCATGGCTAAAATAGGTTCACATTTGATATAATTTTGTCCCACTAGGGTAATAGGCACCTTAAAATACCAAAACTGTGAAGTTTTAGCCATTTCTGCCAAAATTGGGCAGTTTTTAAGAAATTCTATGCATTTTGCAATTTCAAGAGCTCCAGCGCGCTAAATAGCGCTGGAGCGCTTTTCGCACGGTAGCGTTTTTTGCACTGGAGAGCATGGTAGCACTTTTTGCGCAGCAGCGCACAGCTAAAATAGGTTCACAATAGTATAATTCAATCCCACTATGGTCCAAGGACCTTAAAATACAAAAACTGTGAAATTTTGGCCATTTCAGCCAAAATTGGGTAGTTTTTAAGAAATTCTGGGCATTTTACAATTTCAGGCGCTCCAGCGTGCTGAATCGGGTGGAGCGCTTTTTGCGCGGTAGCTCTTTTCATGTTGCAGTGCTCGGGAGGACTTTTTGCGCTCAAGTGAGCGGTTACAATAGGTTCACATTTAATATAATTCAGTCCCACTAGGGTCTTACGGATCTTAAAATACCAAAACCGTGAAGTTTTAGCCATTTCAGCCAAAACTGAGCAGTTTTTAAGAAATTCTAGTCATTTTGCAATTTCAGGCACTGTTGCGCGCTAAATCATGTCGTAGCACTTTTAGCGCTTTTCACGCTGCAGCGTACGATAGCGCTTTTCGCGCGGCAGCACGTGGCTAAAATAGGTTCACATTTAATATAATTCTGTCCCACTAGGGTCCTAGGCACCTTAAAATACCAAAATTGTGAAATTTTAGCAATTTTAGCCAAAACTGGGTAGTTTTTAAGAAATTCTAGGCATTTTGCAATTTGAGGGATGGCAGCGCGCTGAATCACGTTGAATCGTGCTGGAGCCCTTTTCGCGCGGCAGCGCGTCGTAGCGATTTTCGCGCTGCACTGCGCGGTAGCGCTTTTCGCGCGACAGTGCGCGGTTAAAATATGTTCATATTTGATATAATTGAGTCCCATTAGAGTCCTAGGGACCTTAAAATACTAAAACCGTGAAGTTTTGGAGAGTTCAGCCAAAATTAAGTTCTTAAGAAATTCTTGGCATTTTACAATTTCAGGCGCTACAGCGCGCTGAATCGCGGTGGAGAACTTTTCGCGAGGCAGCGCGCGGTAGCACTTTTTGCGCTGCAAAGGGCGGTAGCTCTTTTCGCGCAGTAGTGCGCAGCTAAAATAGGTACACATTTGAAATAATTTAATCCCACTACGGTCCAAGGGACCTTAAAATACCCAAACCCTTAAATTTTGGTCATTTAAGCCAAAACATGGCAGCTTTTAAGAAATTCTAGGCATTTTGCAATTTCAGGCGCTGAATCGCGCTGGAGCGCTTTTCGCACGGTAGCGTTTTTTGCACTATAGTGCGCGATAGCACTTTTCGCGCAGCAGCGCGCGACTAAAATAGGTTCACATTTGATATATTTCTATCCCACTAGGGTCATAAAGACCTTAAAAGTCCAAAACTGCGAAATTTTGGCAATTTCAGGCACTGGGTAGTTTTTAAAAAATTCTAGGCATTTTACAATTGCTGGCACTGCAGCGCACTGAATCGACCTAGAACACTTTTTGAGCGGCAGCGCGCAGTAGCGCTTTTTGCGCTGCAGTGCTCGGTAACGCTTTTCGCGTGGCAGCGTGTGGGATCACTTTTCGCGCTCCAGCGTGCGGCTTAAATAGGTTCACATTTGATATAATTTTGTCCCACTTGGGTTATAGGGACCTCAAAATACCAAAACTGTTAAATTTTGGCCATTTCAGCCAAAACGGGGCAGTTTTTAAGAAATTCTACTACGCATTTCGCAATTTCAGGCGCTGTAGCGCGCTGAATCGCGCTGCAGCGCTTTTCGCGCTGTAGTGCTCGGTAGTGCTTTTCGAGCGGCAGCGTGCGGTATCATTTTTCATGCTCTAGCGCTCTGCTACAATACGTTCACATTTTATATAATTCAGGCCCACTAGGGTCCAAGGGACCTTAAAATACAAAACCATGAAGTTTTGGCCATTTCAGTCTAAACTGGGTAGTTTTTAAGAAATTATAAGCATTTTGCAATTTTAGGCGCTGCAGCGCATTGAATCGGGCTGGAGCGCTTGTCGCTCTGCAGTGCTCGGTAGCGCATTTCGCGTGGTAGCGCGTGATATCATTGTTCGCACTCCAGGACGGGACTAAAATAGATTCACATATGATATAATTCTGTCCCACTAGGGTACTAGGGACCTGAAAATACCAAAACCGTGAAATTTTGGCCATTTCAGTCAAAACTGGGCAGTTTTTATGAAATTCTAGGCATTTTGCTATTTCAGGCGCTGCAGCGCGCGGAATCGCGCTGGAGCGCTTTTCGCACGGCAGCGCTTTTCGCGCGGTAGCGCTTTTTGCTCTCTAGCACGCAGTTAAAATAGGTTATCATTTGATATAATACTGTCCCACTAGGGCCCTACGTACCTTAAAATACCAAAACCATGAAGTTTTAGCCATTTCAGCCAAAATTGGGCAGTTTTTAAAAAATTCTATGCATTTTGCAATTTCAGACGCTGCAGCGCGTTGAATCGCGCTGGACCGCTTTTCGAGCGGCGGTCGCGGTAGCGCTTTTCGCGCAGCAGCGCGTGGCTAAAATAGGTTCACATTTGATATAATTCAGTCCCGCTAGGGTCCTAGGGACCTTAAAATACCAAAACCGTTAAGTTTTGGCTATCCCAGGAAAAACTGGGAAGTTTTAACAAAATTCTAGGCATTTTGCAATATCAGGCGCTGCAGTGCGCTGAATCATGCTGGAGCGCTTTTCGAGTAGTAGCGCTTTTCGCGGTGCAGTGCTTGGTAGCGCTTTTCGCGCGGCAGCACTTCTCGCGCGGCAGTGCGCGGCTACAATAGTTCACATTTGATATAATTCAGTCCCACTAGGGTCCTATGGACCTTAAAATACCAAAACTATGAAGTTTTAGCCATTTCAGCCAAAACTGGGTAATTTTTAAGAAATTCTAGGCATTTTCCAATTTCAGGTGCTGCAACGCGCTGAATCGCGCTAGAACGCTTTTCAAGCGGCAGTGCGTGGGAGCGCTTTTCACATGGCAGCGCGCGGTTAAAATTGGTTCACATTTGATATAATTCAGTCTCACTATGGTCCTAGGGACCTTAAAATACCAAAACTATGAAATGCTGGCTATTTTAGCGAAAACTGGGCAGTTTTTAAGAAATTATAAGCATTTTGCAATTTCAGGCGCTGCAGCGCGCTGAATCACGTTGGAGCACTTTTCGCGCTGCAGTGCTCTGTAGCGTATTCGTGCAGCAACGCGCGGTAGCGCTTGTCGCGCTCTAGCGCGCAGCTACTATAGGTTCACTTTTGATATAATTCAGTCCTCTAGGATCCTAGGGCAGACGAAATGGCGCACGAGCAAGCCAAAGACCGTGCGCTGCTGCAGATTTATCTTAAAATACCAAAACAGGAAGTTTTGGCTATTTCAGCCAAAACTGGGCAGTTTTTTAAAAATCCTAAGCATTTTGCCAGGCGCTGGAGCGCTTTTCGCGCTGCAGTGCTCGGCAGCGATATTCGCGCGATAGCGCGTGGTAGCGCTCTTCGTGCTCTAGCGCGCGGCTAAAATAGGTTCACATTTGATATAATTCAGTCCGCTAGGATCTTAGGGACCTTAAAATAACAAAACCGTAAAATTTTGGCTATTTCAGCATAAACTAGGAAGTTTTTAAGAAATTCTAGGCATTTTGCAATTTCAGGCGCTGCAGCGCTTTGAATCGCGTTGGAGCGCTTTTCGCGCTGCAATACTCGGTAGCGATATTCGCACGGCAGCACGCGATAGCGCTTTTCGGGCTCTAGCGTGCGGCTACAATAGGTTCCCATTTAATATAATTATGTCCCACTAGGTCCAAGGGACCTTAAAATACCAAAATCGGAAAATTTTGGCCATTTCAGGTAAAACTGGGCAATTTTTAAGAAATTCTAGGAATTTTGTAATTTCAGGCACTGCAGCGCGCTGAATTGCGCTGGAGCGCTTTTTACGCGTTAGTACTTTTTGCGCTGCAGCGTGCGGTAGTGCTTTTCGCGCCACCGTGCGCGGTTTAAATAGGTTCACATTTCAGCCAAAATAGGCATCTTAAAATACTAAATCGTGAAGTTTTGGCTATTCAGCCAAAACTAAGCAGTTTTGAAGAAATTCTTGGCATTTTACGACTTCAGGCGCTGCAGCGTGCTGAATCGCGCTGGAGCACTATTCGCACGGGAGCGCTTTTTGCGCGGCAGTACGCGGTAGCACTTATCGCGCTGCGGCGCATGGCTAAAATAGGTTCACAAATTCAGTCTCGCTAGGGTCCTAGGGACCTTAAAATACCAAAATCGTGAAATTTTTATCATTCAAGCCAAAACTGGGCAATTATTAAAAAATTCTAGGCATTTTGCTATTTCAGGCGCTACAGCGCGCTGAATCGTGCTGGAGAGCTTTTCGCACGGTAACATACAATAATGCTTTTCATGCTGCAGTGCTCGGTAGCGCCTTTTGCTCGGTAGCGCGCCATATCACTTTTTGCGCTCCAGCGCGCCACTAAAATAGGTTCACATTTGATATAATTCTATCCCATTTGGGTTCTAGGGACCTTAAAATACCAAAACCGTTAAATTTTGGCAATTTCAATCAAAACTACGCAGTTTTTAAGAAATTCTAGGCATTTTGCAATTTTTGGCCCTGTAGCGCGCTAAATCGCGCTGGAGCGCTTTTCACGCGACAGTGCGCGGTAGTGTTTTTCGCGCTGTAGAGCACGGTAGCGCTTTTCGCGCAGCAACACACGGCTAAAATAGGTTCACATTTGATAATTCTGTCGCACTAGGGTCCTAGGAACCTTAAAATTCCAAAATCGTGAAATTTTGTCCATTTCAGCCAAAACTGAGCAGTTTTTAAGAAATTATATTCATTTTGCAATTTCAAGTGCTACAGCACGCTGAATCGCGCTGGAGCGCTTTTTGCATGGTAGCGTGCGGAAGCACTTTTCGTGCTGCAGCGCGCGCTAAAATAAGTTCACATTTGATATAGTTCTGTCCCACTAGGGTCCTAAGGACTTTAAAATATCAAAACCGTGAAGTTTTAGCCATTTCAGCCAAAACTAAGCAGTTTTTAAGAAATTATTGGTATTTTACAATTTCAGACGCTGCAGCGCGCTGAATCGCGCTGGAGCGCTTTTCGCGCATCAGCGCGCGGTAGCCCTTTTTGTGCTGCAGCGCACGATAGCGCTTTTCGCACAGCAGCTCGCGGCTAAAACAAGTTCACATTTGATATAATTCAGTTCCACTAGGGTCCAAGGGACCTTAAAATACAAAAACTATGAAATTTTGGCCATTTCAGCCAAAACTGGGCAGTTTTAAAGAAATTATAGGCATTTTGGAATTTCAGGCGCTCCAGCGTGCTGAATCGCGCAAGTGCTCTTTTTGAGCGGCAACGCGCTAGAGTGCTTTTCGCGCGGCAGCGTGCGGCTAAAATCGGTTCACATTTGATATAATTCAGTCCACTAGAGTGTGGGGCACCCGTACTAACAACAAGGAAGTACGGTGCTCCAACTATGGCAAATCTCCAACTTAAGTAAAGTTAGGTAACCTAACCTGCCTTAAGCCAAGGACTTGTCACCAAGTGCTATAATATTCATTAATATATATATTTATAAATATCAAAGTGGCAGAAGCAATCGGCGACTAGTAACATCCACAAGCATATTAGTAGAAAGAGGGAAAAACAATATAGTAACTCATCGAGCAGCAGAAATGAAACACATCCAAAATTAATTATTTCAAACTGAATTTTAAAGAGAATGAAAATGTCTCTCAATCTCACTGAAGTTAAATGCAAGATCTATCTAAACAGCAGTAGCACGATCCTCCTTCTGAACCTGTTCCTCTTCTGTGACACTGCCCACGAACACGTCTAAATCTGAAATTTATTGGTATCACAAATGCCAGGGCCCCAACCAACAAAACAAAAAGGTTACAGTTTGACAATTTCTCTAAGTACATTTTAGGCTATTTTAATGAACAGAATATTTTAAAGATATCACATTTAAATTAACTAAATATTCAAGCAGTAATAGGTGCAACAAGCTATGGAGAAACGGTAACTATAAACTATCCATTTATAGCCAGCAACTAGTATGAAGAACATACAATGTAAAATAAATAAGGTGAGGCTTAAAGCTAAAAAGAAATAGCAACTACAATATAATTCTGAATCTAATATGCTTATGATCATATTAACATACGCTGAGTATACGAAAGAAACATGAGTACTGAAAACATGTAATTCTAGCATCCTAACAATGCCAATATATATAAGTAAACCTTATGAGTATACATACAACATGCTAATTAAGAAAAGGAAAAGAAAATAATACTGAGACATGTGGCAAAAGCAAAGCAATCTATGTAAAGCCACTGAGACATGTGGCAAAGCGAGGAAGTACTAAAAATAAGGCCACTGAAGCATGTGGTAAAGCAAAACAGAAAATAATACTGAATAATCCAACTAAAATAGCAATAAGCTTAAGACATAGTACTGCCATACCAGCCAATAGGCCATATAGGGCCTCCAATATCAATCAATCAATCCCTAGCCTAGCCATCCAAATATGCTAGGTCTGAGTCCAGTCTATACAATACTACTACTGAAAAGGTGGACTAAGCTAGGACATATTCTACCAACTGAAAACAAGGCAAAACTGAATGATATGTAATTCAAATACTAACTTAGGATGTACCATCCATATCCTAAGTTCTCCTATTATGCTCAAGGAATAAAGCTCAATATCCAAGGTATACAAAGCAATATAGTCACGGTAAGCAAGAGACTCAATCTAGACTTATGTGATATATGTTGTTCTCTATTTATCTAATCTAACAGTTCTGAGAAAGTACAAGTTTAGGATCTCCGACATCCAGCTATCGAGTAGAATCTCAGATTTACGTCCTTATAGTTAACATTAGAACTTAACAAGTTCTAATCCAAAATCATGTGACGACTATAAGGTTTTAATATATAAATCAATGACCTAATTTATTAATATTTTACTTTCTTACCTAGATATTAATTAAGTAATTCAAGACTTAAGGATTTAGGACTTAACCTCCACTTTCGTGTCCCAATCCTGAATCCAAGGTAGAAGTCCTATTAAAGATCTAGGGTTCTCAATTACTACCCAAATTAAAGTTAAGGAATCCTATAAGCTAAAAGATCCAGGAATTATGAACTTATTGAAAGGTTATTCTATTAATTATAAGATAAAATAATCAATTAAGAACTTGAGAATCTAATATCTATATTCAGTCTTTTAAGATAATTTCATTATCTCATAGATTGAATCACCCTATACCCACAAGGAAGGCTTCAAAGGGTTAAATAATCAATCACTTAAAGAATTCCAAAGGAGATAATTCAATTCAAGTAGAAGATCTAAAGTCTAAGGTCTAAAATCTAAGATTTGATTTTTGATCACTTTAGACTTTAAACTAGGTTTTCAACTTAGACTATACTAACTACATTTCTTTTGGTATTTAAGTTTAAAATCTAACTAAATGGAACTTATTGAGGTAATATTTAACCATTGTAATTGTTAGATTTAAGTACTAAGGCCAAATGACTCTTTTAGGATCACTTAAGATCTAAGTGTCTTAATTAGGGTTTAAGTGACGATTTTTTGAATTAATGTCCAAGTCATTAGTATTATTAGCTGAGGAGTTTAGAGAACATTTGTAGTCTATATTAGGGTTAATTTACTGAATTTCCCAAGGTTTAAGGGTATTTAAGCACATCTCGGCTAAAATGACCAAAATACCCCTCATAAGGCTAAAATTGGGATTTAAGGGTTTAGTTATATAAATTAGATCTAATCTAGTTTAATGGGTTTCATATTGATTAATGAAGTGGGAAATACCCTTATCTTAGGTTTTGACAACCTAATTAAGCTAATTAACACTAATCTTATTTTTAGGCTAAATAGAGTGGTTAGAGAATTTAGGGCACTCTAGGGCAATCCAACCTTACACTTAGGTTCTAATAGACTTAAGATGTCACTAGGAATTTCCCTACCAAAAATCAGAGACTAATTTAGGGTTTAATTTACTAATCCTTAATTAGGGTGATTAAGGAGTGATTAAGGAAATTAAATATCCAAAACTGATCTTAAGAGTCTAACATCATTTTTTAGGGTTCAATGAGCAATCAGAGCCCTTAATTACTTAATTTGGTTATTAATTGAATTTATTATGATTTAATTAAAAACAAAAAAGGTTTGATCAATTATTTTAAATCCAACCATTGGATCTGTGATTTTATTCTATATTTAGATTTGTTGTATTTTTCTGATTCAAATGGTATATTGGATCATACCATTTGGATCTGTATAGCTAAAGTTATTTAAATAACTTATTCTGTATGTTTATTTAAATTAAAACTGTAGTATTTAATTAATTAACTACATAACCATTAAAAATGCATTCCTATAATTAATTTAATAGACGCGGGCCAAAATCGAAATCGCGCAGGACAGGGTCGGCCCGGCCCAAAAGGGTCGTCTCTTTCTCTCGACGGGTCCGTCCCAGGCGAACTTCCGCACTGAAATTCTCGGCGCTCAGAAGATAACGGTGGCTCAGCTTGATCCCTACACATTACTAGGATCGAGACGCGTCGATCGGACTAAGAACCCCCATCTGGGATGCATTGAATCGCTAGATGACTACTTAGCGCAAACGGTCTCACCCGAAGCTTTTAGGGTTTATTGTGAGGAGTAAATTCTCCTCACAGAGATGACCACTTGGCCAAAGCTTGAACCCTACACCATCCTGGTGGTGAGGCGGATCGAAGCCCTCTGGTCACGAGCTTCGGGGTGACCTGGATCGGTGGATCCCTACTCGAGCTCGGCTGCGAGCTTGAAGCATGGACCAAACGATCGATCGGTCGGGGTAGGCTAGCCCAGACCCTAGGAGAAATTACATTGGGTTTCCTAAGTGGCTAAGGCGGTCTAGACTACATCCAGAGGCTTATTCAGACACTAGAATGGAAATTGAACTTTTTGAGTTCAGGGGAAGAAGGTTGTACCTCGATTAGACGAATTGTGGTGGCCGAGAGGGAATGGCTAGCTCAGGAACTCTCCCAGCAGTCTCGATGGCTATGCAGGGGGTCTGAATGCCAGACCTTACCCTTTATCAGCTGTGTTCAACAGGTTCAGGCATCGGGATTGTCGAGAGCTCCAGGGACTTCAACTAAAAGGATTAGTGGGTCTCAGTGAGCAAAGGAGGTCACTGAGGTGAGCCGAGGGTACTTATAGGCATTAGGGGCTACGGGGGTGGCTTCTTGAGCTCGGGCATGGAGTGGAGGCTCGGGCCGAGGCCCTTTCCATGTTCCCAAAATTGGGAGGGTCCAAGCCTCCCGTGCCATCCTACTGGGTTCGGCCACTCCCGGAAGGATCCTAACGGCCTAGGGGATAAGACAGGAGGGAGTGGGGGACAATGCTGGCGTGGTACGGTACGAGCAAAAATTCCCTATGGGCCTTTGATCGAGTGGAAATGATGATCCACAGTGGCGGGGCTCATCTCCATCGTCTGATCGTGATACCGTTGCAGATTGATGGTCTAATGTGGCTCCCAATTAACAGAACTGCGGAAGAGATCTCGGGCGTCGGATATAAGATGCTGATTGAGTGGCAGGGATCTAATCCCGGTGCACGGTAGCGCAAGCCGTTGGATTAAACGCGCACAGAGGCGCGCCGAGCATCGGGTGGTTTAAGTCTATGCGGCGCTATTGAGACCCCGCAGCGGATCTGCCGCGGTCCCGACAGCAAATCCCGACTCTTAAAAATTAAATAAAATTTAATTTAAATAAAATAAAATAATTAAATAATATATAATTATTCATAAATATTTTAAATCCAATATAAGACCAAATGAGCTCCAAAAATTCCTAAAAATTCATTGTTAGCTAATTAGGGTATGAGGAATTAAAAAATGAAATCGGATTTTAATTTGGAGATCAAAGTAATTTAGGTATTTTCAGGGCTTAAAAATAGCCATAAATACCAAATTTTCTATTTTAGCTCCGATTGATTTCAAACTTCTAGGATTAGGTTTAAATGACCCAATGAGTCTAATGGAATCAAAATCAAAGGTTGGTTTGGATTAAATAATTCAAATTTAGCTATGGTAACAACTAGGGTTGTTACAAACTCCCCCACTTAAGAATGATGTCGTCCCCGACATCACCTAAGTGAAGAAAAAATATACTGGGACCACACAAGTTTTAAATATGATTGATAGAAAAGAGGAGAACAATACCTGAGTTTGCAAAGAGCTGGGGATATCTATTGCGCATATCCACCTCTTTCTCCCAAGTAGATTCTTCGAATGATCAATTTTTCCACTGAATTTTAACCATAGGAATTGAACGATTCTGATAGGTTCTTTGGCATACGAAAGATCGGGTTGAATCTCTACTGCTGGAAGTTGAACGAGATGAGAAGGGTCTCGAAGACATCTTCTTAATGATGATACATGAAATATGTTGTGAACAGCTACAAAGCCATCAGGAAGGCTTAACCGGTAGGCAGATGATTCTACTTTGGCCAAAACTTTGAAAGGTCCAACATAGCGGGGACTAAGTTTCTCGACTACGCCAAATCTGAAGACACCTTTCATTGGACTGACCTTTAGATAAGCAGAATCTCCCACATTGAATTCTAGGAGACGGTGGTGAGAATCATGATACTTGCTCTGACGATCTTGAGCTAAACGAATTCTCTGCTGAATTAATTTGATCTTATTTCTGGTTTCTTCAACTAATTCTGAACCAAAGAGTTGAACGCTTCCTGTTTCTGACCAACCTAGTGGACTACTGCATTTTTTACCATACAGTGCTTCATAAGGGGCCATCTTAATACCGGCTTGAAAACTATTATTATAGGCAAACTCCACTAATAGAATGTGATATTCTCAGGAACCAGCAAATTCAAGAATACATATCCTAAGCAAATCTTCCAAAACTTTGTTCACTCTTTCAGTTTGACCATCCATTTGAGGATGAAAAGCTGTACTCAAGGCTAGAGTTATACCTAGATCTTGATGCACAGCTTGCCAAAACTTGGAAGTAAATCTACTATCTCTATCAGATACGATTGACTTCGGAATCCCATGCAATCTGACAATTTCTTTGACGTAGAGTTTTGCTAACTTCTCTGCAGAATCTATTTGATGGATGGGAAGAAAATGCGCTGATTTAGTTAAACGCTCCACTATCACCCAGATCGCATCAGCACCTGATTTTGCACGAGGCAATCCCATGAAAAAATCTATAGATATATCGAACCATTTCCATTCAGGGATATCTAATGGATGCAAAAGACCACTGGGTCTTTGGTGTTCGGCCTTCACTAAGTTACAGGCATGACATTTGGCCACAAAGTCAGCTATATCTTTTTTTATACTTGGCCACCAAAATGATTGTTTTAGGTCCTGGTACATCTTAGTACTGCCTGGATGGATATGGTATCCAAAATTATGGCCCTCGACTAACACTTCTTGATGCATGGAATTAGGAATCCACAATCGATTACCTTGATAAATTACACCATTCCGCAATTGCAGATCATGACAAAGACCACCTTCAATATCTGCTTTAAGCTTCAAATACTCATTATCTTTGGTTTGTGAGATAGAGACATCTCGGTGGAAAGTGGGTTCCACATTAATATTTGCTAATAGCAAACTCAGCATATCGCCATTGACTGGAGAAATCTTGAGCTTATGAAATTTAGGTTCTAAAGAACTGGATGCAATCATAGAGGTTAAAGTAGCATGACAACTAAGAGCATCGGCCACTACATTCGCTTTTCCTGGATGATATTGGAGACTGAGATCATAATCGCTGATGAGCTCCAACCATCTTCTCTGGCGGTAGTTCAACTATCCATGGGTGAAGATATACTTCAAACTTTGATGATCAGTGAAAATTGAACACTGCACTCTGTATAGATAGTGGCGTCATATCTTCAAGGCAAATATCACGGCTGCCAGTTCAAGATCATGGACTGGATAATTTCGCTCATGGGGTTTTAACTGACGAGAGGCTTAGGCAATTACCTTACTTTCTTGCATTAAAACACAACCTAGACCGATTCCAGAGGCATCGGTATATACTTGATAGTTCAAACTTCTTTAGGTAAAACAAGAACTGGAGCGGTAGAAAGTGCATCTTTTAGAGTTTGAAATGCTTCCTCGCATTCAGGACTCCAAATGAATGGAACGACCTTTTGAGTCAATTTAGTGAACGGTGAAGCAATCTTGGAAAATCCTTTAATAAACTTTCTGTAGTATCCCGCTAATCCCAGGAAAGTTCTAATGTCAGTGACAGACTTAGGTTGAGCCTAGTCCTGAATAGCACTTACTTTACTCTGATCTACATGAATACCCTGAGCATTGACTACATGCCCCAAGAATGCACTAGGCAAATCTTCTGGAAATACATCGGTGAATTCTTTGACTACCTAATAATCAGCAAGAGAGATACTCTCTTTTGTTTTGCCCATCATGCTAACTAGGTAAGTATTATAACCCTTAACAATCAACTGTTCAGCTTTAATTACATTTATTAAGGATAGCTGCGTGCTGGTCTTTCCTACAAATGTTTCAGGCTTGCCTTGAGAATGGAGAGTGACTTTCTTTTTATGATTGTTTATCACAGCATCATTGTCACTGAGCCAATTCATCCCAAGCATAATATCAAAGTTAGCTATTGGCAGGACGATTAGTTTGGCCTGAAATTCTTGATCATTTATCGGGACTTTGATATTACAAAATTTATGGGCACTTAGTTGGGTTCCAGATGGAAGCGCAACACTCAACGTTTGGGCTAGGTTGTATGCATGAAGTTTAAAGCTTTTGGAAAATTGTTCAGAGATAAACGAGTGACTGGCACCGGTATCGAGCAATACATTACAAGGTTGGTTGTTGAAATAAAGTGTGCCTAAATTTACATAGTTTTGCATCAACAACTTGAAAATATTTAAAATATAGAAATACAATTTAGCAAGAGAGAGGTTTAGGAGTGTGTACCTGAAACTACATTATTGTCCTCTGCGGCTTCAATAGGAGTCAAGGCATATACTCGTGCAGGGCCAGCAGGATGATTGTTAGGCTACCGTCGCTAATAGTTTTGAGAAAGGGGAGTTGGTGGCTGTGTGTGAGTAACTTCAGAAGCAGGTGCTGGCATTATGTCCAAATTTGGTTCCCTCCGGTTTAACGAAGTTGACCTGAACACTTGCTTCTTTTGGTAAGGCTTCATTGGAACTCCATCTATCATTTTCGTGTGGTCGCACTGATAGAACTTGTGGCCTGTACGCCCACAATTGAAACACCTCTGGCCAAAGTGGTAACACTTACCATACGGATGGGGCTTAGTACAGTTTTGAATTTATTCGGCAGTAGATGCAGCTTCTAGCTGATATACTTTTGCAGGGTTGGATCCGTATCTCTTGAAGTTTCCCCGCAGGTTTAGAGTTGTTTGTGCTTTTCGCTTAAGATCCTCTTCAAATTGGTGATGCTCAATCACCTTAGCCGTTTCCACCAGTTTGAAGAAGCTTGTTAGACAGAGCGGCACGATCTGGTTTTTCAGTGAACCTCGAAGTCCACAAAGAAAGCGATGGCACTTAGCTGACTCAAACTGAGTAACTTCTGGTGCGAAACGATCAATTTACAAAATTCCCTTTCATATTCAGCTACTGAACGACTCCCTTGAGTCAACCTCTTGATTCTGTCTGCAATAATGTTTTGTGCGGATGGGGGAATGAATTATATCTTGAAGGCCTTAACGAACTCATCCCAGGGGATGTCCTCTAACTCGTAGTCAGCAAACTTGGTATTTCAAATCTCTTCCCACCAATATTCTACTTCCGCATGAAACAGACGGGTGGCGAGACGGACAGCTTCCGAGTTCGGGACCTTCAGACTAATGAGATCCCTTTCCATAGCCTTCAACCAATCGGCTGTATCCATTGGTGACAGGTTCCCACCAAAGGTTGGAGGCCTTAACCTCAGAAAATTGTGAAGGAGATTATCTGCTGAATAATGTGAAGAAGGAGCAGCTTGTGGAGCATATACTGTTGGAGCAGTGACAGTGACTGGAGTTGCACGATCATTTATAAATTTCTGCATAACGAGCGCCTGTTGAGCTTGATTTTCCAACAGAGTTGCCACCATGGCTCCTAGAAGAGCCATCTCATCGTTAGAACTACTAGAGGCAACAGTGTTCTTGACAGGAGTAACGGTAGGTGGTGATCCGGAATCTATTCTAGTTTAATTTCTTAAAGAAAAGGACAAACTCAGAATTTACTCTAAGGAAGGGAAATCAAAATCTTTCATTAATTATAGAAATAAGGGATTACAATGCCAAAACATTAAATATAATAGGGTTGTTTGAGAATGAGATAACATTTATCCTAACTATCACTCAAACATTATCAATATACTCTGCCCTAAAGGCTACACAAAAGTCCTCAAAAATGACGTCCCGACGCTTCCTGTTACGCTTCTTCTCGAGCCTCGCCATGGTCTCATACCACCAAACTCCGACGTAATCCGACATCAAGTCTGTCATAATATCTACATAAAGTGACTCAGGACACTCTATGCGTATCAGAATGGACTCCACTCGGCTCAACCATTCTTGTGCGTATATGGGAAAGTTGAGCCCTCGATATACAGTTTGCTGTAGAAGCTTCTCCAGGACTAGGATCCCTTTTGCCAAAACTCCTTCAATCTGTCAGTTGCTTTCCTGCCTCCACTTGAAGCTACAGCTCCAAACTATCTTGAAAGCATGCAGATAATAGTTTATATCGGACTCTCCAGAATTCATTTGACTCTGAGGATAGAATTTTATTACATTTGTGTTAGACTCCAGATGACTAAATTATTAGGATGGGAGTATTCTCCTCCTACATATTGCATAGAGTTACTAACACTACTATGTTATGGATGTTACTTATATTGATGTTTATATTTTAGAAGAACGATCCATTAGGTAGAATGGTATCATAGATCCCATTCTGTCACTTTATGGTGTTCTCTGATACCAACTGTGGGGCCCCCGTACTAACAACAAGGAAGTACGGTGCTCCAACGGTGGCAAATCTCCAACTTAAGTAAAGTTAGGTAAACCCAACCTGCCTTAAGCCAAGAACTTATCACCAAATGCTATAACATTCATCAATATATATATATATATATATATATATATTTATATATATCAAAGTGGTAGAAGTAATAGGCGAGTAGTAACATCCACAAGCATATATAGTAGAAAGAGGGAAAAACAATATAGTAACTCATCGAGCTGCAGAAATGAAACACATCCAAAATTAATTACTACAAACTGAATTTTAAAGAGAATGAAAATGTCTCTCAATCTCACTGAAATAAAATGCAAGATCTAACTAAACAGCAGTAGCACGATCCTCCTCCTGAACCTGTTCCTCTTCTGTGACACTGCCCACGAACACGTATGAATCTGAAATTTGTCGGTATCACAAATGCCAGGGCCTCAGCTAACAAAACAAAAAGGTTACAGTTAGACAATTGTCTAAGTACATTTTAAGCTATTTTAATGAACTGAATATTTTAAAGATATCACATTTAAATTAGCTAAACATGCAAGCAGTAATAGGTGCAACAAGCTATGGAGAAACAGTAACTATAAACTATCCATTTATAGCCAGCAACTAGTATGAAGAACATACAATGTAAAATAAATAAGGTGAGGCTTAAAGCTAAAAAGAAATAGCAACTATAATACAATTCTGAATCTAATATGCTTATGATCATATTAACACATGCTGGGTATATGAAAGAAATATGAGTACTAAAAACATGCAATTCTAGCATCCTAACCATGCCAATATATATAAGTAAATCATGTGAGTATACATACAACATGCTAATTAAGAAAAGGAAAAGAAAAGAATACTAAGATATGTGGCAAAAGCAAAGCAATCTATGTAAAGCCACTGAGACATGTGGCAAGTGAGAAAGTACTAAAAATAAGGCCACTGAAGCATGTGATAAAGCAAAACAGAAAATAACACTGAATAATCTAACTAAAATGGCAATAAGCCTAAGACATAGTACTGCCATACCAGCCAATAGGCCATACAGGGCCTCCAATATCAATCAATCAATCCCTAGCCTAGCCATCCAAATATGCTAGGTCTGAGTCTAGTCTATACAATACTACTACTGAATATGTGGATTAAGCTAGGACATATTCTACCAACTGCAAATAAGGCAAAACTGAATAATATGCAATTCAAATACTAACTTAGGATGTACCATCCATATCCTAAGTTCTCCTATTATGCTCAAGGAATAAAGCTCAATATCTAAGGTATGCAAAGCAATCTAGTCAAGGTAAGCAAGAGACTCAATCTAGACTTATGTGATATCTGTTGTTATCTATTTATCCAATCTAACTATTCTGAGAAGGTACAAGTTTAGGATCTCCGACATCCAGCTATCGAGTAGAATCTCAGATTTACGTCCTTAAAAAGTTAACATTAGAACTTAACAAGTTCTAATCCAAACTCATGTGACGACTATATAGTTTATGTAAGTAAATCAATGACCTAATTTATTTATAGTTTACTCTCTTACCCGAATCTTGATTAAGTAAATCAAGATTTAAGGATTTAGAACTTAAACCCTATGTTGAGTTCAAATCCAAAATCCAAGGTAATATCCTAGTTAGGATCTATGGTTCATACTTATTACCCAATTTAAAGGTAAAGGATCCTATAAGCTAAAAGATTCAAGAACTAAGAACTTAGTGAAAGGCTATTATACTGATTATAAGATAAATTAATCAATTAAGAACTTGAGAATCTAAGATCTATATTTAACCTTTAAGATAATTTTATTATCTTATAGATTGAATCATCCTATACCCACATGGAAGGTTCCAAACAATTAAACAATCAATCATTAAAGAATTTCAATTGGAGATGGTTCAATTTCAAATTAAAGATCTAAGTCTAAGATCTAAGATCTAAAGATCTGAGGTTTGATCACTTTAGATCTTTAAATTAGAGTTTTATCTTAAGAGCTTTTGTTTGTGATTCTTTAAGGATCTAAGTTCCCAGTTAAACTATTTGGAGCTTATTAAGGCTAAAATTGACAATTTTAAGTATTAGGTTAAACATCAAACTCATATTGACCTTTTTATGGCTACTTAAGATCTAAGGATCTGATGTTTGATCACTTTAGACCCTAAGCTAAATTTTAACTCAGACTTTACCAAATATATTTCTTTTAAGTTTTAGCTCTTAGGTTAACCTTACTGAACTTATTAAGGTGATATTTAATCATCTCCATTATTAGATTCAAGGATTAATGCAAATGACTCTTATAAGATCACTTAAAATCTAAGCGTCTTAATGAGGGATTAAGTGGATATTTCTTAAATTGATGATCACATTAGCATTACTATTAGTCTAAGAGTTCAGAGAACATTTCTAATCTAACTTAGGATAGTTCACTGAAATTTCCAAGGTTTAAGGAGCATTTAAACATATTTTGGTCAAAATGACCAAAATGCCCCTCTTAAGGGTAAAATTAGGATTTTAGGGTTTAGTTACCCAAGTTGGATCTAATCTATTTTAATGAGTTTCATATTGATTAGAGAAGTGAGAAACACACTTATATTATGTTTTCATGACCTAATTAATCTTAATTAGCACTAATTACTTATTTAAGGCAATTAGGGTGATTAGTGAACATATGCCTTCTTAGGGCAATCCAACCTTATGCTTAGGTTAATACAGACCTAATATGACATTAGGAATAACCCCCACCCAAATTAGAGGCTTAATTAGGGTTAATTTCACTAATCCTTATTTAAGGTGATTAAGGAGTGATTAAGAAAAATAATTATCCAAAATTAAATTTAAGGGTGTGATATTGTTCCTTAGGATACAAGGAGTAATCAGAGCCCTAAATCTCATAAATTGGATACTTAAATAATTTTATATGATTTAATTAATGACAGCAAAGAGTTTGGCAAATAAATTTTAATTCAACCATTGGATCTAAGATTTTATTTTATATTCAGATTCCTTAAATTTTTCTAATTCAAATGGTATATTGGATCATACCATTTGGATCAGTATAGCCAAAGTTATTCAAGTAATTTAATCTAAATGTTATTTAAATTAAAACTATATGATTTAATTAATTAATCGCATAACCTTTAAAAATACGATCCTATAATTAATTAATTACCCGCGGCCCGAAATCGAACTGCGCGGGCCGGGTAGACCCAGCCCAAAATCCAGCGTCTTCTTCCTCTCGAACGCGCCCGCAGCCTGAACCCTAGGGTCAGCTTCCAGCTCCAAATTCTCTGCGCTCCGGTCACGCCATGCCCTAATTTCAATGGCTACACGATCATTGAACCTAGACGCGTCGATTAAACCAAGAAGCCCTAACTGGGAGGCGCTGGATCGATGGAGCGCTACTCGACCGAAGCTCTTCCTCAGGCGCACTTGTGAGGAGTGAATTCTGCTCACATAGTCCACGGGTCGCCGCTATCTTGATCCCTACACGTTCAGGGATCGATGAGGGAGCGATAGGTCAACTCAAGAGGTTCTGAGGTGGTCTGGATCGCTAAGGTGCTACTCGGCGTATTCTTCCGTTTAGAGCTTCGATTGGATCGATCGAGTCCAATCGAATCGATTGATCTGGTCGAACCTAACCCTCGATACCAGTCTACAATTATTGCCGAGGGGTTTCGATACTAAACAGAGGCCTAAATGGCTCAAAAGGACACCGCATTCGAGCGAATTGGCCCGATTGGCTGTGTGCTTTCAGACGGCACTTATGTCGGCTGGCGCACTGCCAGGGCTCACTAGAAGTCTTGGACGACCGCTAGGAACTAGGGAGGGGTCCTAACATAGCATCTAGGCTAGAGACGAGGTGAGTCGAGCTGAATCCAGCTTGACAGAGAGAATGGAAAGAATGGGATGTACTTGAAACAAAGTCGAGCGTGCAAATGGGGATTGCAGAAGGATAGAGGACCTTCGTTGATCCGGTCGCAGCTTTAGGGAACTTGAACGCCAAGTTTACCCTCAGACTAGACTGACAGGGCCTGGTTCACGATTGGATGCAGAGGTCCTCGAGCTTAACAAGAAGAAGTGGGAGTTCCATAGAAGATACGGGGTAAGCAAAGGAAGTCCCAGGTGAGCTCTACGACTATTTATAGCCACTGGAGAGCTTCCAGAGCCATAACCGAGCCGGCAGCTTCGTCCCGTGCCTGCGGATTGGGCTCCGAATGGGAGAGGGTAATTCCGGGAGGATCGACAGGCTATGGTGCGAATGAGATCGTGGTGGACAAGATTCCATTCCTGTACTGCCATGAGGGCAGGACGTTGGAATCCTATCAGGAGTTTCCAGAGGAATCGCGCCCGGGACGATGATGAACAGCGACCAGTAAGGCGCCACCGTTCGATGGGTCTTCAGTTACGACTGCGCGGCCCAGATCTCTTGCTTAACAACGGTCGATCGGGAATGCATATCGCCCGTTGGATCAAATTGAAATGATCCAGCGCTTGATCCGAGCTGCTTAGGGTGGGGCGCGGGAGGCCGTTGGATCGGGCTAACAATCGAGCGGCTACGATCTAATCACGGTGCGGGTAAATCGCGCCGTTGGACGGCTTCGCCAAGATGCGTGCTAGGCATCCTACGGGTGCATAGCTATGCGCCGCTGTCGGGACCCCGCAGCGGATCTGCTGCGGTCCTGACAGCGATTCCTGAGGCTTAATTTTAATTAAATAATTAAATTAATTAATATAATTAAATTAAATAATCATATTAATTCCTATTAAATTTATAGATCCAATTTAGGACCAAATGAGCTCCGAAAATTCCCAAAATTTCACCCTTAGCTAATTAGGATATGAGGAATTCCAAAATGAACTCAGATTTTAATTTGAAGATTTAATTAATTTATGTATTTTTCAGAGCTTAAAAATAGCTAAAAATACCAAAATTTCTATTTTAGCTCCAAATGATTCCAAACTTCTAGGGTTAGGTTTAAATTACCCATTGAATCCAATGGAATCAAAATCAAGCCTTAGTTTAGCTTAATTAATCCAGATTTAGCTGAGATAATAACTAGGGTTGTTACAGACTCTCCCACTTAAGAATGATGTCGTCCCCGACATCACCTAAGTGAAGAAAGATTCTATTGATGTAATACAAACTTAAATACAATTGATAGGAAATAGAAGGACAGTACCTGAGTTTGCAAAGAGCTGAGGATATTTATTTCGCATATCCGCCTCTTTCTCCCAAGTAGATTCTTCTAACGATCGATTCTTCCATTGAATTTTGACCATAGGAATTGAGCGATTTCTTAGCTGCTTCTGATCATGAGCTAATATTCTGATAGGTTCTTTGGCATATAAAAGATCAGGTTGAATCTCTACTGCCAGAAGTTGAACGAGGTGAGAAGGGTCTCGAAGACATCTTCTCAATGATGATACATGAAATACGTTGTGAACAGCTGCAAAGCCATTAGGAAGGCTAAACCAGTAGGCAGATGATCGTACCTTGGCCAAAACTTTGAAAGGTCCAACATAGCGGGACTGAGCTTCCCAGCAATGCCAAATCTGAAGACACCATTCATTGGACTGACTTTTAGATAAGCAGAATCTCACACATTAAATTCTAGTAGATGTTGATGAGAATCATGATACTTGCTTTGACGATCTTGAGCTAAATGAATTCTCTGTTGAATTAGTTTGATCTTACTACTGGTTTCTTCAACTAATTCTGAACCAAAAAGCTGAACGCTTCCTGTTTCTGACCATGCTAGCGGAGTACTGCATTTTCTCCCATACAGTGCTTCATAAGGGGCCATCTTAATACTGGCTTGAAAATTCTTGTTATAGGCAAACTCCACTAACGGGATGTGATCTTCCCATAAACCAGCAAAATCAAGAATAGATAGCCTAAGCAAATCTTCCAACACTTGATTCACTCTTTCAATTTGACCATCCATTTGAGGATGAAAAGCTGTACTCATGGCTAGAGTCATACCTAGATCTTGATGCACCGCTTGCCAAAACTTGGAAGTAAACCTGCTATCTCTATCTGATACAATTGACTATGGGATCCCGTGCAATCTGACAATTTCCTTGATGTAGAGTTTTGCTAACTTCTCTACAGAATCAGTTTGACGGATGGGAAGAAAATGTGCTGATTTGGTTAAGCGATCTACTATCACCCAGATCGTATCGGCACCTGACTTTGCAGGGGGCAGTCCCATGATAAAGTCCATAGATATATTGAACCATTTCGATACAGGGATATCTAATGGATGCAGAAGACCACCAAGTCTTTGGTGTTCGGCCTTCACTAAATTATAGGCATGACACTTGGCAACAAAGTCAGCTACATCTTTATTTATACCTGGCCACCAAAATGATTCCTTCAAATCTTGGTACATCTTAGTACTGCCTGGGTGAATATGATACCAAGAATTATGGCCTTCGACTAAAACTTCTTGATGCATGGACTTAGGAATCCACAATCGATTACCTTGATAAACTACGCCATTTTGCAACTGCAAATCCTGATGAACACCACCTTCAATATCTGCTTTAAACTTCAGATACTCATCATCTTTGGTTTGCGAGATAGAGACATCTCGGTGGAAACTGGGTTCCACATTAATATTTGTTAATAGCGAACTGAACATATCTCCACTTACTGGAGAAATCCCGAGCTTACGAAATTCAGGTTCTAAGAAATTGGAGGCAATCATAGAGGTTAAAGTAGTACGATGACTAAGAGCATTGGCCACTACATTAGCTTTTCCTAGATGATATTGGATACTGAGGTCATAATCGCTGATGAGCTCTAACCATCTTCTCTGGCGGCAATTCAATTCTCTTTGGGTGAAGATATACTTCAAGCTTTGATGATCAGTGAAAATTGAGCATTGCACTCCGTACAAATAGTGACGCCATATCTTCAAGGCAAATATCACGACTGCAAGTTCAAGATCATGAACTGGATAATTTTGCTCGTGGGGTTTTATTTGACGAGAGGCGTAAGAAATTACTTTTCCTTCTTGCATTAAAATACAACCTAGACTGATTCCAGAGGCATCGGTATATACCTAATAGTTCAAGCCTTCCTTAGGTAGAACAAGAACTGGAGCGGTAGAAAGAGCATACTTTAGAGTTTGAAATGCTTCCTCGCACTCTGGACTCTAAATGAACGGAACGACCTTTTGCGTCAGATTAGTCAATGGCGAAGCAATCTGGGAAAAGCCCTTAATGAACTTCCTGTACTATCCTGCTAATCCCAGGAAACTTCTAATGTTGGTGACAGACTTAGGTTGAGCCCAATCCTGAATAGCTATTACTTTACTCTGATCTACCCGAATTCCCTGAGCATCAACTACATGCCCCAAAAATGCAATGGAGGTAAGCCAGAACTCGCATTTGGAGAACTTGGCATAAAGTCGATGCTCGTGACAAGTTTCCAACACTAACCTCAGATGTTCTTCGTGATCTTTCAGAGATTTAGAATAAATGAGGATATCGTCAATAAAGACATTTACAAACTTGTCCAAATACGGCTTTAGCACGCGCTGCATCAAATCCATAAAGATTGATGATGCATTGGTGAGTCCGAATGACATCACCAAAAACTCAAAGTGGCCATAACGAGTACGGAAAGCAGTCTTCCCTACATCGTCTTCTTTTACTCGTAGCTAATGATATCCAGACCTTAGATCGATTTTGGAAAATATCACGGCTCAGGATAACTGATCGAACAAATTATCAATTCTAGGCAGTGGGTATTTATTCTTTATGGTGACCTTATTCAACTCACAATAGTCTATACACATACGCATAGACCCATCCTTCTTTCTTACAAATAAAACTGGCGCTCCCCAAAGAGACATACTTGGACTAATGAAACCTTTATTCAAGAGTTCTTGTAACTATTCATTGAGTTCCTGAAGCTCCTTAGGTGCCATTCTATAAGGTGCTTTGGATATCAGTTGGGTACCAGGGATCAATTTGATAGAGAATTCTACTTCTCTGAAAGGAGGTACACCAAGCAATTCTTTTGGGAATACATCGGTGAATTCTTTGACTACCTTACAATCAGCAAGAGAGATATTTTCTTTTGTTTTGCCCATCATGGTGACTAAGTAGGCACTACAACCCTTGACAATCAGTTGTTCGATTCTAATGGCATTTATTAAGGATAACTACGTGCTAGTTTTTTCTATGAATATTTCAGGCTTGCCCTGAGAATGGAGAGTGACTTTCTTTTTATGGCAGTTTATCACAGCATTATTGTCACTGAGCCAATTCATCCTAAGGATGATATCAAAGTTAGCTATCGATAAGATGATTAGTTTGGCCTAAAATTCTTGATTATTTATCGGAACTTTAATATTGCAGAATTTATGGGCACTTAGTTGGGTTCCAGATGGAAGTCCAACATTCAACTTTTGTGCCAAGTTGCATGCGCAAAGTTTAAGGTTATTGACAAATTGTTCTGAGATAAATGAGTGACTGGCACCAGTATCGAACAATACGTTATAAGGCTAGTCATTGAAATAAAGCGTGCCTAAATTTACATAGTTTTGCATTAACAACTTGAAAAGAATTAAAATACATCAATGCAACAGGGGAGAGGTTTAGGAGTGTGTACCTGAAACCACATTGTTATCTTCTGCGGCTTTCATAGGAGTTAAGGCGTATACTCGTGCAGGTCCAGCAGAATGATTGGTAGATTGCCGACATTGATAGTTTGAGAATTGGGGACGGGTGGTTGCGTGTGAGAAACTTCAGAAGCAGGGGCTGGCATTATAGCCAGATTTGGTTCCCTCCGGTTCAGTGGAGTTACTCGGAACACCTGGTTCTTCTAGCAGGGTTTCACTGGAATTCTGTCTACCATTTCCATGTGGTCGCACTGACAGAACCGATGGCCTGTGTGCCCACAATTAAAACACCTCTGGCCAAAGTAGTAACACTTGCCGTACGGATGAGGCTTGATACAATTTTGAGCTTGTTCGACAGTAGGTGCTGCTTCCAGCTGATATACTTTCATGGGATTGGATCCATGTCTCTTGAAGTTTCCTTGCGGGTACTGAGTTGTTTGCGCTTTTTGCTTTTGATCCTCTTCAGATTGATGATGTTCTATCACCTTGGCCATTTCCATCAATTTGAAGAAGTTAGTCAGGCAGAGTGGTACAATTTGGTTCTTCAACGAACTTCGGACTCCACAAAGGAAGCGGTGACACTTAGCTGACTCAGAATGGGTGACTTTTGGTGCGAAACGAATCAATGTACGAAACTCTCTTTCGTATTTAGTGATTGAACGACTCCCTTGAGTCAACCTTATGATTGGTCGGAGATAATGTTTTGTGTAGATGGGGGAATAAATTTGGTCTTGAAGGCTTCAACAAATGCATCCCAGGGAATGTCGTTTAGTTCATAATCGATGAACTGGGTATTCCTGACTTCTTCCCACCAATATTCTGCCTCAGCGAGGAACAGATGGGTGGTGAGACGGACGGCTTCAGAGTTTGGAATTTTTAGACTAATCAAATCCTTTTCCACGGCCTTTAGCCAATCGGTTGTATCCATCGGGGACAGGTTCCCACCAAAGGTTGGAGGTCTTAACCTCAGAAAGTTATGGAGGAGATTATCCGCTGAATGATGTGAAGACGAAGCAACTTGTGGAGCGTGGACTGTCGGAGCAGCGATAGTGACTGGAGTTACACGATAATTCAATAATTTCTACATGACTAATGCCTGTTGAGCTTAGTTTTCTAAGAGAGTTGCCACCATGGCTCGCAGATGAACCACCTCGTCGCTAGAACTACTGGAGGCAACAGTGTTCTTGATGGGAGTAACGGTGGGTGGTGATCCAGAATCCATTCTAGTTTGATTAATAAAAGGACAAACTCAGAAGTTACTCTAAGGAAGAGAAATCAAAATCTTTCATTAATTATAAAATTAAGGGATTACAATGCCAAACTGTAAATCAAATAGAGTTGCTTGAAAATGAAATAACATTTATCCTAACTATCATTAAACATTATCAATGTACTCTGCTCTAAAGGCTACACAAAAATCCTCAAATGTGACTTCCCGATGCTTCCTGTTACGCTTCTTTTCGAGCCTTGCCATGGTCTTATACCACCAGACTCCGGTGTAGTCCACCATCAGGTCAGTTACAACATCTACATAAAGTGACTCAGGACACTCTATGTGTATCAGAATGGACTCCACCCGGCTCAACCATTCTTGTGCGTATATTGGAAAGTTGAGCCCTCGATATACAGTTTGCTATAGAAGCTTTTCCAGGACCAAAACTCCTTTTGCTGACACCCCTTCAATCTGCCAGTTGCTTTCCTGCCTCTATTTGAAGCTACAGCTCCAAACTCTCCTGAAGGCACGCTGATAATAGTCTATATCGGACTCTTCATAATCCATTTGACTCTGGGGACAGAATTTTATTACATTTGTATTAGAGTCCAGATGACTAATTCATTTGGATGGGAGTATTCTCCTCCTACATTTTGCATAGAGTTATTGATACTACTATGTTATGGATATCACTTATATTGATGCTTGTATTTTTAGAAGAACAGTCCATTAGGTAGAAAGGAATCATAGATCCCATTCTGACACATTATGGTGTTGTCTGATACCAACTGTGGGGCCCCCCATACTGACAACAAGGAAGTACGGTGCTCCAACTGTGGCTAATCCCCAACTTAAGTAAAGTTTGGTAAACCCAACCTGCCTTAAGCCAAGGACTTGTCACCAAGTGCTATAATATTCATCAATATATAGATATCAAAGTGGCGGAAGCAATAATAATAGAGTAACATCCACAAGCATACATAGTAGGAAAAGAGAATGCAATATAATAACTCATCACAATGCAGAAATAAAATATATTCAGAATTAATTATTACAAACTAAAGTTTAAAGAAAAATGAAAATATCTCTCAATCTCACTAAAAGGAAAAGGCAATATCTAACTAAACAGCAACAGCACAGTCCTTCTCCTGAATCTGCTCCTCTTCTGTGACACTGCCCACAAACGTGTCTGAATCTGACATTTTTCTGTATCATAAATGCTAGGGCGCCAGCCAACAAAATAAAAAGGATACAGTTAGACAATTGTCTAAGTATATTTTAGGCTATTTTAATGAACTGAACATTTAAAGATATCACATTTTAATTTAACTACACATGCAAGCAGTAAAGGGTGCAACAAGCTATGAAAGGAACAGGTAATTATAAACTATTCATTTATAGCCAGGATACAATTCAAAATAAATAAGGTGATGCTAAAAGCTAAAAGAAACAGCAACTACAATATAATTCTAATCCTAACATGCTTATGCTCATGTTAACATATGCTGAGTATATAAAAGAAACACAAGTACTGAAAACGTGCAATTTTAGCTAAAGTAGCAATAAGTCTAAGACATAGTACTGCCATACCAGCCAATAGGCCATACAGGGCCTCCAATACTGAAATATCAATCAATACCCAGCCAATAGGCCATCCCAATCCTCTAGGCCTAGGTCCAGTCTATACAATACTACTACTGAAGATGCAGACTAAGCTAGGACATATTCTACTAACTGTAAACAAGGCAAAACTGAATGATATGCAATTCAATTACTAACTTAGGATGTATCATCCATATCCTAAATTTTCCTGTTATGCTCAAAGAATAAGGCTCAACATACAAGGTATGCAAAGCAATCTAGTCAAAGTAAGCAAGAGACTAAATCTAGACTTATGTGATATCTGGTGTTATCTAATTACCAAATCTAACTACTCTGAGAAGGTACAAGTTTAGGATCTCCAATATCCAGCTATCGAGTAGAATCTCAGATTTACGTCCTTAAAGTTAACATTAGAACTTAACAAGTTCTAATCCAAAATCATGTGATGACTATATAGTTTAAGTAACTAAATCAACGACCTAATTAATTTATAGTTTACTCTCTTACCCGAATCTTGATTAAGTAAATCAAGATTTAAGGATTTAGAACTTAAATCCTATGTTGAGTTCAAATCCCAAATCCAAGGTAATATCCTAATTAGGATCTAGGGTTCATACTTATTACACAATTTATAAGTAAAGGATCCTATAAGCTGAAAGATTCAGGAACTAAGAACTTAGTGAAAGGCTATTCTACTGTTTATATGATAAAATAATCAATTAAGAACTTGAGAATCTAAGATCTATATTCAACCTTTAAGATAATTTCATTATCTTATAGATTGAATCATCCTATACCCACATGGAAGGTTCCAAATAATTAAATAATCAATCCTTAAAGAATTTGAATTGGAGATGGTTCAATTTCAAATTGAAGATCTAAGTCTAAGATCTAAGATCTAAAGATCTGAGATTTGATCACTTTAGATCTCTAAATTAGAGTTTTATCTTAAGAGCTTTCATTTGTGATTCTTTAAGGATCTAAGTTCACAGTTAAACTACATAGAGCTTATTAAGGCTGAAATTGACAATTTTAAGTATTAGGTTAAACATCAAACTCATATTGACCTTTTCAGGGCTACTTAAGATCTAAGGACCTGATGTTTGATCACTTTAGACCCTAAGCTAAATTTTAACTCAGGCTTTACCAAATATATTTCTTTAAGTTTTAGCTCTTAGGTTAACCTTATTGAACTTATTAAGGTGATATTTAATCATCTCCATTATTAGATTCAAGGATTAATACCAAATGACTCTTAATTAGGGATTAAGTGGATATCTCTTAAATTGATGATCACATTAACATTACTAGTCTAAGAGTTCATAGAACATTTCTAATCTAACTTAGGGTAGTTCACTGAAATTTTCAAGCTTTAAGGAGCATTTAAACATATTTTGGTCAAAATGACCAAAATGCCCCTCTTAAGGGTAAAATTAGGATTTTAGGGTTTAGTTACCCAAGTTGGATCTAATCAATTTTAATGAGTTTCATATTGATTAGAGAAGTGAGAAACGCACTTATATTAGGTTTTGATGACTTAATTAATCTTAATTAGCACTAATCACTTATTTAAGGCAATTAGGTTGATTAGTGAACATATGCCTTCTTAGGGCAATCCAACCTTATACTTAGGTTAATACAGACCTAATATGACATTAGGAACAACCCCCACCCAAATCAAAGGCTTAATTAGGGTTAATTTTACTAATCCTTATTCAAGGTGATTAAAGAGTGATTAAGAAAAATAATTATCCAAAATTAAATTTAAGAGTTTGATATTGTTCCTTAGGGTACAATGAGCAATCAAAGCTCTAAATCTCATAAATTGGATACTTAAATAATTTTATAAGATTTAATTAATGACAGCAAAGAGTTTGGCAAATAAATTTTAATGCAACATTTGGATCTAGGATTTTATTTTATATTCAGATTCCTTAAATTTTTCTGATTCAAATGGTATATTGGATCATACCATTTGGTATACCATTTGAATCAGTAAATCCAAAGTAATTTAATTTGAATGTTTATTTAAATTAAAATGATATGATTTAATTAATTAATCGCATAACCTTTAAACATGCAATCCTATAATTAATTAATTAGCCGCGGCCCGAAATCGAACTGCACGGGCCGGGGTTGGCCCGGCCCAAAATCCAGCGTCTTCTTCCTATCGCACGCGCCCACAGCCCGAACCCTAGGGCCAGCTTCCACGCCATGCCCTAATTTCAACGGCTACATGATCCTTGTACCTAGACGCGTCGATTAAACCAAGAAGCCCTAACTGGGAGGCGCCAGATCAATGGAGTGCTACTTGGCCTAAGCTCTTCGTCAGGCTCACTTATGAGGAGTGAATTCTCCTCACATAGTGCACGGGTCACCGTTATCTTGATCCCTACACGTTCATGGATCGATGAGGGAGTGATAGGTCGATTCGAGAGGTTCTGAGGTGGTCTGGATCGCTAGGGTGCTACTCGGTGTATTCTGCCATTTAGAGCTTCGACTAGATCGATCGAGTCCAGTCGAATCGATCGATCTGGTCGAACCTAACCCTCGATACCAGTCTACAATTATTGCCGAGGGGTTTCGATACTAAACAGAGTGCTAAATGGCTCAAGAGGATGCCGCATTCGAGCGATTTGGCCCGACTGGCTGTGTGCTTTCAGATGGCATTTATGTCGTCTGGCGCACTTCCAGGGCTCACTAGAAGTCTTGAACAACCGCTAGGAACTAAGGAGGGGTCCTAACACAGCATCTAGGCTAGAGACGAGGTGAGTCGAGCTGAATCGAGCTCGATAGAGAGAATGGGAAGAATGGGCTGTACCTGAAATGAAGTCGAGCGTGCAAATGGGGACTGCAGAAGGATAGACGACCTTCACTGATCCGGGCGCAGCTTTAGGGAACTTGAACGCCAAGTTTACCATGAGACTCGACTGACGGGGCCTGGTTCACCGATTGGATGAAGAGGTCCCCGAGCTTATCAAGAAGAAGTGGGAGTTCCAGAGAAGATACGGGGTAAGCAAAGTAAGTCCCAGGTGAGCTCTATGACTCTTTATAGCCCCTGGAGAGCTTCTAGAGCCCTAATTGAGCCGGCAGCTTCATCCCGTGCATGCGGATTGGGCTCCGAATGGGAGAGGGTAATTTTGAGAGGATCACTAGACTATGGTGCGAATGAGATCGTTGGGGACAAGATTCCATCCCCGTACTGCCACGAGGGCAGGATGTTAGAATCCTGTCGGAAGTTTCCAGAGGAATCGCGCCCGGGACGATGATGAACAGCGATAGGTAAGGCGCCGCCGTTCGATGGGTCTTCAGTTACGACTGAGTGGCCCAGATCTCTTGCTTAACAACGGTCGATTGGGAACGCAGATCGCCCGTTGGATCAAACTGAAATGATCCACCGCTCGATCCGAGCTGCTTAGGGCGGGGTGCGGGAGGCCGTTGGATCGTGCTAACGATCGAGGAGCTACGATCTAATCACGGTGCGGGTAAATCGCGCCATTGGATGGCCTCGCCAGGATGCGTGCTAGGCATCCTACGGGTGCATAGCTATGCGCCACTGTCAGGACCCCACAGCGGATCTGCCGTGGTCCCGACAGCGAATCCTGAGGCTTAATTTTAATTAATTAATTAAATTAATTAATATAATTAAATTAAATAATCATATTAATTCCTATTAAATTTACAGATCCAATTTATAACCAAATGAGCTCCAAAAATTCCCAAAATTTCACCCTTTGCTAATTAGGGTATAAGGAATTCATAAATAAACTCAGATTTTGATTTGGAGATTAAATTAATTTAGGTATTTTTCAGAGCTTAAAAATAGCAAAAAATATTAAATTTTCCATTTAGCTCCAAATGATTCCAAACTTCTAGGGTTAGGTTTAAATGACCCATTGAATCCAATGGAATTAATATCAAGCCTTGGTTTAGCTTAATTAATCCAGATTTAGCTGAGATAACAACTAGGGTTGTTATAGCTTTTCCCGCGGCAGCGCTTTTTGCGCAGCAGCGCGCGGCCAAAATAGGTTTACATTTGTTATAATTCTATCCACTAGGGTCCAAGGGCCTTAAAATACCAAAACCATAAAATTTTGGCAATTTTAGCCAAAACTGGGTAATTTTTAATAAATTCTAGGCATTTTGCAATTTCAGGCGCTGCAGCGCGCTGAATCGCGTTGGAGCGCTTTTCACTCAGGAGCGCGCGGTATGGCTTTTCGCATGGCAGCTCGCGTTAGCGCTTTTCGCGTGGTAGCGCGCGGCTAAAATAGGTTCACATTTAATATAATTCTGTCCCATTATGGTCCTAGGGACCTTTAAATTCCAAAACTGTGAAATTTTGGCCATTTCAGCCAAAACTGGGTAGTTTTTAAGAAATTTTAGGCATTTTGCAATTTCAGGCACTGCAGAACGCTGAATTGCACTGGAGCACTGAATTGCGCGGCAGCACGGTAGCACTTTTCGCGTGGCAACGTGCGATAAAATTAGTTCACAATTGATATAACTCAGTCCTACTAGGATTTAAGGGACCTTAAAATTGTAAAATCGTGAAGTTTTAGCCATTTCAGCCAAAACTGGACAGTTTTTAAGAAATTGTAAGCATTTTTCAATTTTAGGCGCTGCAGCGTGCTGAGCGCGCTGGAGTGCTTTTCGCTCGGCAGCGCGCGGTATAGCTTTACGCGCGGCAGTGCGTGATAGCATTTTTCACGCGACAGCGCGTGGCTAAAATAGGTTCACATTTTATATAATTCCGTCCCATTAGGGTCCTAGGGACCTTAAAATTCCAAAACCGTGAAATTTTATCCATTTCAGCCAAAATTGGGCCAATTTTAAGAAATTCTAGGCATTCTGCAATTTCAAGCGCTGCAGCGCGCTGAATCGCGCCGGAGCGCTGTACGCGCGGGAGCATTTTTCGCACGGCAGCGCTGTAGCACTTTTCGTGAGAGTGCTTTTCACACTGTAGCACGCGGCTAAAATAGGTTCACATTTGATATAATTCAGTCCCACTAGGGCCCAAGGAATCTTAAAATACTAATACTGTGAATGTTTGGCCATTTCAGCCAAAATTAGGCAGTTTTAAGGAAATTCTAGGCATTTTGCAATTTTATGCGCTGCAGCAACGCTGAATCACGCTGGAGCTCTTTTCGCGCGATAGCGCGCGAGAGAACTTTTCGCGCTGCAGTGCGAGGTAGCGCGTGGCTAAGATAGGTTCACATCTTATATAATTCAGTCCCACTATGGTCCAAGGGACCTTAAAATACCAAAACAGTGAAATTTTGACCATTCAAGCAAAAACTGGGTATTTTTTAAGAAATTTTAGGCATTTTGCAATTTCAGGCGCTGCATGGTGCTGGAGCGCTTTTCACGCGGTAGCGCGCGGGAGCGCTTTTCGCGCTATAGCGCGTGGTAGCGCTTTTCGCGTAGCAGCACACGACTAAAATAGGTTCACATTTGATATAATTCTGTCCACTAGGGTCCTAGGGACCTTAAAATACCAAAACTGTGAAATTTTAGCCATTTCAGCCAAAACTGGATAGTTTTTAAGAAATCCAAGGCATTTTACAATTTCAGGCGCCGCAGTGCGCTGGAGTGCTTTTCGCTACTGCGGCAGCGCGCAGTAGCGCTTTTCACACGGCAGCTCACTGCTAAAATAGGTTCACATTTTATATAAATCAGTCCCACTATGGTCCAAGGGACCTTAAAATACCAAAATCATGAAGTTTTGGCCATTTCAGCCAAAACTGGGTAATTTTTAAGAAATTCTAGGCATTTTTAAATTTCAGGCACCGCAGCACGCTGCAAAGCACTGGAGCGCGCTGTAGCGCTTTTTGCATGGCAGTTTTTAATAAATTCTTGGTATTTTGCATTTTCAGGCACTGTACCGTGCTGAATCGCGCGGGAGCACTATTCGTGCGGGTGCGCTTGTCGCGTGGCGGCACGCGGTAGCGCTTTTAGCGCGGCAGCGCACGGTAAAAGCGCTATAGCACACAACTAAAATAGGTTTACATTTGATACGATTCAGTCCCGCTAGGGTCCAAGGGACATTAAAATACAAAAACTGTAAAATTTTGGTCATTTCAGCCAAAATTAGGCAGATTTTAAGAAATTCTAGGCATTTTGCAATTTCAGGCCCTAGAGAGCGCTGAATCATGCTAGAGCGCTATTCGCGAGGTAGCGCGCAGTAGTGCTTTTTGCGCGGCGACGTGCAACTAAAATAGGTACATATTTGATATAATTCAGTCCCACTAGGATCAAAGTGTGGCGGCCGCCCCTTCTAATCGTAAGGCTTAAGGAGTGGTCGTCACTAAGCACATCTTATACTTGACATTATATTAGAATTTAAGACTCCAATCCAATCTTAAGAAAAAGAGGTACTTTTCTGAATAAAGTAAAGGTTAACAATCACTTAATGAGTATCAGAGTGAGGAAGAAAAGTATCAACTGAAGTAAACATCCATATTAAAGGGTCTAAATTTCACCTTTAAGAATTATGACTTAATTCTGAATTTTAATGATGTGAAATGATTACTTACTGTCAAATATGAGTTTAGACAGTAAGTTTATTAATTTTGGTTAAGAATTAAGCCTTATATGGTCAAATTAAAGAATTTGACCTATAAGGGCATTTTGGTAAATTTTACCCTAATGATATATAATTTGTTTGTCAGTTTATTAAAGGTTAAGTCTTAGGCTTTCCATAGAACCTAAAATTATTAAATTCTGATGTGTGTTGGCTAAGTTATAGTTTAAACAAGTTCTAGGGTTAAAGTGTAATTAAGGGTTCTTAATTAAGGGTCAAAAATCCTAACTGTCATTTGGTTTCCAAATTGAATAATTTTAGTGGCTATATATCACAATTGATCCACTGATTCTAATGACTAGTGGTAGGCTCAATTTGGACTCCATTTGGCCATGTTATGGCTAAATTAAGGTTTTGGGTGATTAGTAAGTGATTAGTGAAATTAATCACCCAATCACTAATCCAACCTTACAGTTAGGTTCTAATAAGTTTTAGGAGTTCTTTGAAACTTAATTTGTCCAATTTAGATTATTAAATTTGCTAATATTCACTAATCAAGTTTTAGGGTAATTAGGGGTGATTAGCAAATCTAACCGTTAGATCCTAAATATTTTTGTAGATCTCTGTAGGTTAGGTTTTGTTTATCTAAATTGGTGTTTGGATCACTAATTTGGAGCTAAGATGACCAACTTATGGTCATTTGAAATTCTAGGGTTAATTAGGGTAATTAGTGTTAGGTCCTAAATGTCATTAGTCACATGCTAATCCAAACAGCAAAGTTAATACTACTAGAATATTCCTTAGGGTTTTGTGAGTATTTTAAGACCCCAATCAATAGGTTTGGATTAAGGGTTCCAAAGTTATGACTAATTGAGGATTTGGGAAATTTTGTAATTTAATTAGTACCCCTAAATGTCACTAGGTGATATATTAGTCCTACACCAAAATTAATATTATCATTAAATTCCCTGTATTTTTTTCTGATGAATTTAGTATATTTATTTGTAAAATTTGGACTTGTATTTTATAAGATATGTTTGTCTAAAGTATGGGGTTTAATTGAATTAATTAAGTCAATTAATCCTTATTAAAATTAATGTTAGTTATCTCTATCCTCTATTTTTAATTAAATAATCTAATATTATTATTTATAATTTAGTAAATTTATTATTTATTATTTATTATTATTAATATTTTTAATTATGCAGGCGGCGGGCCCATGCCAGACACATGCCAAGCCCAGGTTGGCCAGGGCAGACGGGTGGGTCCCACCTTAAGGCAGAGAAGCCTCAGTGGGATGCGACGCATGCGTGAGCCCCACAGAGTTTACCTCAGCGCTGGCGCCATGCGGCCCAAAAACTGGTTCCCTGGTTGGACTGGCCCGACTCGGCCTGGGAAGATCTTCTTCTCGACAGCAGGCGCGAGAGGAGGGATTAGGGCATAAATTTTTAGGGATTTTCCAGCGACGGCCGGCCTCGACTCGCACGGCACCAGGATGAGTATGTCGAGGGCCATCCATTAATATGCTGATTAACCCTTGAAATGGTCTAAGGTGTCGATGGGAGTTAACCCAAAAAACTAGGGTTCGAAGCCGATGATATTAACGGTATATACTGTGGATAGTTATCTAAATTCGAAGATTTTCGCTAAACCTAATTTGATCAGAAGTATCAATATATCAATCTGTAACATGAAATAACAATTCGAATTGGAATGAACATAAAAGAATAAGAGATAGAGGAAAGATCGGTACCTTATTTTTGACGGTCTGAAATTGCTTAGGGTTCGATCGATTAGTCCCTAGAAATTTCCTCAACATAAAAGGAGTTTAATTGCATTTTGTGAATGGAGAATAGCAGTGAGGAAGGGCTTGACACGCAGCAAGTGGCTGCCATGCTCACTCGTAGAGGCCACGTGCTGCTGGATCCTTCGCATGCGCGACACGCGCATACTGCGGGGACGAAGGCACGAGGGTCGTTCGATCAAATTGATCGAACAGTCCAGATCTGTCAAGGGATCAGACGGCGGTAAGCAGACAGAGTTAGGAAATATGGACGGAAGTGAATATATTGACGGCGCCGGTTAAGTATTTAATAAACTAATATTTATTACTTAATTAATGTATATATATTTTATTAATACAATAGAATTAATTATTTATGCTTAGAAAAATCCCGATAAATCACACCTAGCTAAATGAGAGGTGGGCAACGCAACAGCACGATCGGATTTTTGTTTTGACGAGTATTTAATTATCTCAATTTTCGGGGTATTTAAATAATATTAAAATATTCGATGAAAATCCCAAGACTTCCAAATGCCTCCAAAACATCACCTCTAGCTAATTTGGGGGTGGTGAATGCAATGGTGAAGTCAGATTTTAAGTTCAGGTCTAAATAAAAAATCAATTTCAAGGGTTTTGGAATTTTCCAGAAATCAAGATTTGTTCCAGTTGATTCCTGATTTGATCTGGATCTTGGAAGTAAGTTCTAAATAACTTAATTAAAATACTAGAACCATAATTAGGACTTGGATTAGTCCTAATTGACCAAAGTAACAACCTGGGTTGTTACACAAAGGGACCTTAAAATACCAAAACTGTGAAATTTTGGCCATTCAAGCCAAAACTGGGCAGTTTTTAAGAAATTCTGGGCATTTTGCAATTTCAGGCGCTGCAGCGCACTAAATCGCGCCAGAGCGCTTTGCAACAGCAGCGCGCGAGAACGCTTTTTACGCTGCAGCACGCGGTAGCTATTTTTGCGCGGCAATGTGCGCCTAAAATAGGTTCACATTTGATATAATTCAGTCCCAATAGGGTCCTAAGGACCTTAAAATACAAAATCGGGAAGTTTTGGCCATTTCAGTCAAAACTGAGCAGTTTTAAAAGAAATTCTAGGCATTTTGAAATTTCAGGCACTGTAGCGCACTGAATCGCATTGGAGCACTTTTTGCACGGCAACGCGCGGTAGCGCTTTTCGCGCTGCAAGTTTTCGGTAGCGCTTTTCACGCGGCAGAGCGCAGTATCGCTTTTCGCGCTCTAGCGCACGATTAAAATATGTTCATATTTGATATAATTCTATCCCACTAGGGTCCTAGGGACCGTAAAATACCAAAACTGTGAAATTTTGGCCATTCAAGCCAAAACTGGGCAGTTTTTAAAAAATTCTAGGCATTTTGCAATTTCAGGCGCTGCAGCTCGCTGATTGGCGCTGGAGCGCTTTTCGAGCGGCGGCGCGCGGTGGGGCTTTTCGCGCTGCAGGGCGCGGCTAAAATAGATTCACATTTGATATAATTCAGTCCCGCTAGGGTGTTAGGGACCTTAAAATACCAAAACCGTGAAGTTTCGGCCATTTCAGTAAAAACTGAGCAGTTTTTAAGAAATTCTAGGCATTTTGCAATTTCAGGCGCTGAAGCGCGTTGAATCGCACTGGAGCGCTTTTCGAGCGGCAACGCACGGTCGTGCTTTTCGTGCTGCAGTGCTCGGTAGCACTTTTCGCACAGTAGTGCTTTTCGCCCTCTAGCGCGTGGCTACAATAGGTTCACATTTGATATAATTCAGTCCCACTAGAGTCCTACGGACCTTAAAATACCAAAACCGTGAAGTTTTAGCCATTTCAGCCAAAACTGGGTAGTTTTTAAGAAATTCTAATCATTTTTCAATTTCAAGCACCGCAGCGCGCTGAATCATGCTAAATCACATTTCACGCTGCTGCGCGTGGGAGCGCTTTTCACATGGTAGCGCGTTGCTAAAATAGGTTCACATTGGATATAATTCTGTTCCACTAGGTTCCTAGGGACCTTAAAATACTGAAACTCTGAAATTTTAGCCATTTAAGCCAAAAATGGGCAGTTTATAAGAAATTCTAGGCATTTTGCAATTTCAGGCGCTGCGAGGCACTGAATCGCGCTGGAGCGCTTTTCGCGCGGCAGCGCATGGGAGCACTTTTTGGCGGCAGCGCGCGGTAGCGCTGTTCACGCTGCAGAGCACGGCAGCACTTTTTGCGCAGTAACGCGCGGTTAAAATAGGTTCACATTTGATATAATTCAGTCTTACTAGGGTCCAAGGGACCTTAAAATACTAAAACTGTGAATTTTGGCCATTCATGCCAAAACTGGGTAGTTTTTAAGAAATTCAAGCAATTTTGCAATTTCAGGCGCAGTATCGCGCTGAATTGTGCTGGAGCACTTTTCGTGCGGCAGCGCGCGATAGTTCTTTTCGTGTTGCAGCGCATAATAGCACTTTTCGCACGGCAACTCGTGGCAAAAATAGGTTCACATTTGATATAATTCAGTCCCACTAGGGTCCAAGCGACCTTGAAATTCAAAAACCATGAAATTTTAGCCATTTCAGCCAAAACCGGTCAGTTTTAAGAAATTTTCGGCATTTTGTAGATTTAAGTGCTGCAGTGCTCTGAATTGCGCTGGACCTCTTTTCGAGCGGCAGTGCACGATATCGCTTTTCGCACGTTGGCGCGTGGCTAAAATAGGTTCACATTTGATATAATTCAGTCCTACTATGATCCAAGGGAATTTTAAATACCAAAACTGGGAAAATTTGGCCATTCAGGCCAAAACTGGGCTATTTTTAAGAAATTCTAGGCATTTTGCAATTTCAGGCGCTGCAGCGCGCTGAATCGCGTTCGAGCGCTTTTCGAACGGCGGCGCGCTATAGCACTTTTCGCGCAGTGGAGCGCAGTAGTGCTTTTCGCGCTGCAGGGCACGGCTAAAATCAGTTCACATCTGATTTAATTCAGTCCCGCTAGGGTCTTAGGGACCTTAAAATACCAAAATCGTGAAGTTTTGTCCATTTAAGTAAAAACTGAGCAGTTTTTAAGAAATTCTAAGCATTTTGCAATTTCAGGCGCTGAAGCACATTGAATCGCATTAGAGCGCTTTTCGCGCAGCAACGCGCAGTCGCGCTTTTCGTGCTGCAGTGTTCGGTAGCGCTTTTCGCCCTCTAGTGCGCGGTAGCACTTTTCGCGCGATAGCACTTTTCATGCTGCAGCGCGTGATAGCTCGCGGCTAAAATAGATTGACATTTGATATAATTAAGTCCTACTAGGGTCGAAGAGACTTTAAAATAACAAAACCGTGAAGTTTGGTCATTTCAGCCAAAACTAAGCAGTTTTTGAGAAATTCTTAGCATTTTGCAATTTCAGGCGTTGTAGCGCGCTGAATCGCGATGAATCGCTTTTTGAGCGGCGGCGCGCGGGAGCGCTTTTCGTGCAGCAGCGCGCGGTAGCGCTTTTCACATAGTAGCGCGCGACTAAAATAGGTTCACATATATAATTCAGTCTCAGTAGGGTCCTAGGGACTATAAAATACCAAAACCGTGAAATTTTGGCTATTTCAGCCTAAGCTGGGCAGTTTTTAAAAAATTCTAGGTATTTTGCAATTTCAGGCGCTGCAGCGCACTGAATCGCGCTGGAGCGCTTTTCGAGGGGCAGCATGCGGGAGCGCTTTTCGAGCGGCAGCATGCGGTAGCGCTTTTTGCGCGGTAACGCGCGGCTAAAATAAGTTCACATTTAATATAATTCAGTCCTACCATGGTCTAAGAGACCTTAAAAGACCAAAACCGGGAAGTTTTGGCCATTTCAGCCAAAACTGCGCAATTTTGAAGGAATTCTAGGCATTTTGCAATTTCAAGCGATACAGCGCGCCGGAGCGCTTTCCGCGCGGCAGCGCGCGACATTGCTTTTCACGTTGCAGTGCGCTGGAACGCTTTTCGTGCGGCAGCACTTTTTGCGCGGTAGCAGTTTTCACATGGTAACGCGCTGCTAAAATAGATTCACATTTGATATAATTGAGTCCCACTAGGGTCCTAGGGACCTTAAAATACCAAAACCGTAAAATTATTAGTATTTTGTAATTTCGGGCCCTGCAGCGCGCTGAATCGCGCTGGAGCACTTTCCGCACGGTAGCGCGCAATAGTAATTTTTGTGCTGCAGCGCATGATAGCACTTTTCGTGCGGCAGCTTGCGGCTAAAATAGCTTCACATTTGATATAATTCAGTCCCACAAGGGTCCACGGGACCTTAAAATATGAAAATTATGAAATTTTGGCCATTCGAGCCAAAACTGGGCAGTTTTTAAGAAATTCTAGGCATTTTGCAATTTCAGGCGCTGCAGCGCTTTTCGCGAGACAGTGCTGTTCGCCTGGCGGCACGCGATAGAGCTTTTCGAGCGGCAGTGCACGATAGCGCTTTTCGCGCGGCAGCGCGCGGCTAAAATAGTTTCACATTTGATATAATTTTGTCCCACTAGGGTCCTCGGGACCTTAAAGTGCCAAAATCGTGAAATTTTGGCCATTTCCGCAAAAATTGAGCAGTTTTTAATAATTTTTATGCCTTTTGCAATTTCAGGCACTGCAGCGCGCTGAGTCGCGCTAGAGCGCTTTTTGCGCGGCAGCTCGAGCCTAAATTAGGTTCACATTTGATATAATTCCGTCCCACTAGTGTCCTAGGCACCTTAAAAACCAAAACCGTAAAATTTTGACCATTTCAGCCAAAATTATGCAGTTTTGAAGAAATTCTTGATATTTTGCAATTTCAGGCGCTGCAACGCGCTGAATCGCGCTGGAGCGCTATTCGCATGATAGAGCTTTTCGCGCGGCAGTGCGCGGTAGCACTTTTTGTGCAGCAGCGTGCGGTGGTGCTTTTCGCGCTGCAACGCGAGGCTAAAATAGGTTCACATTTGATATAATTCAGTCCCGCTAGGGTCCAAGAGACCTTAAAATACAAAAACCATGAAATTTCGGCCATTCAAGCCAAAAGTGGGCAGTTTTAAAGAAATTTTGGTCCTACAAGGGTCCAAGGGACCTTAAAATACAAAAATCATGAAATTTTGGTCATTCAAGCCAAAATTGGGCAGTTTTTAAGAAATTCTATGCATTTTGCAATTTCAGGCGCTGCAGCGCGATGAATCGCGCTATAGCGGTTTTTGCGCGACAGTGCTTTTCGTGCGGCGGCGCGCGATAGAGCTTTTCGAGCGGCTGAGCACGATAGCACTTTTCTCGCGGCAGCGCGCGGCTAAAATAGTTTTAACATTTGATATAATTCTGCCCCACTATAGTCCTCGGAACCTTAAAGTGCCAAAATTGAGAAATTTTGGCTATTTCTGCAAAATTTGAGCAGTTTTTAATAATTTATATGCATTTTGCAATTTTAGGCGCTGCAGCGCGCTGAGTCGCGCTGGAGCGCTTTTTGTGTGGCAGCTCGCACCTAAATTAGGTTCACATTTAATATAATTCAGTCCCACTAGGGTCCAACGGACCCTAGAATACAAAAACCGTGAAATTTTAGCTATTTCAACCAAAACTAGGTAGTTTTTAAGAAATTCTAGGCTTTTTACAATTTCAGGCGCTGAAGCGCGCAGAATCGCACTGGAGCGCTTTTCGAGTGGCAGCATGAGGTAGTGATTTTCACGCTGTAGTGCACTGGAGCACTTTTCGAGCGGCAACATGCGTTAGTGCTTGTCATGCGGCGGCGTGAGATAAAGCTTTTCGAGCGGTGGCACGCGAGAGCGCTTGTCGCGCAGCAACGCGCGGTTAAGATAGTTTCACATTTGATATAATTCTATCCCACTATGGTCCTAGAGACCTTAAAATCCCAATACCATGAAATTTTGGCCATTTCTACAAAAACTGGGCAGTGTTTAATAATTTCTATGCATTTTGCAATTTCAGGCGCTGCAGCGCACTGAATCGCGCTAGAGCACTTTTTGCGCGGCAGCGCGCATTAGCGCTTTTCGCGCGGCACTTTGCACCTAAATTAGGTTCACATTTGATATAATTCAGTCCCACTAGGGTCCAAGGGACCTTAGAATACAAAAACCATGAAATTGTGGCCATTGCAGCAAAAACTGGGCAGTTTTTAAGAAATTCAAGGCATTTTGCAATTACAGGCGCTGCAGCGCGCTGAATCGCGCTGGAGCGCTTTTTGCACGGGAGTGCTTTTCACGGCAGCGCGCGGTAGCTCTTTTCGTGCTGCAAAGTGCTGTAGCGCTTTTTACGCAGCAGCGCACGGCTAAAGTAGATTCACATTTGATATAATTTAGTCTCACTAGGGTCCAAGGGACCTTAAAATACCAAAACTAAGTAGTTTTTACGAAATTTTTGGCATTTTGCAATTTCAGGCGTTGCAGCGCGCTGAATCGCGCTGGAGCATTTTTTGCGCGGTAGCGCACAGTAGCGCTTTTCGGGCTGCAGCGTGTGGCAGCTCGCGATAGCGCTTTTCACGCGTCACAGACTGTAAATACACGTCTGCGCTTGCACGCAAGTGTACGTGGTCTGAAGTAATAAGTGGAAAGTGTGACTTTCTGAGAATTTATCGAACCACAGAGAATTGGTTGTTTGGCACTAAAGTATATATGTTCTCACTAATGTTTAAGCTACTGTATGTATTGGTTGGTTGGTCTAAAATTTGCACGAATATTCACTAAGTAAATAACAAGATTTAAAGAAATAGGAGAGTTGGGCCCATCTCAGATGCAATGATATAATACTTGTGTAGTTTTATTTCTCAAGCTTTATTATTTAGTTTAATTGAAATCAGGGGCACATTGTTGTCCTTTAGTCTAGCTCAAATGCTTACAAGTTTAAATCTCGTGCACAACATGAACTCACATTCGGTTCTACTTTAGCACAAACATTCTTGTAAGATTCTTGAGATTTAAAGTTAATTCATTTTCTCCTTATTTAAGGAGAGTTTAAATTTTTTTAAATCTTAGGATCTCACAAGCATTGATTTTCCACTACGAGTATCACTTCGCATCTCACATAGCTGAGATGAGAGAATCACATGTTGGGCTCAACGACTATGTCACTTAGTTCATTAGCACTCAACACTTCATTACTCAACCTTAATTATGTGGAGCTAAGGAGCTCATTTAGTGGGTCTTAGCGTCACTTGCATCAACTCTTAGATTGAGCTTAGGTTGAGGTGCATTGAGCTCAAGAACCTTCTCACATGGTTCTAAGCTTCCATGCACTCAAAATGTAACATCCAACCTAAGGTGAGCTAAGGAGCACAAGACAATTAGATCTTAGATTTTTTTAGTACTTTTCTCATAAACACATCAAGACTAATTTAGATGAAAATTTCTTAGTAAGGCATTAAAATCACAAATACATTATACTTAAGGGACAACACTCATACATCAATATTACATCATGCAACATGGGACTTCATCCTAACCCTCCCCAAGGGGAGTTTAGCTACTCATTACACAAGAATATAAGGAAGACACATACATAGATAAAGAACCTTTAATGGTCATTAAAAAGAAAATACAAGATTGAGTTTAGAAGATACTAGGAACGCTCCATAGAAGTTCTCCAGAATTCTTCTTCTCCTTCTAATTATCCTCTTCTTATATTGCTAGTACTGCCTTCTTTCTCTTCTCCCTTTGCAAAAGCTTGCCTTGCCAGCCTTGGGGAGTTCTCTCTTCCTTTGGCTCTCCTCCTTACTTTGGGAATTTTTCCTAAAATTGTGAACCCTCCTCTAGTCAAGAGGAGAGGTATTTATAGGAGGGGGGGCTGAATTCCTCCCTTCAATTGCAACTAGATTTTCCATAAATAATTATGATTTCATCATTGCAATATTTCTCCATTAATGGTGAGGTGACAAAAATCTCATTTCTTTATCCAAAACATCACCTCAAAGCTTCCCTTTTTAACAAAAGAATGGTTGCTGCAGGAAAAGGTGGCTGGAGACAAAATTCAGGATAGAGGCCATGTCTCCAGCCTCATTAAATGCAGTGTCTGGGTAAAAATTTGGCGGGCTACTGGAGTGCGCTGCAACGCGCGGTAGTGCGCTGGAGCGCACTGTGGCGTGCTTTAGCATATCCAGGTCTCTAGCATAATAGCCAAGCTCCCGCAGTAGACTACTGCAGCGCGCGACCGCATGCTGTAGCGGGGAATTCTGTGAAAAGAACTGTTCAATCAGTTATTTTTCCAAATTTTATAGAGAGAAATATTTCGGCGGCAGACCGCTGCAGTGTGAAAAGCGCTCCCGCGCGAAAGGCGCTACCGAGCACTGCAGTGCGAAAAGCGATACCGTGTGTTGCTTCGCAAAAAGTGCTGCAACGCCTGACATTGCAAAATGCATAGAATTTCTTAAAAACTGCCTAGTTTTAGCTAAAATGGCTATAATTTCAGAGTTTTGGAATTTTAAAGTCCCTAGGACCCTAGTGGGACAGAATTATATCAAATGTGAACCTATTTAAGTCACCCGCTACTGTGCAAAAAGCGCAACCATGCGCTGCCGCGCGAAAAGTGCTCCAGCGCGATTCAGCGCGTTGCAGTGCTTGAAATTGCAAAATGTCTATAATTTCTTAAAAATTGCCCAGTTTTGGTTGAAATAGCCAAAACTTTCCAGTTTTGGTATTTTAAGCTTCCTTAGACCCTAGTGGGACTCAATATCAAATGTGAACTTATTTTAGTCGCGCGGTACCGCGCAAAAAGTGCTCCCGCGAACTGCAGCACGAAATGCCCAGCCTCGCGAAAAGCGCTCTAGCGCGATTCAGCACGCTGCGGCGCTTGAATTTGCAAAATGCCTTGAATTTCTTAAAAATTGCTCAGCTTTGGCTGAAATGGTTAAAATTTCACGATTTTGCTATTTTAAGGTCCCTAGGATACTAGTGGACAGAATTATATCAAATGTGAACCTAGTTTAGCCATGCGCTGCTGCGCGAAAAGCGTTGTCGCGCGAAAAGTGAGACTGAATTATATCAAATGTGAACCTATTTTAGCCGCGCGTCGCTGCACGTAAAGCGCTACCGTGCGCTCCAGCGCGAAAAGAGCTCCATCGTGATTCAGCGCGCTGGAGCGCCTGAAATTGCAAAATGCCTATAATTTCTTAAAAATTACCCAATTTTGGTTGAAATGGCCAAAATTTCACGATTTTTGTATTTTGAGGTCCCTAAGACCATAGCGGGACTAAATTACATCAAATGTGAACCTATTTTCGCCGCGCGCTACCACGCTAAAAGTGCTCTCGCGCGCTACAGCGCGAAAAGCGCTCCAGCGCCTGAAATTGCAAAATGCCTAGAATTTCTTAAAAACTACCCTGTTTTGGCTTGAATTGCCAAAATTTCATCGTTTTGGAATTTTGAGGTCCCTAGGACCCTAGTGGGACAGAATTATATCAAATGTGAACCTAATTTAGTCGTGCGCTGCTGCGCGAAAAGCCATACCGCGTGCTACCTAGCAAAAAGTGCTTCAACGCGATTCAGCGCGCTGCAGCGCCTGAAATTGCAAAATGCCTAGAATTTATTAAAAGCTACCCATTTTGGTTGAAATGACCAAAACATCACAGTTTTGGTATTTTAAGGTTCCTAGGAACCTAGTGGGACTCAATTCTATCAAATGTGAACTTATTTTAGTCGCGCGGTACCGCGCGAAAAGCGCTGCCGTGCAAAAAGCGCTCCAGCGCTATTCAGCGCGCTGCAGTGCCTAAAATTGCAAAATACCTAATATTTCTTAAAAACAGCCCAGTTTTAGCTGAAATGGCCAAAATTTCACGATTTTGGTATTTTATAGTCCCTAGGACCCTAGTGGGACTAAATTATATAAAATGTGATCCTAATTTAGCTACGGGCTGCGGCGCGAACAGCGCTACCGCACTCTGCAGCGCGAAATGTGTTACTGCGCGTTGCCGCACGAAAAGCGCTCCAGCGCGATTCAGCGATTGAAATTGCAAAATGCCAATAATTTTTTAAAAACTACTTAGTTTTGGCTGAAATGGCCAAAACTTCATGATTTTGGTATTTTAAGCTCCCTATAACGCTAGTGGGACTCAATTATATAAAATGTGAACCTATTTTAGCCGCGCGCTACCGCGCGAAAAGCGCTTTTTGCGCTACAATGCACGGTAGCGCTTTTCACGCTGCAATTCTCGAGAGCGCTTTTCGCACGGCAGTGCGTGGTACCGCTTTTCACGCTCCAGCGCGTGGCTAAAATAGGTTCACATTTAATATAATTATGTCCCACTAGTGTCCTCGGGAACTTCAAATACCAAAACCGTGAAGTTTTAGCTATTTCAGTCAAAACTAGGCAGTTTCTAAGAACTTCTAGGCATTTTGCAATTTTAGGCGCTGCAGCGCGCTGAATCACGCTGGAGCACTTTTCACGCGGTGCCGCGCGGCTAAAATAGGCACAAGTTTGATATAATTCAGTCCCACTAGGGTCCAAGGGACCTTAAAATAACAAAATCATGAAATTTTGGCTATTCAAGCCAATACTGGCAGTTTTTAAGAAATTCTAGGCATTTTGCAATTTCAGGCACTGTAGCGTGCTGAATCGCGCTGGAGCGCTTTTCGAGCGGCGTTGCGCGGTAACAATTTTCACGTTGCAGTGCACGGTAGCGCTTTTCGCACTGCAGGGCGCGGCTAAAATATGTTCATATTAGATATAATTCAGTCCCGCTATGGTCTTTGGGACCTTAAAATACCAAAATCGTGAAGTTTTTGTTATTTCAGCCAAAACTGGGCAGTTTCTAAGAAATTCTAGGGATTTTGTAATTTCAGGCGCTGCAGCGCGTTGAATCGCATTGGAGCGCTTTTCGCGCTGCAGGGCTCGGTAGCGCTTTTTGCGTAGTGGCGCGCGGTAGCGCTTTTTGCGCTCTAGCGCGCGGTTACAATAGGTTCATATTTGATATAATTCAGTTCGTTATGGTCCTAGGGACTTTAAAATACAAAAACCTTAAACTTTTGGCAATTTAAGGCAAAACTGAGCAGTTTTTAAGAAATTCTAGGCATTTTGCAATTTAAGGTGCTGCAGCGCGCTGAATCATGCTGGAGCACTTTTTGTGCTGCAGTGTGTGGTAGCGCCTTTCGCGCTGCAGTGTGCAGTTAAAATATGTTCATATTTGATATAATTCTGTCCCACTAGGGTCCTAGGAACCTTAAAATTCCAAAACCTTGAAATTTTGGCCATTTCAGCCAAAACTGGGCAATTTTTAAGAAACTCTATGCATTTTGCAATTTCAGGCGCTGCAGCGCGCTGAATCGTGCTAGAGCAGTTTTTTGCGCGGCAGCGTGCGGGAGCGCTTTTCGCGCTGCAGTGTGCGATACTTTGATAAAAGTCCCACTAGGGTCCATAGGACTTGAAATACGAAAACTTTGAAGTTTTGGCCATTTTAGCCAAAACTTAGTTTTTAAGAAAACTCTTAGCATTTTGCAATTTCAGGCGCTGCAGCGCGCTGAATCGCACTGGAGCATTTTTCGCGCGGGAGGGCTATTCATGCCGCAGCGAGCTGCTAAAATAAGTTCACTTTTGATATAATTCAATCTGCTATGGTCCTAGGGACCTTAAAATACCAAAACCGTGAAGTTTTAGCCATTTCAGTCAAAACTGAGCAATTTTTAAGAAATTCTAGGCATTTTGCAATTTCAGGCGCTGCAGCGTGCTGAATAGCGCTGGAGGGCTTTTCGCGCTACAGTACGCGGTAGTGCCTTTCACGCAGAAACGCGCACTTAAAATAAGTTCATATTTGATATAATTCTTTCCCACTAGTCCTAGGGACCTTAAAATACTAAAACCATGAAATTTTGGCAATTTCAGCAAAAACTGGGCAATTTTAAAGAAATTTTATGCATTTTGCAATTTTAGGCGCTACAACCCGCTGAATCGCGGTGGAGCACTATTCGAGCGGCAGCACAGGGAAGCGATTTTCGCGCAGTAATACGTGGCTAAAATAAGTTCACATTTGATATAATTCAGTCCCACTAGGGTCCAAGGGACCTTAAAATACCAAAACCTCAAAGTTTTGAACATTTCAGCCAAAACTGCATAGTTTTTTAGAAATTCCGGGCATTTTACAATTTCAGGCGTCACAGCACGCTGGAGCACTTTTCACGTTGCGATGCGCGGTTGCACTTTTCGCGCTACAATGCGCGGCTAAAATAGGTTCACATTTGATATAATTCAGTCCCTCAAGGGTCCAAAGGACCTTAAAAAATAAAAACCGTAAAATTTTGGCCATTTCAGGTAAAACTTGGCGGTTCTTAAGAAATTCTAGGCATTTTGTTATTTCAGGCGCTGCAGCACGCTGAATCGCGTAGGAGCGCTTTTTGCACGGCAGCGCGCAGTAGCGAGTTTCGCGCTGTAGGGCGTGACTAAAATAGGTTCACATTTGGTATAAACTGGGCAGTTGTTAAAAAATTCTAGGCATTCTGCAATTTCAGGCGCTGCAGCGCGCTGAATCGCACTGGAGCGCTTTTCGTACGGTAGCGCTTTTCACGCTGCAGTGCTCGGTAGCACTTTTCGCGCTCTAATGCGCGGCTACAATAGGTTCACATTTGATATAATTTAGTCCCACTAGGGTCCTACGTACTTTAAAAAATCAAAACCGTGAAGTTTTAGCCATTTCAGCCAAAACTTGGCAATTTTTAAGAAATTCTAGTCATTTTGTAATTTCAGGAGCTGCAGCGCGCTGAATCGCGCTAGAGCACTGTTTGCGCGGCAGCGCTGCAGCGCGCTGAATCGCGCTAGAGCGCTTTATGCGCGGCAACGCTTTTCGCACCGTAGCGCGTGGCTAAAATAGTTCATATTTGATATAATTGAGTCCCACTATGGTCCTATGGATCTTAAAATAAAAAAATCAAGAAAATTTGGCCATTTCAGTCAAAACTGGGCAAGTTTTAAGAAATTCTAGGTATTTTGCAATTTCAGGCGCTGCAGCGCGCGGAATCGCGCTGGAGCGCTTTTTGAGCGGCGGCGCGCGGTAGCGCTTTTTTCCCTGCAGGGCGCAGCCTAAATAGGTTCACATTTGATATAATTCGGTCCCGCTAGGTTCTTTGGGACCTTAAAATAGCAAAACCGTGAAGTTTTGGCTATTTCAGCCAAAATTGAGCAGTTTCTAAGAAATTCAAGGCATTTTACAATTTCAGGCGCAACAGCGCACTGAATCGCGCTGGAGCGCTTTTCGCACAGTAGCGCTTTTAGCACGGGAGCGCATTTCGCGGTGCAGTGCTCGGCTGGGCTTTTCGTGCGGTAGCGCGTTTCGCACTCTAGCGCGTGGGTACAATAGGTTCACATTTGATATAATTCAGTCCCACTAGGGTCCTAGGGACCTTAAAATACCAAAACCGTGAAGTTTTGACAATTTCAGTAAAAACTGGGAAGTTATTAAGAAATCTTAAGCATTTTTCAATTGCAGTCGCTGCAGCACGCTAAATCGAGCGAGAGCACTTTTCGCGCGAGAGTGCTTTACGCGCGCCAACGCGCAGTAGCGCTTTTCGTGCGGTAGTGCTCAGTACCATTTTTCGCGCGACAGCGCGCGGTAGCGCTTTTTGCGCTCTAGCGCGCGGCTACAATAGGTTCACATTTGATATAATTTAGTCCCGTTAGGGTCCTAGGGATCTTAAAATACCAAAACTGGGAAGTTTTGGCCATTTCATTCAAAACTAAGCAGTTTTTAAGAAATTCTATATATTTTGTAATTTCAGGCGCTGCAGCGCGCTGGAGCGCTTTCCGCGCTGGAGTGCTTTTCGCGCAGCAGTGCACGGCTAAAATAGGTTCACATTTGATATAATTCTGTCTCACTAGAGTCCTAGGGACTTTAAAATTCCAAAACCGTGAAATTTTGGCTATTTCACTCAAAATTGGGCAGTTTTTAAGACATTATAGGCATTTTGCAAATTCAAGCTCATCAGCGCACTAAATCGCACTGCAGCGCTTTTCACGCGGCGGCACGCAGCTAAAAAGGGTTCACATTTTATGTAATTCAGTCCCACTTGGGTCCAAGGGACCTTAAAATTCCAAAATCGTGAAATTTTGGCCATTCAGCCAAAACTGGGCAGTTTTTAAGGAATTCGAGGCATTTTGCAATTCTAGGCGCGGCAACGCGCTGAATCGCCCTGGAGAACTTTTCGCGCGGCAGCGCGCAGGAGCACTTTTCACGCTTGCAGCGCGCAAGAGCGCTTTTCGTGCCAAAACCATGAAATTTTAATTCTATCCCACTAGGGTCTTAGGTACCTTAAAATACCAAAATCATGAAATTTTAGTCATTTCAGCCAAAACAAAAAGTTTTTAAGACATTATTGGCATTTTGCAATTTCAGGTGCGGCAGCGCGCTGGAGCGCTTTTCGCGCGACAGCATGGGAGCACCTTTCGTGCTGCTGCGCGCGATAGTGCTTTTCGCGCTGGAGCGCTTATCGCGCAGCAGTGCACGGCTAAAATAGGTTCACGTTTGATATAATTCTGTCCCACTAGAGTTCTAGGGATTTTAAAATTCCAAAACCGTGAAATTTTGGCTATTTCAATCAAAATTGGGCAGTTTTTAAGACAGTATTGGCATTTTGCAATTTCAAGCTCATCAGCGCACTGAATCGCGCTACAGCGCTTTTCACGCGGCGGTGCGCGGCTAAAAAAGGTTCACATTTGATATAATTCTGTCTCACTTGGGTCCAAGGGACCTTAAAATTCCAAAATTGTGAAACTTTGGCCATTCAGCCAAAACTGGGCAGTTTTTAAGAAATTCAAGGCATTTCGCAATTTTAGGCGCGGCAGCGCGCTGGAACGGGTTTCGCGCTGCAGCGCGCAAGAACGCTTTTCGTGCCAAAACCGTAAAATTTTAATTCTGTCCCACTAGGGTCTTAGGGACCTTAAAATACCAAAATCGTGAAATTTTAGTTATTTCAGCCAAAACAAAAAGTTTTTAAGACATTATTGGCATTTTGCAATTTCAGGTGCGGCAGCGCTTTTCGCGCGACAGCACGGGAGCACTTTTCGTTTTGCAGTGCGCGATAGCGTTTTTCGCGCGGCAGCTCGCGGCTAAAATAAGTTCACATTTGATATAATTCAGTCTCACTAGGGTCCTAGGGACCTTAAAATACAAAAACTGTGTAATTTGGCCATATTAGCCAAAACTGGGCAGTTTTTAAAAAATTCTAAACATTTTACAATTTCTGGCACTACAGCGCGCTGAATCGCGCTAGAGCACTTTTCGAGCAGCAACGCGCGGGGAGCGCTTTTCGCGCGGTAAAGCGCGGCTAAAATAGGTTCACATTTGATATAATTTAGTCCCACTAGGGTCCTAGGGACCTTAAAATACCAAAACTGTGAAATTTTGGCTATTTCAGCCAAAACTGTGCAGTTTTTAAGAAATTGTAGGCTTTTTGCAATTTCAGGCACTGCAGTGCGCTGAATCGCGTTGGAGCGCTATTTGCACTGCAGTGCTCGGTAGCGCTTTCCACGTGGTAGCGCGCTGGAGTGATGTTCGCGCTAGAGAGCACAGTAGCGCTTTTTGCGCGGCAGCACGCGACTAAAAGAAGTTCACATTTGATATAATTTTGTCCCACTAGGGTCCTAGGCACCTTAAAATACCAAAATCGTGAAGTTTTAGCCAATTCAGCCAAAACTGGACGGTTTTTAAGAAATTTTAAGCATTTTGCAATTTCAGGCACTGCAGTGCGTTGAATCGCGCATAACGCTTTTCGCGCGATAGCTCGCGGTAGCACTTTTCGCTCGGTAGCTCTTTTCGCGCAGCAGCGCGCAGCTAATATAGGTTCACATTTGATAAAATTTTGTCCCACTATGGTCCTAGGGACCTTAAAATTCCAAAACCGTGAAATTTTGGCCATTTCAGTCAAAACTGGGCGTTTTTTAAGAAATTCTAGACATTTTGCAATTTCAGGCGCTGCTGCGCGCTGAATCGAGCTGGAGCGCTTTTCACGCTGCAGTGCTCGGGAGTGCTTTTCACGCGTAGCGCGTGGTATCGCTTTTCGCGCTCCAACATGTGGCTAAAATAGGTTCAAATTTGTTATAGTTCTGTCCCACTAGGGTCCTAGGGACCTTAAAATATCAAAATCGTGAAATTTTGGCCATTTCAGTCAAAACTGGACGGTTTTTAAGAAATTTTATGAATTTTGTAATTTCAGGCTCTGCAGCGTGCTTAATCGCATTGGAGCCCTTGTCGCGCGGTAGCGCTTTTCGCACGGTAGCGCTTTTCGCGCTGTAGTGCTCGGTAGCACCTTTCGAACGGTAGCGCGCGGTAGAGCTTTTTGTGCGACAGCCCGTGGTAGCACTTTTCGCGCTCTAGGGAGCGGCTACAATAGGTTCACATTTGATATAATTCAGTACGCTAGGGTCCTCAAGACCTTAAAATACTGAAACCATTAAGTCTTGGCCATTTTAGTCAAAACTGGGCAGTTTTTAAAAAATTTTAAGCATTTTGCAATTTCAGGCGCTGCAGCGCACTGAATCGCAATGGAGCGCTTTCTGCGGGGTAGTGAATTTCACGCCGCAGCGCGCGTGAGCACTTTTCGCGCTGCATTGCGCGGTAGCGCCTTTAACGTGGCAGCGCAGTTCGCGTGGCAGCGCGCAGTTAAAATAGATTCCCATTTGATATAATTATGTCCCACTAGGGTCCTAGGGACCTTAAAATACCAAAACCGTGAAATTTTGGCCATTTCAGCCAAAACTAGGCAATTTTTAAGAAATGCTAGGCATATTGTAATTTCAGGCGGTGCAGCGCACTGGAGCACTTTTCGCGTGGTAGCGCTTTTTGCTAAGCGGCACGCGGTACGCTTTTCGCGCTGCAGAGCATGGTAGCGCTTTTTATACAGCAACGTGCGTCTAAAATAGGTTCACATTTGATATGATTCTATCCCACTAGGGTCCTAGGGACCTTAAAATACTAAAACTGTGAAATTTTGGCCATTTCAGTCAAAACTGGGCAGTTTTTAAGAAATTATAGGCATTTTACAATTTCAAGCGCTGCAGCGCGCTGGAGCGCTCTTCGTGCAGTAGGGCTTTTCGCATGGTAGCGCTTTTCGCGCAGCAGCGCATGGCTAAAATAGGTTCACATTTAATATAATTCTGTCACACTATGGTCCTAGGGACCTTAAAGTTCCAAAACTGTGGAATTTTGGCCATTTTAGCTAAAACTGAATAATTTTTAAGAAATTATAAGCAATTTGCAATTCCAAGCGTTACAGCGCGCTAAATCGCGCTGGAGTGCTTTTCGCGCGGGAGCACTTTTCGCGCGGGAGCGCTTTTCGCGCTGCAGCGCGTGGGAGTGCTTTTCCCACGGCAACGCGCGGCTAAAATAAGTTCACATTTGATATAATTTTGTCCCATTAGGGTCTCAGGGACCTTAAAATACCAAAACCATGAAATTTTAGGAATTTCAGCCAAAAAAAATAGTTTTTAAAAAATTATTGGCATTTTGCAATTTCAGGCACTATAGCGCGCGGTAGCGATTTTCACGCGGTGGCGCACGGCTAAAATAGGTGCACCTTTAATATAATTCAGTCCCATTAGGGTCCAAAGGATCTTTAAATACCAAAACCGTGAAATATTTGTCATTCAAGCCAAAACTGGATTATTTTAAAGAAATTCCAGGCATTTTGCAATTTTAGGCGCTGCAGCGCGCTGAATCCCGCTGGAGCGCTTTTCGAGCGGCGGCGCGCGGTAGCACTTTTTGCGCTGCAGGGCACGGCTAAAATAGGTTCACATTTTATATAATTCAGTCCCGCTAGGGTTCTAAGGACCTTAGAATACCAAAAACGTGAAGTTTTGGCCATTTCAGTAAAAACTAGGCAATTTTTAAGATATTCTAGGCATTTTGTAATTTCAGGCACTGCAGCGCGCTGAATCGCACTGCAGTGCTCGGGAGCGCAATTCGGGCAGTAGCTCGCGGTAGCGCTTTTCGCGCTCTAGCGCACGGCTACAATAGGTTCACATTTTATATAATTCAATCCCACTAGGGTCCTATGGACCTAAAAATACCAAAAGCATGAAGTTTTAGCCATTTCAGCCAAACCTTGACCATTTTTAAGAAATTCTCGTCATTTTGCAATTTCAGGCGCTGCAATGCGCTGAATCGCGCTGGAGCGGTTTTCGAGCGGCGGCGCGCTGTAGCGCTTTTCGCGCTGCAGGGCGAGGCTAAAATAGGTTCACATTTGATATAATTCAGTCCCGCTAGGGTCCTAGGGACCATAAAATACCAAAACCATGAAGTTTTGGCCATTTCAGCCAAAACTAAGTAGTTCTTAAGAAATTCTTGGCGTTTTGCAATTTCAGGCGCTGCAGCGCGCTGAATCGCGCTGGAGTGCTTTTCACGCGACAGCACGCGGGAGCGCTTTTTGCACTGTAGGGCGCGACTAAAATAAGTTGACATTTAATTTTATTTAGTCTCACTAGGGTCCAAGGGATCTTAAAATATCAAAGCCATGAAATTTTAGCCATTCAAGCCAAAACTGGGCTGTTTTTAAGAAATTCTACGCATTTTGCAATTTCAGGCGCTGCAGCGCTTTTCGCGCTACATGGCATGACTAAAATAAGTTCACATTTGATATAATTCAGTTCTGCTAGGGTCTTAGGGACCTTAAAATTCTAAAACCGTTAAGTTTTGGCAATTTCAGTAAAAACTGGGCAGTTTTTAAGAAATGTTAGGCATTTTGCAATTTCAGGCACTGCAGCGCGCTGAATCGCGCTCGAGCGCTTTTTGTGTGGTAGCCCTTTTTGCGCGGTACTGCTTTTTGCGCGGTAGCACTTTTCACGCGGTAGCGCTTTTCCCGCGGGAACACTTTTCCCACTGTAGTGCTCAGTAGCGCTTTTCGGGCGGTAGCGCGCGATAGCGCTTTTGGCGCTCTAGCGCGCGACATTTGATATAATTCAATCGCACTAGGGTCCTACGGACCTTAAAATACCAAAACCATGAACGTTTAGCCATTTCAGCCAAAATTGGCAGTTTTTAAGAAATTCTAGTCATTTTGCAAATTCAGGCGTTGCAGCGCACTGAATCGCGCTGGAGCGCTTTTCGCGCGGCACGCGCATTAGCGCTTTTTGCGCTACACAGCGCCGTAACACTTTTTGCGCAGCAACGCATGGCTAAAATAGGTTCACATTTGATATAATTCTGTCCCATTAGGGTCCTAGGGACCTTAAAATTCTAAAACCGTGAAATTTTGGCCATTCAAGCTGAATCTGGGCAGTTTTTAAGAAATTCTATGCATTTTTCAATTTCAGGCGCTGCAGTGCGCTAAATCACGCTGAATCGCACTGGAGCGCTTTTCGCGCGATAGTGCTTTTCGCGCAGTAGCGCTTTTCGGACGGTTGCCCTTTTCGCGCGGGTACCGCTTTTCGCGCAGTAGCGATTTTCGCGCTACAGTGCTGGGGAGCGCTTTTCGCGCGGCAGCGAGCGGTATCACTTTTTGCGCAGCAGTGCACGGCTAAAATAGGTTCGTATTTGATATAATTCTGTCCCACTAGGGTCTTAGGGACCTTATAATTCAAAAAACCGTGAGATTTTGGCCATTCCAGACAAAACTGGGCAGTTTGTAAGAAATTTTAGGCATTTTGCAATTTCAAGCGCTACGGCGCACTGAATCGTACTGGAGCGCTTTTTGCACTGCAGAGCGCCATAGCGCTTTTCGTGTAGCAGTGTACGGTTAAAATAGGTTCACATTTGGTATAATGCAGTCCCACTAAGGTCCAAGGGACCTTAAAATACCAAAACTGTAAAATTTTGGCCATTTCAACCAAAACTGGGCAGTTCTTATGAAATTCTATTCATTTTGTAATTTCAAGCGCTGCAGCGCGCTAAATCACGCTGGAGCGCTTTTCGAGCAGCAGCGCATGAGAGCACTTTTCGCGCGGCTGCGCGCGGCTTAAATAGGTTCACATTTGATATAATGCAGTCCATTAGGGTCCAAGGGACCTTAAAATTCCAAAACAGTGAAGTTTTGGCCATTTCAGGTAAAACTATGCCGTTTTTAAGAAATTCTTAGCATTTTGCAATTTCAGGCGTAGCAGCGCGCTGAATCACGCTGGAGCGCTTTTAGCGCGGCAGCGCGCGGTAGCGCTTTTCGAGCTGCAGCACGTTGTATGGCTTTTCGTGCGGCAGCGCGGGATAGCACTTTTCGCGTGGTAGATCGCGGCTAAAACAAGTTCACATTTAATAGAGTTCAGTCCCACTAAAGTCCATGGGACCTTAAATACAAAAATTGTCAAATTTAGGCCATTTCAGCCCAAAACTTGGCAGTTTTTAAGAAATTCTAGGCATTTGTAATTTTCAGCACTACAAGCACGCTGAATGACGCACTAGAGCGGCTATCCTGAGCGGGCAGGGGCACTGCGGGAGCGCTTTTTCGCACGACAGTCCGCAGTAGTAGCGGTTTCGCGCAGTAAACGCGCGGACTTAAATAGGTTCTCATTTGCATATAATTGAGTCCCACTACGGTCGTAGAGACCTTAAACTAAAAAAATCATGAAATTTTTAGCCATTTCAGCCAAAACTGGGCAGTTTTTTACGAAATTGTAGGGCATTTTGCAATTTCAGGGCGCTTGACAGCGCGCTGAATCGCGCTGAGCAACTTTTTCGCGCGGGTAGCTCTTTTCGCGCAGCAGTTGCGCAGCTAATATAGGTTCACATTTGATCTAATTTTGTCCCACTATGGTCCTAGGGACCTTAAAATTCCAAAACCGTGGAAATTTTGGCCATTTCAGTCAAAACTGGGCGTTTTTTTAAGAAATTCTAGACATTTTGCAATATTTTCAAGGCGCTGCTGTGCGCTGAATCGAGCTGGAGCGCTTTTCACGCTGCAGTGCTCAGGGAGTGCTTTCACGCGTAGAGCGGGCTGGGTGGTAGCGGTTTCACGCAGCAGCGCACACGGCTAAAATCGGTTCACATTTAATGATAATTATGTCATACTGTGGTCCTAGGGACCTTAAAATTCCAAAATCGTGATAATTTGTCCATTTCAGCCAAACTGGGTAGTTTTTAAGAAATTATAGGCATTTTGCTATTTCAGGCGCTGCAGCGCACTGTGGAGCGCTTTTCGCGCCTGCAGTGCTTGGTAACAGTTTCTCGCGCGGTAGCACGCAGTTTAAATTAAGTTCAAATTTGATATAATTCTGTCCCACTAGAGTCCTAAGGACCTTAAATACGAAAACAGTGAAGTTTTAGCCATTTCAGGCCCAAACTAAGCAGTCTTAAGAAATTATTGGCATTTTGCAATTTCAGGCACTGCAGCACGAAAAGCGCTCCGATGCGCGATAGCACTTTTCGTGCTGCAGCGCGTGATAGCGCTTTTCGCGCGACAGCTCATGGCTAAAATAGATTCACATTTGATATAATTCAGCGCCACTAGGGTCCAAGGGACCTTAAAATACAAAAATCGTGAAATTTTAGCCATTTAAGCCAAAACTAGGCAGTTTTTAAGAAATTCTAGGCATTTTGCAATTTCAGGAGCTGCAGCACGCTGAATCGCGCTGGAGCGCATTTTCGAGCCATAGCGCTTTTTGTGCGGCGGCATGCGGTGGCACTTTAAACGCTGTAGGGCGTGGCTAAAATAGGTTCACATTTGATATAATTCAATCCCGCTATGGTCCTAGGGACCTTAAAATACCAAAATCGTGAAGTTTTGGCCATTTCAGCCAAAATTTGGCAGTTTTAAGAAATTATAGGCATTTTGCAATTTCAGGCACTGGAGCGTGCTAAATCGCGCTGGAGCGCTTTTCACATGGCAGCGCGCAGGGAGCGCATTTCGCGCTGTAGGGCGCAGTAGCACTTTTCACATAGTAGCGCTTTTCGCATGGTAGCACGGTTAAAATAGGTTCACATTTGATATAATTCTGTCCCACTAGGGTCCTAGGGACCTTAAAATACCAAAACTGGCAAATTTTGGCCATTTCAGCCAAGGATTCAATATTTCCATTTATGAGTAATAATGCAAACGCTGCAATCATATGTTGCCTTTCTTTCTAAAATCGAATAGGGATAAAATGCTACTATTATTATCAAATACTCTAGGAGATACGTATTGCCATTTATTTACAATATGAATTAAATAAACGTGAGACAAGTGCTGTCATTATTTATACAAAAGTTGCCATTGAGTTATATGAAAATCAATGCTGTTCCTTTATATAGATATACTGCTGCCACTTGGTTGTAAGAAATAAGAACTGATGATAAATTAGATGAGCATTTGTATTGTCATTCCTTTATAAAATTAATTGCTACTAAGTATATATATATGAATCATGTGTTGACTTCTAATACTAGAGAAAGATTAGTAAGATCAATAAAAATTAAGAACTGCCATGAATTTTAAATGTTATTTTTATTATTTCGAATTAATGCTTCCATCTAGTTCAAATAAAAGTATATATTGTCCACTTCAATTATAAGAACAAATACTGTCCTTTCTCTTACAAGTATCACATGCTACTATATTCTATAAAAAGAAATGCTACTCTTGTCTCAAAGTGAATTAAATGCTAGCAAATATAAGTTGAGTGCAATTAGAAAGGATTAAATGATCAAATACTATTAATTTTTACTTAATAAGTCAATTATTACCTTACTTTACAAATGCTGCCATTTCTTTATAAACGCATCTTCAGCTATTACATTCAGAAGTGTCGATCATTTTCTCCGGACAATATCTAATTTAATGCTGTTTCTTGAATCATATGATGCTTATTTTAGATGCTAAAAATATTGTTCACATTGATGCAATTGATGTCATTTAATTAAGCATGAATCACATATTGCTACCTCAAAAGAATCCAAATATTTTAATATTGCTGCCACATTTATGAACGAAGCCATATGCTGCCTTTAAACCTCATATGAGAATCAAATAAATGAACACTGCTATCTTTAATTTTAAAAGACCTTAAGTGATCTTATACTATTAATTATTTATAGGATTTGAATATTATGATATTACATACTGTCATTCTTTTATTCAAGCTATATACTGCCATTCCTTTTGTATGTGCATTTTATTCTAAGGATAAGTTAAAAGTAAACAAATGCTGCTTTCAAATATACATTCAAATGCTGCTATACAGTCTAGAGGAATTAAAATGCTTTTGTAACATAAAATTAGTTGTTGTCACATGTTATTTTTCTCTAGTTGCTCAAATTTCACTTTTGGTATCTATAAATTTCTGAACCCATAATATTGTATTTATAACTGCTGACTTACATGTTAATATTTTCATATATACGATTATTTGTAGGATAAGTTGTATATACAGGGTTACTAAAATGAGTGCTATGTGTAAAAAAACACATAAAGCTGCTCATATAAATGCTAAAATTTTATTTATGTATTTCCTTTTTATTAAATATTTCTTAGGATGTATAAACTGTTTAATTTAATTTTGTATATTTGAAATTATTAGAACTGGAAATGATCAATCCTTTAAAAAGGGGCTGAACTCTAACTTAGAACTGGAATTAAAACTCTATTGTAGAACTGGAAATGAGCAATCCAATAAAAGGGTTGAACTCTAATTTAGAACTGGAGATTGATTGTGAAAATTAAAACTTTGAACAAAAATAAAGGAGACTGCCAAAATTTTTAAGAATTTTAAGATTTAGAAATATTTCAGAAAACTTTAAAATTCAATTCAAAACATTTAATTCAATGGTTCATTTTTAATTTAATTTGAAATTAATACCTTCTTTTCTTTTTAAGCTTTGGATAAGTTCTCCTTTTTATTTTATTAAATTGTATTATCTTTCTAATTCCATTTATAATTCCTTCTACTTTTATTTGAAATTGACTTAAGATTAAATATCTATAAGTCAATTTAGAGTCTAATTAACTTCAATTATAAAGTAGATTATTCAAAATTTAGATAACAAAAAGATATCACATACTTTATAATTTTTATAATCCATTGAATGCTTGCATAGCTTTGAGCCTCATATCCTTGAACATATATTCAAGACTTTGTGCATAAATAAAGATTTTCTTAAAACTTTAAAGGGGAAATGCCTTAAGGCAATTAGAGTACAAATGAAAATGTTTACATTAGAAATTCACATTTTAGAGAGGGTAAATGTGAATGTTCAACTTCTCCACAGTATCTGGTTAAGCAGACATGCTTATCTCCTCGCCCATTCTGTTGTGTACTCCTACAGAATGAGGTATTTCTAAATGTAACTTTAACTTAAAATATAAAAGATTTTCTTATAAATTGAAAAATCTCTTCATAACTATTTAGTTATGCTTTCGTATCATAGTCATAGACTATGATTATCTTAGATTGAGAATCTAAGATATTTCCTCATTTCCTTTAGCCTTACACTCTCTATTTTCAATTTGTATATTGCTTGCTTCAGTTAATATGAATACAATGTATGTTACTTAACTTCAATTTATGCTTCACTGTATGTCAATTGCTTACTTAGCATACTTTTATTTGATCATATAAATTTCTTACATTTCATGCGCATATTAATTTCTAGCCTTTAAAATTCTCTCCTGTACAAACTTTCAGTAAAAGGCTAGAACATTTTGTAAAAAGTGAGTATTTTTACTCAATGATTTTCATACTACTTTCTTTACAATTGTGCTCATTACTTCCCCATACTATATCACTTTTATAACACCACTGCATACTTAAATTGTAAATCATAATTGTGATATCTTGTTAATCTAAAAACATAGCCAACTTTAAACTGTGCTTAGACTGTTTAGTCTAACTACCCTTTTCTTTTTCTTGGCTTTGCCCTATCATATTTAAATACCAAAATATGATAGAACAAGAGCCCTTTTATTCAGGTGACACAGGTCTGAGTACTTGATGAACTTTTAAGGAAATCTGCTTCCGCTTAGTCATATAGATATAATTCACTTGTATTTTCCATGTACATTAAAAGGCCTTGTAATAATTAGGTTACTTAAGTTATTTTTATTTCACTTGTTAATCTGTGTTGTATTTTCTATATATTTAAAATTGCTTGGGATGAATGAGTGGATTTCCTATTTTGTAAATGCTTATATTATTGCATTTCTTTGTATCTTCCTTTTTCATTCATTTTTAACTTAACAAATGCTCATAAAGAGACTTGGCCACTTAGCATCAGCACTTGATTTGTTTTCTTCTAATCAAGTGTTGGGTGCTAAGGTAACACCCCAATATCTGGATTAATCTTTTATCCAATTATTGGGGCCATTACAGTTGGTCTCAGAGCCAAGGTTGAGAACGTTAAGTTAAAAAGAGAGATATCCACTCATCCAAGTCATCAACAACACAGAAAGGTAAAAGTACTTAAAGGTGTCACCTTAGGAAAGTGAACGCACTTAAATTAAAAGTCATTTATGACTTGTAAGTTTTTATTTCCAAACAATTTTGAGTTCTCTTTAATTTTTGACTGACTCTCAAATGGAGAATTCTGAGTCAGAGTTAAGACACTACACTAGAGCATTTTATCAGTATTGGGATGATGAATACAACTTCAGCTCGATATATGGACGTCTCTACCTAGAAGTATCTAATGATGGAGGAGAAGTACTTGACAAAATGTTAAGAGGCTGTGTGTTCAGGGGAGATTGCATCCCTCAATTAGCAAGGGAATGGCTTTCAAGGGTCTCTGATACTTTTATAGCCATAGAATGCCCTGACCATATACGCCTCCAGATGTTAGATGAACTCTTCGATAATTATGCACAAGGCTGGTGGGATTATGCCCATGACAAACTTATTCGAACCAGTAGACGTCTTCATCGTGCACCCTTTTATTCGGACTTTGAATTAATGTTTTATAACAAATTCTGTAAATAAATGATTAGTTTTCTTTTAAAGAGACTATCAAGGCAGTTTATAGTTATTTTTTTTCGACTATCTACTTTCTTATTGTATCGCAATTTTAAATTTTAATAAAGAATATTTCTTTTCTGCATGCTCTAATTTTTCATTCTTTCTTTACTTAAAGAATGAATCTAGATCACGCAGAACCTTCTTCCGTGAAGAATGCTGAATCCAGTAACCCATCTCTTCAATAAGAGATGAGACAAATTATGGGGATGTTCAAAGTTATGATTGAAGCTCAGACGAGAGCAGCAGAAAGGATGTCTGCTACTAACAATGCCTCTCACCCATCTTCAGCTTCACCGTTTTCATCTCCAATTCAACCTCAAACTTCTCAACTCCCACTCCCCTCTGTTCTAATGATACCAGAAACTTCTAAAGCAATGATAATTTCAACTCCACATTCTTTGGGTCCTATAGTGGACCCCTTTTTAATGGCCTTTCTAAGGCTAAACCCTCCACATTTTAATGACTCTGCTTCTCCTATGGAAGCAGATAATTGGTTTTAAGAAATAGAAAAGCTATAATCAAGTATAAAGTGCCCTGAAAGCGAATGTATTCGTCTGGCCTCCCATTTATTCAAAGTTGAGGTAGAATTCTGGTGGGACAGCGAGCTAAAGGCCCTCTATCCAGATGTCGATATGGAAGATATTCCTTGGGAAGAGTTTGGATTAGGTCTTCCAAGCTGAATTTATCCCTCGATCTGCTCAGACAATAAATGAGGATGATTTCATGCAATTAAGGTAGGGTAATCGTTCAGTACATGATTACAAAATGGAATTCAGAAAATACTCTCGTTTTGCACCAGATATAGTCTGTACTGAAATGGCTAGATGCAGCAGATTTTTGAAGGGTCTTAATAACTTTATTAAAAGCCACTTATTGTCCTTACATCATGAAGATTTTCCAAAGCTATTAGAGGGGGCTAAGATGATTGAGCATCACCAAGCTCAATTTGAATCACATAAACGACCTCATCCCCCGCCCTCTAAACAGAGGACTTTTAAAAAGAATCGTCTTCAAGGCCCAAAGGTTTTTCAATTAACTGCGAATAAAGAGCAGAGAGGAAGTCAATTGAATAAATGTAACAAGCTGCACCCATATGGCAAATGTTACCATACGGGGAATAGATGTTATATTTATGGAAGGACTAACCACAAACATCAAAGTTGTTATGCTAATTGGATGATTGAGAAAGTAAAGATCAACCGTCAGCCAATAGTCCAGAACCCTACTCCCTTCAATGTCAAGGCACCCCATCAGGCCATTATGCCTCCTCCTTCCAAAAAAAATCAGAAGGGTTCATCTTCACATACTCAGAGGCAAGGTCAAAATAGTCGTACCGATAAAGGAAAGGCTATTGTGCAATCTCCATCAGTGCCAAGAGTCTACTCTCTTTCTGCCTCCTTTACAAAAGAAGAAAGTAATGTGGTGACTGGTACATTTTAAATCTTTCATATATTGCTTTTCAGTTTCAATACAATTATCTTCAAAGGCTACTTACATTTTATAAGTAGAATTTAAAACTTTTCCCTTCTTTCCTATTGTAGGAACATTAACAATTAAGAATCAATTGTGTATTACACTCTTTGATATGGGTGCTAGTCACTCTTTTATATCAGAAGATTGTATTTCTTCCTTAAATTTTTAGCGGCTAAACTTAAATAATTCATTACAAGTGCAAATGCCATCAAGTGCTGAAATGCTAGCAAAAAGCTTTTGTTTAATTGATATTCCAATCAGTAATCAATTATTTCTCTCCAAACTCATTATTATGCCAATTACCAATTTCGACATAATATTAGGAATTGATTGGCTGGAAAAGTTCAATGTAATAATAGATTGCAATAAAAAGAAAGTTTCTCTTCAGATAGGAAAGAAACCAGAAGTCTTCATAGGTAAACTTGGCCTAATGGAATCATTGATAAATGCAGATAAAGCCAAGCACCTAATTAATAAATGTTCCTATGCTGTGTTAGTAACTTTATTGGGTGAAGAAAAAGAAGAAAGTGATTTAAAAGATACCCCCATTGTACAAGAATTTCTAGATGTGTTTCCAGAAGAATTGCTCGGACTACCTCCAACAAGAGAGGTAGAGTTCTCTATAGAGTTACTACCAGGAACTTAACCTAAATCTAAAGCTCCATATAGGATGGCACAAAAGGAACTTCAAGAACTTCGTGAATAGTTGGATGAACTATTAGAAAAAGGCTTTATACACCCTAGCATGTCACCTTGGGGAGCCCTTGTCCTTTTTGTTAAGAAAAAGGATGGATCCATGCGATTATATATAGATTATCATGAACTCAATTAAGGTGACAGTTAAAAATAAGTATCCTCTTCCAAGGATTGATGACTTGTTTGATCAATTAGCTGGAGCAAAGGTCTTTTCCAAAATTGACTTGAGAACAGAATATTACCAGATTCGAGTTGAGGATAAAGATATTCCTAAGACTGCATTTAGGACCCATTATGGGCACTATGAATTTCCTGTCATATCTTTTGGATTGACTAATGCCTCTTCTATTTTCATGGACATAATGCAGCGCATTCTGAAGCCTTACCTCGATCAATTTGTAATAGTCTTCATTGATGACATCCTGATTTATTCCAAGTCAGTTGCTGAGCACAAAGAATATCTTCGTGCTGTCCTAGTTCTTTTAAGAGAATATAAATTGTATGATAAGTTTTTAAAGTGTGAATTTTGGCTCAACTCAGTGGCATTCTTAGGCCATGTAATAGATGCTGAAGGCATTAAAGTTGATCAAAGAAAGATCCAAGCTATACAAGAATGGGTTCAACCCAAATCTGTAACTGAGATCTGCAGTTTTATAAAACTTGCTGGATATTACAGAAGATTTGTCCCTGGATTTTCCTTAATAACATCTTCATTAACTCAGTTGACTCGTAAGGAAGTTCCTTTCATATGGAATCCTGCTTGTAAAGAAGCATTTCAGAAGTTGAAATAATTGTTAACTTCTGCACCAGTCCTAACGATACCTCAAGATGGCAAGGAGTTTCAAGTATATACTGATGCCTCTAAAAAAGGGCTGGGTTGTGTCTCAATGCAAGATATACATGTCATAACTTACGCTTCAAGGCAATTAAAACCAAATGAGAGGAATTATCCTGTACACGATTTAGAACTTGCAGGTGTAGTATTCGCTCTTAAAATTTGGAGACACTACCTGTATGGAGTTAAGTGTGAAATGTTCACTGATCATCAGAGTTTGAAGTATATCTTCACTCAAAAAGAACTTAACTGTCGTCAACGTAGATGGTTGGAACTGATCAGTGATTACGACTTAGATATAAATATCATCCAGGTAAAGCCAATCTAGTAGCTGATGCTCTAAGCCGTAAGGCAGTTTTGTCTTCATTCTGTAGCAATAATGCTTTGATCAGGAATTTTGAGCGATTGAATATAGTGCCAATTAGATCTGCTGATCTATGCAATTTATTATGTGCTAACCAATCTGAGTTACCTTTTCGATCAAGAATAATTGAAGCCCAGAAAGAAGATCCTTCTTATTCTCAATTACTTACAGATATTAAAAATGGTAAGAGATCTGAATTACGCCTCGAATGCTGAAGGTCTAATTTTCCTAGAAATTTAAGGTTATGGGTTTCTAAAAGTTTACAGTTGCAAGTATTATCTGAAGCTCATAACTCTGGTTATACTGTGCACCTTGGTAGTAGTAAAATGTATCAAGATCTCAAGCAATCATTTTGGTGGTCCGGCATGAAACAGGATATAGCTATTTACATTTCCAAGTGCCATCCCTGTTCATTAGTTAAGGCCGAACATCAGAAGCCTAGTGGTCTTCTTAGACCCTTAGACATTCCTGAATGGAAATGGTCGGATGTCTCTAATGGACTTCATTATAGGTTTGCCTAAGAGTAGATCAGGTTCTGACTCTATTTGGGTGATTGTCGATAGACTCGCCAAATCAGCACATTTTCTAGCTATTCGTCAGACCGATCCAGTTGAAAAATTAGCCAAACTTCTATCTTAAAGAGATCAGTTCGCCTCCATGGTACACCGAACTGTATAATTTCTGATAGAGATAGTAGATTCACTTCCAGATTTTGGTCCGCTGTTCAGCAAGACATGGGGACAAATTTAGCATTGAGTACTGCTTTTCATCCTTAGACTGATGGTCAGACCGAATGTATTAATCAGATCTTGGAAGATCTCCTACGTCTTTGTATTATTGACTTTGGTGGATCATGGAAAGATCACCTATCATTAGTTGAGTTCGCCTACAATAACAGTTATCAATCCAGCATAGGAATGGCTCCATACGAAGCCCTTTATGGAAGGAGATGTTCAACTCTCTAGCATGGACTGAAGTAGGGGACTCACAACTTTATGGTTCTGAACTAATTGAAGAAACTACTAAGAAAGTTCAGTTGATTAAGCGAAATATGATGACATCTCAGGATAGGCAAAAGAAATATCATGATACCCGTCATCGTCAATTGGAATTCAAAATAGGTGATAGAGCTTATCTTAAGGTGTGTCCAATGAAGGGTATGCAGAGATTTGGTATAACTAGAAAGCTGAGTCCAAGGTACTTAGGACCCTTTAATGTGATTGAGAAAATTGGAACATCAGCATACAGATTAGAGTTGCCAGATGACTTCTCGGCTGTACATAATGTGTTTCACATATCATCACTAAGGAAGTGCATGTTAGATCCTAGCCAGCATGTTTAGATACCAGCAATAGACCTACAACCCAATCTGACATTCATTGTTAAGCCTACAGCAATTCTGGGAAGAGATCTTAAGCAATTAAGAAATCAGCAGTATTCCTATGATAAAAATCCAATGGCAGAATCATTCTAAAAAAGAAGCCACTTGGGAGAAGGAGGAAGAAATGCGATAGAAGTTTCCAGAATTCTTCAACTGATCAGGTAATTAAAAATCTTCCATTTTCAATTGAATTTTAAATAAACATCTTTCTAGTATTTGCAAGTATGTAGTTTAATAATTATGTGTCGAGGGCAACACACTTTTTTAAGGTGGGGAGTCTGTAATAACCCATAAGTTGTTACCTATCAATTAGTAAATCTAATTGACTCTAAATCTCTTTCATTACTCTCATATTAGAGTTAAAAGTCTCCACCTCAAATTTCATGAAAATTGGAGATCATTTGTCGATTTCCAGTGTTTCCTGGTTTTCAGATAATTCTAAAGATACCTAAATCATTTAAATACTGGAATTAAAAATGGAGTCTGTTATTGAAATTAGTAGCTCCAAATTAGCTAAGAGTATTATTCTGGGAATTTTAGAAATCATTGATTTTCCTGGATTTTCTGCTGAATTTCGATCACTCAAAATTTTTCGTTAAAATTAGGATTCCAATTTAAGTTAAACAAAAATGTAATAAAAATATCCTCTTATAATCCCTATTGAAAGGATCCTACTGCAAAAATTTGAGCGCGTTTGGGATCCCGGATTGTCCTAAATAAATTTAGGAAGTTTAAACTTCAAAGGCTAATATATAAAAAATATAAATTGGAATTTAAACATTTTTATATATCTAAGTTAAGCATCATATGAGGATGCCATGTTTCAAGTTTCGTTAATTTTTGAGTTTTCAATTTATCATAATTAATATTTCAAGTTTTTCACTTAAATATCCATATAAAATAAAATACTTGTCCAAATTTGATAATTTTTAGATGCAGTGCATTTGCCTCGTCGTGACGGTCATTTCAATACTAAGTTTGTAATTTTTAGAGCTCAAATGACACTAGATCTTGGCCCAGAAATTTCAGCCGTTAATTTTTGATCCAACGGCTGATATGGATCTTAGGATTTACTTATAAGCCTCTTCAAAAACCTAAATCTATCCTTACCTGAATTTTCTCCTCAGCTAAAAATCTCTCCCTTCTACGTGAGTCGAATCCCTATCCGCAACCCGATCCTATCCTATACGCATGCTCGACACCTCTCGAACCCTCCCTTCGAGCGAACGAGAGAAGGCAGTGGACGCGTGGCTTCCACCTCTCGCGAGGTCCAATGACCGGTTGCCGAAGGCTCATCTCCTCGCAAGTCGCAGAGTAGCCTTAATCGTCACCATGTAAGCCTATAATACCCATCCATTTGTTTTTTTCTTACTCACGGACGTCTTCCCCTTCACTCGCCGAAACCTCTCCTTTACTCGAGTCTTCTCCTAGCCGCAAGGAATAAAGGTACTCCATATGATTTTACTTTTGCTTATGAAAGAAAATTGATTTATAAATTAGGGCTTAAATTTGTCTTACAAGGAACTTGATAAATCTGATTAAGATCAGATCATATGCTTTGTTGATAGATCTTTAAGTTGTAGAGGAATTCGTTAAGGATAAATTAAATCTAATTTATAAATATGAATATGCTGCTATTTCTATTAAACATTTAACAATCTATGACTTATAATTGTTGACTGAAATTATTGTATTTTATTTAATTCAACATCTTTACTTCAGAATTTCATATGAATGTTATTAAAGGATATTAGGTATTATATTTTCTTTAATGATTTATCAGCTGTTAACTCAATTAATCTTGATAACTTAGTTTTAATAATGAATAGCCAAACAATCAAACCAATGGAAGTTTCATTCAATCTTTAACCAATTACCTTAATATAAATGATTGATACAATAATACTGAAAATGTTTCCTTTACAATTGTTCACTTTAAAGCATTTGTAATATTTCTGGTATACACTAAGTCATTTTGAATTGTTTATAGTATGCTACACTGCGTTCTACTTCGCTCAACTTTAGTAGAGGATTTTAAGTAAGTATCTTGAATATCGGTTGATGCGACTAAATATATATGAAGTAGTAGTACATAGAATGTTACTTAAGTTATTATTATGCTAGTAATATTAGGGCTACTTAGATTATTGAATTACTCTCATATTGAACAATATAATGACATATATAAATAAAGGCATTAAGTGCTCTTTTATGAAAACAAATGTTGCTATCCTTTTAAGTTGTTGTATTAGCTTTAGTTGGTGGAAAACTTCTAGTACTACCAAATTGCAATGAATTTCTTTTGAGTCTTGCATAATAAAAGGTTGTAGTTAATCATGCTAAAGGGATTGGATTTATTAATAATATGCAATGTTAATATTAAGTATGTGATGCATGGTGGGCTTAATTGTCTTAAACAGTTCTCTATATTCCTTACATATGCTTCTTGATCTTGAGTAAATATTATGGCTGAGACCTTTAAGTCTGGAGAAGCTTTTGAATTACTATTGTTAAAAATGTAATGATTTTTAATTTCAAAATGTTGGCATCCGTACTTGCAATTACAAGTTGCTAGTTGCTTACTTATACTTCGTCTTACGTTGGCAATCATTTCTAAATATTTAGAAAACTGAAGTTTGACATCAATGCAATCTATTATTAGAATTATAAATAATTATTTCAGTGGATCATTCATTATAATGCCATTCATATATTTCGTGCAAACAAAATTTTTATAGGAAATAATAAGAAGGTACCTCCATTTTTCTGTCAGGATAAATATCCCCAATTTCTATATATATTCTCATTCAATAATTATTATTAGGGAAGGAGAGTACATATTTGATTGCCACTCCTCATCTTATGCACTCCTTATTTAGATAATTGTACATGTTGTCATTAATAGATTAAAAGAGAAAAGGCTATCATATCCCTACCATTTTATAGTTGTGGTTATGTAATGTAAGTAAGGATAATGATTGTCAATGCAAATTACATTGATTAAATATTGTTATAAATGCTATCATCTTCTTTCTTAATATCATATATTACTTTCAGTTCTTAAGGGGATTTATGCTGCATGTTTATTATATGCATTGTCTCATGATTCCTTCAGATATATATAAGATTCAAGATGTTCTCATGAAAATTATGAATCAAATTGCTGCCTTATACTTAAAGCAAGTGCTGTCCCTCATGATGCTACCTAGTTTATTTGCTGCCAATTTTAATATAAGATCAAATTTAAGTTGCCTTCAAGAAATAAGATAAAGATGCTGCTTTCATATGTTGTTTCCTATTCTAAGATGAGATCAATAGGATGGCATAGGATGAAAAGCTACCATTTATTTTGAATCATATGAGGTTTAATATTGTCACCTAGTTTGTAAGAATCAAATGCTGCCATTTGAATGCTGTTATCTTTCTTATTCAATTGTCGTCATTTATATAAGGATTCAATATTTCCATTTATGAGTAATAATGCAAACGCTGCAATCATATGTTGCCTTTCTTTCCAAAATCGAATAGGGATAAAATGCTGCTATTATTATCAAATAATCTAGGAGATACGTATTGCCATTTATTTACAATATGAATTAAATAAACATGAGACAACTGCTAGTCATTATTTATACCAAAGTTGCCAATGAGTTATATGAGAATCAATGCTGTTCCTTTATTTAGATATACTGCTACCACTTGGTTGTAAGAAACAAGAACTGATGATAACTTAGATGAGCATTTGTATTGTCATTCCTTTATAAAATTAACTGCTACTAAGAATATATATATGAATCATGTGTTGACTTCTAATTCTAGGGAAAGATTAGTAAGATCAATAAAAATCAAGAACTGCCATGAATTTTAAATGTTATTTTTGTTATTTCGAATTAATGCTTCCATCTAGTTCAAATAGAAGTATATATTGTCCACTTTCAATTATAAGAACAAATACTGTCCTTTCTCTTACAAGTATCACATGCTACTATATTCTATAAAAATAAATGCTACTCTTGTCTCAAAGTGAATTAAATGCTAGCAAATATAAGTTGAGTGCAATTAGAAATGATTAAATGATCAAATACTATTAATTTTTACTTAATAAGTCAATTATTACCTTAGCTTTACAAATGCTGCCATTTCTTTTATAAACGCATCTTCAGCTATTACATTCGGAAAGTGTCGATCATTTTCTCCAGGACAATATCTAATTTAATGTTGTTTCTTGAATCATATGATGCATGTTTTAGACGCTAAAAATATTGTTCACATTGATGCAATTGATGTCATTTAATCACATATTGCTACCTCAAAAGAATCCAAATATTTTAATATTGCTGCCACATTTATGAACGAAGCCATATGCTGCCTTTAAAACTCATATGAGAATTAAATAAACAAACACTTCTATCTTTAGTTTTAAAAGACCTTAAGTGATCTTATATTGTCAATTATTTATAGGATTTGAATGTTATGATATTACATACTGTCATTCTTTTATTCAAGCTATATACTGCCATTCCTTTTATATGTGCATTTTATTCTAAGGATAAGTTAAAAGTAAACAAATGCTGCTTTCAAATATACATTCAAATGCTGCTATATAGTCTAGAGGAATTAAAATGCTTTTGTAACATAAAATTAGTTGTTGTCACATGTTATTTTTCTCTAATTGCTCAAATTTAACTTTTGGTATCTATAAATTTCTGAACCCATAATATTGTATTTATAACTGCTGACTTACATGTTAATATTTTCATATATATGATTCTTTGCAGGATAAGTTGTATGTACAGGGTTACTAAAATGAGTGCTATGTGTAAAAAACCACATAAAGTTGCTCATATAAATGCTAAAATTTTATTTCTGTATTTCCTTTTTATTAAATATTTCATAGGATGTATAAACTATTTAATTTAATTTTGTATATTTGAAATTATTAGAACTAGAAATGAGCAATCCTGTAAAAAGGGGTTGAACTCTAATTTAGAACTGGAATTAAAACTTTATTGTACAATTAGAAATGAGCAATCCTATAAAAGGGATTGAACTCTAATTTAGAACTGGAGATTGATTGTGAAAATTGAAAATTTGAATAAAAACAAAGGAGACTGCTAAAATTTTTAGGAATTTTAAGACTTAGAAATATTTCAGAAGACTTTAAAATTCAATTCAAAACATTTAATTCAATGGTTCATTTTTAATTTTAATTGAAATTAATAACTTCTTTTCTTTTTAAGCTTTGGTTAAGTTCTCCTTTTTATTTTATTAAATATTATTATCTTTCTAATTTCATTTATAATTCCTTCTACTTTTATTTGAAATTGACTTAAGATTAAATATCTATAAGTCAATTTGGAGTCTAATTAACTCTAATTATAAAGTAGATTATTAAAAATTTAGATAACAAAAAGATATCACATACTTTACAATTTTTGTAATCCATTGAATGCTTGCATAGCTTTGAGCCTCATATCCTCGAACATATATTCAAGACTTTGTGCATAAATAAAGATTTTCTTAAAACTTTAAAGGGGAAGTGCCTTAAGGCAATTAGAGTACAAATGAAAATGTTTACATTAGAAATTCACATTTTAGAGAGGGTAAATGTGAACTGTTCAACTTCCCCACTGTATCTGGTTAAGCAGACGTGCTTAACTCCTCGCCCTATTCTGTTGTGTACTCCTATAGAATGAGGTATTTCTAAATGTAACTTTAACTTAAAATATAAGAGATTTTCTTATAAATTGAAAAATCTCTTCATAACTATTTAGTTATGCTTTCGTATCATAGTAATAGACTATGATTATCTTAGATTGAGAATCTAAGATATTTCCTCATTTCCTTTAGCCTTACACTCTCTATTTTCAATTTGTGTATTGCTCGCTTCAGTTAATTTGAATATAGTATGTATTGCTTAACTTCAATTTATGCTTCACTGTATGTCAATTGCTTACTTAGCATACTTTCATTTGATCATATAAATTGCTTACATTTCATGCGCATATTAATTTCTAGCCTTTAAAATGCTCTCCTTTACAAATTTTCAGTAAAAGGCTAGAACATTATGTAAAAAGTGAGTATTTATACTCAATGATTTTCATACTGCTTTCCTTACAATTGTGCTCATTACTTCCCCATACTATATCACTTTTATAACACCACTACATACTTAAATTGTAAATCATAATTGTGATATCTTGTTAATCTAAAAACATAGCCAACTTTAAATTGTGCTTAGTCTGTTTAGTCTAACTACCCTTTTATTTTTCTTGGCTTTGCCCTATCATATTTAAATACCAAAATATGATAGAACAAGAGCCTTTTATTAAGGTGACGCAGGTCCGAGTACTTGAAAAACTATTAAGGAAATATGCTTTCGCTTAGTCATATAGATATAATTCACTTGTATTTGCCATGTACATTAAACGACCTTGTAATAATTAGGTTACTTAACTTACTTTTATTTCACTTGTTAATCTGTGTTGTATTTTTTGTATATTTAAAACTACTTGGGATGAATGAGTGGATTGCCTATTTTGTAAATGCTAGTATTACTGCATTTATTTGTATCTTCCTTTTTCATTCATTTTTAACTTAACAAATGCTCATAAAGAGACTTGGCCACTTAGCATCAGCACTTGATTTGTTTTTTTCTAATCAAGTATTGGGTGCTAAGGTAACACCCCAATATTTGGATTAATCTCTTATCCAATTATTGGGGCCGTTATATTTAGTGGGTCTTAGCATCACTTGCATCAACTCTTTGGTTGAGCTTAGATTGAGGTTCATTGAGTTCAAGAACCTTCTCACATGGTTCTAAGCTTTCATGCACTCAAAATCTAGCATCCAACCTAAGGTGAGCTAAGGAGCACAAGATAATTAGATCTTGGATTTTTTAGTTCTTTTCTCATAAACACATCAAGACTAATTAGATGAAAATTTCTTAGTAAGGCATTAAAATCATAAATACATTATGCTTGAGGGAAAATATTCATACATCAATATTACATCATGCAAAATGGGACTTCATCCTGACCCTCCCCAAGGGGAGTTTAGCTACTCATTACACAAGAAAATAAGGAAGACACATACATGGATAAAGACCCTTTCATGGTCAACTCAAGAGAAAATACAAGATTGAGTTTAGAAGATACTAGGAACGCTCCGTAGAAGTTCTCCAGAAATCTTCTTCTCCTTCTAATTATCCTCTCCTTAGATCTCTAGTGCTGCCTTCTTCCTCTTCTCCCTTTGCAAAAGCTTGCCTTGCCACCCTTGGGGAGTTCTCTCTTCCTCTGGCTCTCCTCCTTACTTAGTGAATTTTTGCTAAGATTGTGAACCCTCCTCTAGTCAAGAGGAGGGGTATTTAGTAGGAGGGGGAGGCTGAATTCTTCTCTTCATTTGCAACTAGATTTTCCATAAATAATTCTATTCTTCTCCAATTCGCCGATAGATCTGTAAAATCTCCCTTAGGAATTATGGAAAATATTCTTGTAAGGGTTGACAAGTTCATCTTCCCGGCAGACTTCATAATCTTGGACATGGAAGATGAAAATCAAGAGATTCCCATTATTTTAGGAGGACCTTTCTTGGCCACAGGATGGACCTTAATTGATGTTGATAAAGGGGAATTGATGTTGCGATATGGAGAGGAAGATATTAAATTTCATGTGAATGATTTTATGAAACACTCTTCTAAGTTAAATGAGGATTGTTGGGAGATCAATATTTTAGAAGAAGTGGGGTTAATGGAAGATGTGGGAGAAGAGGGAATGGTGGGAAGTGAGGAATATGAAGATCCCACTGAAACAGAGGTTATTGAAGATTGATTGAAGAAAGGAAGATGATTCAACCTTCGATAATTTGCCCTCCTAAAATTGAATTAAAACCTCTTCCCTCACATTTAAAATACACATACCTTGGTGAAGATGATTCACTCCCTGTAATAATTTCCTCATTATTAACTAAACATCAAGAGAATCTTTTATGTAAAGTTTCAAAAGAATCCAAGAAGGCAATAGGATGGAGTATTGCTGATTTAAAGGGGTTAGTCCAACTCTTTGTATGCATCGTATCCTTTTGGAGGACAGTTCTAAGCCTTCAATTGAACCTCAGTGGTGATTAAACCCAAATATCAAGGAAGTTATTCACAAGGAAATCATCAAGCTCTTAGATGTCGGGATCATTTTCCCTATTTCTGATAGCCCTTGGGTGAGCCCCATACATGTAGTTCCCAAAAAGAGTGGGATGACTGTTGTCCTCAACAGTAATAATGAACTAATCCCCACTAGGACTGTGACTGGTTAGCGAGTTTGCATCGATTATAGGAGATTAAATAAAGCAACTCGAAAAGACCATTATCCCCTTCCCTTCATTGACCAAATGCTTGATAGATTAGCAGGAAATCCTTATTTCTATTTTCTTGATGGTTATTTTGGATACAGACAAATCCTGATTGCGCCCGAAGACCAAGAGAAAATAACGTTTACCTGCCCCTTTGGAAACATTCGCCTTTAGGAGAATGCCTTTCGATCTGTGCAATGCCCCTGCCACCTTTCAATGCTATATGATGGCAATTTTCTCTAACATGATAGGAGAGTTCTTAGAAATTTTTATGGATGATTTTTCTGTTGTTGGAACCTCTTTCGATCATTGCCTAATTAATCTCGGAAAGGTGTTAAAAAGATGTGAAGAGTCAAATTTAATCTTGAATTGGGAAAAGTGTCATTTTATGGTTTAAGAGGGTATCGTTCTTGGTCATTTAATTTCTAGGAGGGGGATAGAGGTCGATAAAGCTAAGATTGAAGTTATTGATAAACTTCCTCCTCCCATCAATGTTAAAGGAATTAGAAGCTTCCTAGGGCATGCTGGTTTTTGTTGAAGATTTATCAAGGATTTTTCAAACATAAGTATGCCGCTTTGTAGATTGCTTGGAAAGGATGTTGAGTTCAATTTTGGTAATGATTGTCTAAAATGATTCAATACACTAAAAATTGCCTTGATCTCTACTCCAATAATTTTTGCTCCAATCTAGGATTCACCTTTTAAAATTATGTGTGATGCTAGTGACCTTGCAGTAGGTGCTGTTCTTAGGCAACAAAAAGAGCGAACCTTCTATTTGATCTACTACACTAGTAAACTCCTTGACGATGCTCATAGAAATTATGCCACCACAGAGAAGGAGCTGTTAGCCGTCATTTTTGCTTTCACTAAATTTAGGTCATATCTCATCGGGTCTAAGACTATCATTTACACAGATCATGCTGCCATTAAGTATCTCCTCCAACAGAAAGAGGCAAAACCACGCTTGATACGTTGGGTGTTGCTCTTACAAGAATTTGATCTCGAAATCTGGGATAAGAAGGGGAGTGAAAATGTCCTTGCTGACCATTTATCCAGATTAACCCGCATTGATCATGACAAGTCGACTGATATTAGTGAATCTTTTCCCGACAAGAAGCTCTATTGGGTAGCTACAAATGATCCTCCCTGGTTCGCTGATATTGCAAATTACCTTGCAGGAGGAATCATACCAAAAGATATGATTTACCAACAAAAAAAGAAATTCTTTGCGGATATAAAAAATTAGTTTTGATAAGATCCATTTCTGTATAAATTTTGCAATGATCAACTCCTAAGGAGATGTGTTCCTGACTCTGACACCAGGAATACTCTCTTCCACTGCCACACCTCTCCTTATGGAGAACATCATGGAATTGAGAGAACAGCTGCAAATGTGCTTCAATCAGGATTTGTTTGCCCCATTTGTTCAAGGATGCCATTGAATTTGTCAAAAGTTGTGACAAATGCCAAAGAACCGGGAATTTAACAAAAAGAGACGAGCTTCCTTTAAATAGGATTTTTGAAGTTGAACTATTTGATGTTTGGGGAATTAACTTCATGGGACCCTTTCCCTCACCCCATACCAAGCTGTATATCCTTGTGGCAGTTGAATATGTTTCAAAATGGGTTGAAGCTATGGCATATGTCAACAATGATGCTAAAACTGTGATCATATTTCTCAAGGAACACTTGCTAGCTAGATTTGGGACACCCAAATTCTTGATCAGTGATGGGGGAAAACACTTCTACAATAGGCAGTTAGAGAATATCCTAAAAAGTTATGAGATGAAACATAAGGTGGGTACTCCCTACCACCCTCAAACCAGCGAGCAAGTTGAAGTCTCCAATAGAGAACTTAAACAAATTTTAGAAAAAACTGTGATCCAAAATAGAAAGGACTGGACTTCCAAACTTCAAGATGCCCTTTGGGCTTATAGAACTGCCTTCAAGACCCCTCTAGGAATGTCCCCGTATAAGATCATTTAAGGAAAAGCATGCCACCTTCCTGGTAAACTTGAGCACCATGCCTTTTGGGCAATAAAGAAATTAAATTTTGACCACCAAAAGGCAGGAGCGCAGAGAGTGCTGCAACTAAATGAACTTGATGAATACAGGTTAAACGCCTATGAGAGTGCCAAGTTGTATAAAGAAAAAACAAAAAAATGGCATGATAAGCTAATTAAACCTAAGCACCTCCAACTAAGAATGAAGGTATTACCTTTTAACTCTAGATTAAGACTTTTTCCTGGAAAACTAAAATCACATTGGACAGGACCATTTACCATCACTAAAGTTTTCTCCTCATGGAGATGTCGAAGTTGCCTCCAATAATAGCACTTTCAAGGTGAATGGAAATCGTATGAAGTTATACTTGGAGGAAGGAGTCTTTCAAGAGAAGGGCGGCAGCGGGCGGCTAAAATAGGTTCACATTTGATATAATTCTGTCCCACTAGGGTCCTAGGCACCTTAAAATACCAAAACCGTGAAGTTTTAGCCATTTCAGCCAAAACTAAGCATTAAGAAATTCTTGGCATTTTGCAATTTCAGGCACTGCAGCGCGCTGAATCGCGCTGGAGCGCTTTTCACGCAAGAGCGCTTTTTGCGCTGCTGTGCGCGGTAGTGCCTTTCGCACGGCAGCGCCTTTCGCACTGCAGCGCGTAGTTAAAATAAGTTCACATTTTATATAATTATGTCCTACTAAGGTCCTAGGGACCTTAAAATTCTAAAATCATGAAATTTTAGCCATTTTAGCCAAAACTAGGCAGTTTCTAAAAAATTCGATGCATTTTGCAATTTCAGGCGCTGCAGCGCGCAGAATTGCGCTGGAGCGCTATTTTCGTGGCAGTCCACGATAGCATTTTTTACCCAGCAGCGCGCGGCTAACATTGGTTCACATTTGATATAATTCTATCCCACAGGGTCTTAAGGACCTTAAAATTCCAAAACCGTGAAGTTGTAGCCATTTCAGCCAAAACTAGGCAGTTTTTAAGAAATTCTGGGCATTTTGCACTTTCTGGCGCTGCAAGCGCGCTGAATTGCGCTAGAGAGCTTTTCGAGCGATAGCACGCAGGAGCGCTTTTCGCGCGGTAGTACTTTTCGCGCAGTATCGCTTTTCGCGCTCTAGCGCGCGGCTATAATAGGTTCACATTTGATATAATTTTGTCCCACTAGGGTCCTAGGGACTATAAAATAGCAAAATCATGAAATTTTGGCCATTTCAGCCAAAACTGGACAGTTTAAAGAAATTCTAGGCATTTTGCAATTTTACGAGCTGCAACGCGCTGAATCGCGCTAGAGCGCTTTTCACGCGGCAGCGTAGTAGCATTTTTCGCGCGGTAGTATGCGCTAAAATAAGTTCTCATTTGATATAATTATGTCCCACTAGGGTCCTAAGGACATTAAAATGCCAAAACCGTGAAGTTTTAGCCATTTCAGCCAAAACTAAGCAGTTTTTAATAAATTATTGGCATTTTGCAATTTCAGGCGCTACAGCGCGCTGAATCGCGCTTTTTACGCGGCAGCGCGCGGTAGCACTTTTCGCGCTGCAGCACCTGGCTAAAAAAGTTCACATTTGATATAATTCTATCCCACTAGGGTCCTAGGGACCTTGAAATTCCAAAACCGTGAAATATTGGCCATTTCAGCCAAAACTTGGCAGTTTTTAAGAAATTATAGGCATTTTACAATTTCAAGCGCTACAGCGCGCTGAATCACGCTAGAGCGCTTTTCAAGCGGGAGCGCTTTTCGCGCTCTAGGGCGCAGCTAAAATGAGTTCACATTTGATATAATTCTGTCCCACTCGGGTCCTAGTGACCTTAAAATACCAAAACCGTAAAGTTTTAGCCATTTCAGCCAAAACTAAGCAGTTTTTAAGAAATTATTGGCATTTTGCAATTTCAGGCGCTGGAGCGCACTGAATCACGCTGGGGTGCTTTTCGCGCGGTAGCGCATGGTAGCATTTTTGACGCTCTAGCGCATGGCTACAATAGGTTCACATTTGATATAATTCAGTACGCTAGGGTCCTAGGAACCTTAAAGTACCAAAACCGTGAAGTTTTGGCCATTTCAGTAAATATTAGGCAGTTTCTAAGAAATTCAAGGCATTTTGCAATTTCAGGCGCTGCAAGCACGCTGAATCGCGCTGGAGCCCTTTTTGCGTGGAAACGCGCAGTAGCGCTTTTCGCAATGCAGTGCTCGGTAGCGCTTTTCGCGCGGCAGCGCGTGCTATCGCTTTTTGTGCTCCTGCGCGCGGCTAAAATAAGTTCATATTTGATATAATTCAATCCCACTTGGGTCATAGGGACCTTAAAATACCAAAACTGTGAAATTTTGGCCATTTCAGTCAAAACTGTGTAGTTTTTAAGAAATTCTTGGCATTTTGCAATTCCAGGCGCTACAGCGTGCTGAATCGCGCTGAAGCGCTTTTTGCACAGCAGCGCGTAGCTAAAATAGGTTCACATTTGATATAATTCTGTTCCACTAGGGTCCTAGGCACCTTAAAATACCAAAACCATAAAGTTTTAGCCATTTCAGCCAAAACTAGGAATTTTTAAGAAATTCTAAGCATTTTGGAATTTCAGGGGCTGCAGCGTACTGAATCGCGCTGGAGTGCTTTTCGCACGGCAACTCGCGGTAGCACTTTTGACGTGTAGCACGTGACAGCACTTTTCGCGCAGCAGCGCGCGGCTAAAATAGGTTCACATTTGATATAATTCTGTCCCACTAGGGTCCTAGGGAACTTAAAATTCCAAAATTGTAAATTTTGGCCATTTTAGCCAAAACTGGACAATTTTTAAGAAATTCTCGGCATTTTGCAATTTCAGGCGCTGCAGCGTGCTGAATCGCGCTGCAGCGCTTTTCGCGCGGCAACTCATGGTAGCGCTTTTCCCACTGCAGCGCGCGGCTAAAATAGGTTCACATTTAATATAATTCTATCCCACTAGGGTCCTAGGCACCTTAAAATACCAAAACCGTAAAGTTTTAGCCATTTCAAGCCAAAACTGGGTGGTTCTTAAGAAATTCTACGCATTTTACAATTTCATGCGCTGCAGCGCCCTGAATCGCGCTCTAGCGCTTTTCGCACGGCAGGTCGCGGGAGCGCGTTTCGTGCGACGGCGCGCGGTAGCGCTTGTGGTGCTGCAGCGCGCTATAGCACTTTTCGCACAGCAGCTCGCGGCTAAAACAGGTTCACATTTGATATAATTATGTCCCACTTGGGTCTTAGAGACCTTAAAACTCCAAAATTATGAACTTTTAGCCATTTCAGCCAAAACTAACTATGTTTTAAGAAATTATTGACATTTTGCAATTTTAGGCGCTATAGCCCCTAAATCGCGCTTGAGCGCTTTTCGCGCGGCAACGTGCGGGAGAACTTTTCATGTTATGATGCGCTATAGCGCTTTTCACGTGGTAGCTCATATCTAAAATAGGTTCACATTTGATATAATTCAGTCCCACTAGGGTCTAAGGGATCTTGAAATACAAAAACTATGAAATTTTGGCCATTTCAGCCAAAACTGGGAAATTTTTAAGAAATTCTAGGCATTTTAAAATTTCAGGCACTACAGCGCGCTGAATCGCCCTAGAGCGCTCTTCTAGCTGAAGCGCGCGGGAGCGCTTTTTGCGCGGCAAAGCGCTGTTGAAATAGGTTCACATTTGATATAATCCAGTCCCACTAGGGCCCTAGGGACCTTTAAATACCAAAACCATAAAATTTTGGCTATTTAAGCCAAAATTGGGTAATTTTTAAGAAATTCTAGGCATTTTGCAATTTCAGGCGCCGCAGCGCGCTGAATCGCGTTGGAGCGCTTCCCGCGCGGGAGCGCTTTTCGTACTGCAGCGCTCGATAGCACTTTTTACGCGGTAGCGCGCGGTAACACTTTTCGTGCTCTAACGCGCGGCTACAATAGGTTCACATTTGATATAATTCAGTGCGCTATGGTCCTAGAGACCTTAAAATACCAAAACTGTGAAGTTTTGGCTATTTCAGTCAAAACTGGGCAGTTTTTAAGAAATTCTAGGCATTTTGCTATTTCAGGCGCGGCAGCGCGCTGAATCGCGTTGAAGCCCTTTTTGTGCAGCAGCGCGCGGCTAAAATAGGTTCACATTTGATATAATTCAGTACCACTATGGTCCTAGGCACCTTAAAAATACCAAAACCGTAAATTTTTAGCCATTTCAGCCAAAACTGACTAGTTTTTAAGAAATTCTAGGAATTTTGGAATTTTAGGCGCTGCAGCTCGCTGAATCGCACTAGAGCGCTTTTCCCGCAGCAGCTCGCAGGAGCGGTTTTTGTGCGGGAGTGCTTTTCGCACAGGAGCGCACGGCTAAAATAGGTTCACATTTGATATAATTCAGTCTCACTAGGGTCCTAGGGATCTAAAATACCAAAATCGTGAAATTTTGGCCATTCAAGTCAAATCTAGGCAGTTTTTAAGAAATTCTAGGCATTTTGCAATTTTAGGCGCTGCAGCCCGCTGAATCGCGTTGGAGCGCTTTTCGCACACCAGCTCGCGGTAGCACTATTAGCGCTGCAGAGCGCGATAGTGGTAACACTTTTCGCGCAGTAACGCGTGGTATCGCTTTTCGTGCTCTAGCGCGTAGTAAAATAGGTTCACATTTGATATAATTCTGTCCCACTAGAGTCCTATGAACTTTAAAATACCAAAATTATGAAATTTTGGCCATTCAAGTCAAATCTAGGCAGTTTTTAAGAAATTCTAGGCATTTTGCAATTTTAGGCGCTGCAGCGTGCTGAATCGCGTTGGAGCGCTTTTCGCATGCCAGCTCGCGGTAGCACTATTAGCGCTGCAGATCACAATAGCTGTAACACTTTTTGCGCAGTAACACGTGGTATCACTTTTCGTGCTCTAGCGCGCAGTAAAATAGGTTCACATTTGATATAATTCTGTCCCGCTAGAATCCTATGAACTTTAAAATACCAAAATTGTGAAATTTTGGCCATTTCAGTCAAAACTGGGCAGTTCTTAAGAAATTCTAGGAATTTTGAAATTCCAGGCGCTACAGCGCACTGAATCGTGCGATAGCGCTTTTCGCCCGGCAGCGCGCGGTAGCACTTGTCGCGCCCTAGCGCGCTGCTACAATAGGCTCACATTTGATATAATTTAGTACGTTAGGATCTTAGGGACCTTAAAATACCAAAACCGTGAAGTTGTGGCCATTTCAGTCAAAACTGGGCTATTTTTAAAAAATTCTAGGCATTTTGCAATTTCAGGCGCTGTAGCGCGCTAATCGCGCTGGAAAGCTTTACGCGCAGCGCCGCGCGGGAGCACTTTTCACGTTGCAGTGCCCGATAGCACTTTTTAAGCAGCAGCGCGTGGCTAACATAGGTTCACATTTGATATATTTCTGTCCCACTATGGTCCTAGGGACCTTAAAATTCCAAAATTATGAAATTTTGGCCATTTCTGCCAAAACTAGCTAGCTTTTAAGAAATTCTATGCATTTTAAATTTAAGGCGCTGCAGCGCTTTGAATCCCATTGAAGCGCTTTTCGCGCAGCAACGCGTGGCTAAAATAGGTTCACATTTGGTATAATTCTGTACCACTAGGGTCCTAGGCACTTCAAAATACCAAAACCGTAAAGTTTTAGCCATTTCAGCCAAAACTGGGTAGTTTTTAAGAAATTCTAGGCATTTTGCAATTTTAGGCGGTGCAATGAGCTGAATCACACTGCAGCGCTTTGCGCGCGGGAGCGCTTTTCGCGCTGCAGTGCACGATAGCACCTTCCATGCGGTAGCACATTTTGCGTGGCAGCGCGCAGTTAAAATAGGTTCACATTTGATATAATTATGTCCCACTAGGGTCCTAGGGTCCTGAAAATACCAAAGCCGTGAAATTATATGCATTTTGCAATTTCAGGTGCTAAAGCGCGCTTAATCGCGCTGGAGCGCTTTCCGCGCGGCAGTGCGCGGTAGCGCTTTTCACGCAGCAGTGCACGTGAGCGCATTTCGCGCTGTAGTGCGCAGTAGCGCTTTTAAGCGGCAGCGCGCGGCTAACATAGGTTCACATTTGATATAATTCTGTCCCACTATAGCCCTAGGGACCTTAAAATTCCAAAACCGTGAAATTTTGGCCATTTCAGCCAAAACTGGCCAGTTTTTAAGAAATTATATGCATTTTGTAATTAAGACGCTGCAGCGCGCTGAATCGGGCTGGAGCGCTTTTTGCATGGTAGCGTGTGGGAGCACTTTTATCGTAGCAGCGCCCAGGAGCCCTTTTTGCATGGCAGCGTGCGAGAGCGCTTTTCATGCAGCAATGCACGGTAGCGCTATTCGCGTGGAAGAGTGCAGCTAAAATAGGTTCACATTTGATATAATTCAATCCCACTAGGGTTCGAGGGACCTTAAAATCCCAAAACCATGAAATTTTGGCCATTTCAGCCAAAACTAAGTTGTTTTTATGAAATTCTTGGCATTTTAGAATTTCAGGCGCTACAACGCGCTGAATCGCGCTGGAGCATTTTTCGCGCAGGAGCGCTCTTTGCGCTGCAGTACGACGTATGGCTTTTCGCACGGCAGTTCGCGGGATGGCTTTTCGCGAGGTAGCGCGCGGTATGGCTTTCCGTGCGGCAGCTGGCGATAGCACTTTTCACGCGGCAGCTCGCGGCTAAAACAAGTTCACATTTGATCTAATTCATACCCACTAGGGTCCTAGGCACCTTAAAATACCAAAATCGTCAAGTTTTAGGTATTTCAGCTAAAACTGGGCAGTTTTTAAGAAATTCTAGGCATTGCGCAATATCAGACGTTGCAGCCCGCTGAATCGCGCTGGAGCGCTTTTCACACGGCAGCTCGCGGTAGCGCTTTTCGCGCGGCAGCGCGCAGTAGCGCTTTTCGCACTGTAGAGCGTGGTAGCTCTTTTTACGCAGCAGCGCGTGGCTAAAATAGGTTCACATTTGATATAATTCTATCCCACTAGGGTCCTAAGGACCTTAAAATTTCAAAACCGTGAAATTTTGGCCATTTCAGCCAAAACTGGGCAGTTTTTAAGAAATTTTAAGGATTTTGCAATTTCAGGCGCTATAGCGCGCTGAATCGCGCTGGAGCGCGCCGAATCGTGCGGGAGTGCTTTTTAAGCGGTGGCGCGTGGTAGCGCTTTTCGCGCGGCGGCGCGCGGTAGCCCTTTTCGTGCAGCAGAGCGCGGCTAAAATAGGTTCATATTTGATATAATTCAGTCCCGCTAGGGTCATAGGGACCTTAAAAATATCAAAACAGTGAATTTTTGGCAATTTCAATAAAAACTGGGTAGTTTTTAAGAAATTCTAGGCATTTTGCAATTTCAGGTGCTGTAGGGCGCTGAATCGCCCTAGAGCGCGTGGTAGCACTTTTCGCGGCAGTGCATGGGAGCACTTTTCGTGCTGCACCACGCGATATTGCTTTTCGCGCGGCAGCTCACGGCTAAAATAGGTTCACATTTGATATAATTCGATCCCACTATGGTCCAAGGGATCTTAAAATACAAAAATCATGAAGTTTAGGCCATTTCATTCAGTCAAAACTGGGTAGTATTTTTAAGAAATTATAGGCATTTTGCAATTTCAGGCGCTGAAGCGCGCGGAATCGCGCCGTAGCGCTTTCCTGCGCGGCAGCGCGCGGGAGCGCTATTCGCGCTGCAGAGCGCGGTAGCGCTTTTCGGGCTGCAGCGCAAGGCTAAAAATAGGTTCATATTTGATATAACTCAGTCCCACTAGGGTCCTAGGGACCTTAAAATTCCAAAATTAACAAATTTTGGCGATTTCAGCCAAAACTTGGCAGTTTTTAAGAAATTATAGGCATTTTATAATTTCAAGCGCTACAAGCGCACTAAATCGCGCTGGACCGCTTTTCGCGCGGGAGCTCTTTTCGCGCCGTAGCGCGCGGTAGCGATTTTCACGCTGCAAACGCGTGGTAGCGGTTTGCTCATGGCTAAAATAAGTTCACATTTGATATAATTCTGTCCCACTAGGGTCCTAGGGACCTTAAAATTCCAAAACCGTGAAGTTTTCGCCATTTTAGCCAAAACTAAGCAGCTTTTAAGAAATTCTTGGCATTTTGCAATTTCAGGCGCTGCAGCGCACTGAATCGCGCTAGTAGCCCTTTTTGTGCAGCAGAGCGCTGCTAAAATAGGTTCATATTTGATATAATTTAGTCCCGCTAGGGTATAGGGACCTTAAAATACTAAAACAATGCATTTTTGTCAATTTCAGTAAAAACTGGGCAATTTTTTAGAAATTCTAGGCATTTTGTAATTTCAGGCGTTGCAGGGCGCTGATCGCCCTAAAGCACTTTTCGCGCAGGAGCACTTTTCGTGCTGCACCACGCGATAGTGCTTTTTGCGCGGCAGCTCGCGGCTAAAACAGGCTTACAATTGATATAATTCGGTCCCACTAGGGTCCAAGGGACCTTAAAATACAAAAACTGTGAAATTTTTGACATTTCAGTCAAAACAGGGCAGTTTTTAAGAAAGTCTTAGCATTTTGCAATTTCAGGCGCTGCAACGCGCTGAATCGCGCTAAGGCGCTTTTCCAGCGGCAGCGCGCAGCTAAAATAGGTTCACATTTGATATAATTCAGTGCTTTTCAATAAAAAATGGGGAAGTTTTTAAGAAATTCTATGCATTTTGCAATTTCAGGCGCTGCAGCATTCTGAATCTCGCGGGAGCGCTTTTCGAGCGGCAGCGCATTGCTGCGCGTGGGAGCGCTTTTTGTGCGGCTAAAATAAGTTCACATTTGATATAATTCTGTCCCACTAGGGTCTTAGGGATCTTAAAATGTCAAAATTGTGAAATTTTAGCCATTTCAGCCAAAACAAACAGTTTTTAAGAAATTATTAGTATTTTGCAATTTCAGGCGCTACAGCGCGCTATATCACGCTAGACCGGTTTTTGCGTGGCAGTGCGCGGTAGGACTTTTTGTGTTGCAGCGCGCGATAGCACTTTTCGCACGGCAGCTCGCGGCTAAAACAGGTTCACATTTGATATAATTCAGTCCCACTGTGGTCCAAGGGACCTTAAAATACAAAAACTGTGAAATTTTAGCTATCTGAGCCAAAACTGGGCAGCTGTTAAAAAAATTCTAAGCATTTTGCAATTTCAGGCGCTGCAGCGCGCTAAATCGCTCTATAGCGCTTATCGAGCGGCAGCGCGCGGGAGCACTTTTGACGCGGCAATGCTCGGTAGCGCTGTTCGCGCTGCAGCGCATGATAGCGTTTTTTGCGATGCAGAGCGCTGTAATACTTTTTACGCAGCAGCGCGTAGCTAAAATAAGTTCACATTTGATATAGTTTAGGACCACTAGGGTCCAAGGGACCTTAAAATACAAAAATCGTGATGTTTTGGCCATTTCAGGCAAAACTGTGCAGCTTTTAAGAAATTCTAGTAATTTTGCAATATCAGGCGCTGCGGCGTGCTGAATCGCGCTAGAGCACTTTACGAGCGGCATCGCGTGGGAGCGCTTTTCGCGCGACAGCGCGCGGTATGGCTTTCTGCGCGGTAGCGCGCGGTAGCGCGCGGTATGGCTTTCCGCGCGGCAGCGCGCGGTATGGATTTCCGCGCGGCAAGACCTTTCCGGACCGGAGCCTTTCCTTTAATCCGGAACTGGTGCCGACTGCTCTTCCTGTTCGTGGCTCAGGACACACCATTGCCAATGGAAGTTATTTTCAAATTACTGTGAAATCTTCGTAGGTAAATGCTTAAGCTTAATTGATCTAAAGCGGCTGCGTGAAAAGTGCTTAAATTTTAAAATACAACTTAAAGAAAAACATCTGCATTCACAAGCATTCACAAACCCTAGGATTGCATTAGAGCTCGGCAACACCAAACCCTTGTGTTGCTCTGCATAAAATTTGGTATCAGAGAAGGCTCCGAAATTTTCTCAAATTTCAGAATCCTATTCTCCTAAGGTTCACATCACTGCATACATAGAAGTCTTTGTGCATACATATTTAAAATCGCTCCATCATTACATGCATCTGAGGAGTGGTAGGACAATTAACATGGGTAGCCATAGTCAACACTTAGAGTCTGAGATGCACCAACCGCAAGAGATGACCCACGTTGCACTGCATTTGAGCCTTGACGAACCTATCTGGTTTAGGAACTTCGGCATGGAATGGAATGTAGAGAAACATCACCTGAGGGAAGAGATGAACACCTTGAGAGCAGATATGAGAGGAGTTATAGGACGGGTGAACCAACTGAAACACATGGGTAGAGGATCTAACCCACCTGGTTCAAGAGGAGAACCATCCATGAACCGCTTCCAGACTCGAGTGGATGCCCCTCATTAAGATCTGAACCCACATCTAGGTCCACATGATTTACACCACAAGCGAGACGAGGATAGACTAACTCCTGAGATAGATCATAGGGCATGCACACCGAGGCCTAGAATTGCCGAACCTTAGGATGTTATATATGATGACGCCTTTAGGGTCAGACCTGATGCCCCCTTTTGGTGATCAACTCTGGGAGGAAGAGATACCCATATCTGCTGGGCATAGAGATGTGAGATGTCCTGTTCGAGCCTCTTCTCGAGAGGATTATTACGGACCACCTCCCAGAGGTCGGGATGGCTGCTGCGGATTCCCACCCAGGGAACACGATGACTACCCCTGATTTGAGGATGACTTTGTAGACCCGTGCGAGACAGATGCCCAGACCTGACACATGTTCTCAAGCTAGACCCTCCTAGCTATGATGGCACGATGGACCCCAAGATTTTCGCAGACTGGGTTCTCGACATAGAGAGTTATTTTGACTGGTACGGTATGTACGAGGATCAAAAGGTCCGCTTTGCCAAGATGAGACTCACCCTGAAAGCAAAGACCTTTTGGCTAGGAAAAGAGAGACAGATGGAGTACGATGGGCTTCCACCAGTGACTACCTAGGCTGAGATGAAAGCCCTCTTGGAGGCCCAATACATACCGGCACACCACATGAGCCGATTATGCGATGAGCTGACCGCATTGCGCCAGAGCACTAGGACCGTCCCAGAATATTATGCCGAGATGAAAGATCTCATGATATGCTGCCTCATCTGTGAGTCTGAGCTGGACATCCTGTCCAAATTCAAGTACGGATTGAGGCCAGAGATTCGTAGCGAACTCATTCGCTACGGCGTATATAATTTGGAAGGCACTATGTTTATTGCGACTGATTTAGAGACATATCAAAAGAGTCGCAATAAGATATCTGGGATAACTAGGACTGATAGATGGGATGACTCAAAGGCTCAAGGTGATGGAGCCAAGACTACGGGCGTGGCCACGAGAGAGGATAATGGGAAGGCCCCCGTAGGAGCTGTGAGTCTAGCACACATTAAGTGCCTCATATGTGGTACATTTGGGCACTATGCTAGGAACTGCACCAAGCAGCTCACCACATTACTGATTTAGGAGGCTAGTGATGATGAGTCTGCCCCAGCCAGAATTGATGATGTCGGTGTTGTGTTAAATGAGCTTAACTTAGGGGCCCCCAGTGATGAGGAGTTTGACTCGAGCCTCCTAGTGGTGAGATGTATGATCGTCACACCCTGTGAGTCTACTGATTATTGGAGGACCAACATCTTCCAAGCCTTTTTTCGAGCCGGGGAGAAGTCATGAAGATTAGTGATTGATAGTGGCAGCTGCATGAATGTTGTGGCAAAGTCCACACTTGCGCGTTTAGGGGTCACTGCCGAGCCCCACCCATCACCTTTTCAAGTAGCTTGGGTTACCAAGACTACTATTCCTGTGAAGCACAGATGTCTCGTACCCATCACGATCAGACCCTATACCGATCAGATCTGGTGCGATCGGTATTTTGCAATTTCAGGCGCTGCAACGCCCTGAATCGCGCTGGAGTGCATTTTGCGCAGAAGGGCTTTTCGCACGGCAGCACGCGATAGTAGTTTTCGTGTGGCAGCACGCGGCTAAAATAAATTCGCATTTGATATAATTCTGTCCCACTAGGGTCCTAGGAACCTTAAAATACCAAAACCATAAAGTTTTAGCCATTTCAACAAAAACTAAGCAGTTTTTCAGAAATTCTTGACATTTTGTAGTTTCAGGCGTTGTAGCACGCTGAATCGTGCTGGAGCGTTTTCGGGCGGCGGCACGCGGTAGCGCTTTTTGCGCGGTGGCGCCCAGTAGCGCTTTTTGCGCGGCAGGGCGTGGCTAAAATAGGTTCACATTTGATATAATTTGGTCCCGCTTGGGTCCTAGGGACCTTAAAATACCAAAACCGTGAAGTTTTGGTCATTTCAGTCAAAACTGGGCAGTTTTTAAGAAATTATTGGCATTTTGTGATTTTAGGCGCTGTAGCGCGCTAAATTGCGCTGTAGTGCGCTAAATTGGGTTGTAGCGCGCTGAATCACGTTGGGGCGCTTTTCGCGCAGTAGCGTGCGGGAGCACTTTTCGTGCTGCAGCGCGCGATAGCGCTTTTCGCGTGATAGCTCGCAGCTAAAACAGGTTCATATTTGATATAATTCAGTCCCACTAGGGTCCAAGGGACCTTAAAATACAAAAACTGTGAAATTTTAGCCATTTAAGCCAAAACTGAGTAGTTTTTAAAAAATTCTAAGTATTTTGCAATTTCAGGCACCGTAACGCGCTGAAACGCGCTGGAGTGCTTTTTCGGCGGCAGCATGCGACTAAAATAGGTTCACATTTGATAAAATCAGTCCTACTGGGGTCCTAAGGACCTTAAAATACCAAAACTGTGAAATTTTGATTATTTTAGCCAAAACTGGGCAGTTTTAAGAATTCTATGCATTTTGCAATTTCAGGCGCTGCAAAGCGCTGAATCGAAGTGCAGCGCATTTCGCAGGCAACGCGCGGTAGTGCTTTTCGCGCTGCAGTGCTCGATAGCGATTTTCGTACGACAGCACGCGGTAGCGCTTTTTGCGCTCTAGCGTGCGGCTACAATAGGTTCACATTTGATATAATTCAGTCCTACTAGGGTCCGAAGGACCTTAAAATACCATAATCATGAAGTTTTAGCCATTTCAACCAAAACTAAGTAGTTTTTAAGAAATTCTTGGCATTTTGCAATTTCAGGCGCTGTAGCGCGCTGAATCGCGCTGGAGCGTTTTTCGCGCGGCAGCGCGCGGTTTTGATTTCCGCGCGGTAGCACGCGATAGCACTTTTTGAGTGGTAGCTCACGGCTAAAACAAGGTCACATTTGATATAATTCAGGCCCACTAGGGTCCAATAGATGTTAAAATACAAAAACCATGAAGTTTTGGCCATTTCAATCCAAACTGGGCACTGTTTAAGAAATTCTAGGCATTTTGCAATTTCAGGCGCTACAGCATGCTGAATCATGCTGGAGCGCTTTTCGCACGGCACCGCGCAGTAGCGTTGTTCGCGCTGCAGTGCTCATAAGCGCTTTTAGCGCAGTAGCGCGCGATATCATTTTTTGCGCAGCAGCGCACGGCTAAAATAGGTTCACATTTGATATAATTCTGTCTCACTAGGGTCCTAGAGATCATAAAATTCCAAAACCGTGAAATTTGGCCATTTCAGCCAAAATTGGGCAGTTTTTAAGAAATTTTAAGCATTTTGAAATTTCAAGCGCTGGAGTGCTGTTTGCACGGCAACGCGAGGGAGCGCTTTTCGCTCTGTAGCGCGCGGGAGCGCTTTTCGCGCGACAGCGCGTGGTAGTGCTTTTCGTCAGGCAGCACGCGGCTAAAATAAGTTCACATTTGATATAATTCTGTCCCACTAGGGTCTTTGGGACCTTAAAATACCAAAATCATGAAATTTTCGCCATTTCAACTAAAACAAATAGTTTTTAAGAATTTATTGGCATTTTGCAATTTCAGGCGCTGCAGCGCGCTGAATCGCGCTGGAGTGCTTTTTGTGTGGGAGCGCTTTTTGCGCGGCAGCGCACTGCTAAAATAGGTTCAAATTTAATATAATTCAGTCCGCTAGGGTACTAGTGACCTTAAAATACCAAAACCGTGAAGATTTGGCCATTTCAGTCAAAACTGGGCAGTTTTTAAGAAATTCTAGGCATTTTGCAATTTCAGGAGCTGCAGCGCGCTGAATCGCGCTGGAGTGCTTTTTGCGCAATAACGCACTGTAGCGCTTTTCGCACGACAGTGCACGGGAGCGCTTTTCGCGCGGTAACGCGCGGCTAAAATAAGTTCACATTTAATATAATTCAGTCCCACTGGGGTCCAAGGGACGTTAAAATACTAAAACTGTGAAATTTTGGTGAATCAAGCCAAAACTGGGCAGTTTTTGTGAAATTCTAGGCATTTTGCAATTTCAGGCGCTGCAGCGCGCTGAATCGCGCTGGAGCGCTTTTCGAGCGGCAGAAGGCGGGAGCGCTTTTCGCGCTGTAGCGCGAGGTAGCTCTTTTTAAGCGGCAACGCGTGGCTAAATTAGGTTCACATTTGATATAATTCAGTCACACTAGGATTCTAGGGACCTTAAAATACAAAACCGTGAAGTTTTGGCCATTTCGGGAAAAACTAGGACATTTTTAAGAAATTCTAAGTATTTTGCAATTTCATGCGCTGCAGCGCGCTGAATCGCGCTAGAGTGCTATTCGCGTGGCAACAAGCGGTAGCGCTTTTCGCACGGCAGTGCGCGGGAGCACTTTTCGCGCTGTAGTGGGCGGGTGTGCTTTTCACGCGGCTGCGCGCGACTAAAATAAGTTCACATTTGATATAATTCAGTTCCACTGGGGTCCTAGGGACCTTAAAATACCAAAACCGTGAAATTTTGGCGATTTCAGCCAAAACTGGGCAATTTTTAAGAAATTCTAGGCATTTTGCAATTTCAGGCGCTACATCGAGCCGGAGCGCTTTTCTCGCGGCATCGGGTGGTAGCGGTTTTTGCGCGGCAGTGCACAGCTAAAATAAGGTCACATTTGATAAAAATATGTCCCACTAGAGTCCTAGGGACCTTAAAATACCAAAACGATAAAGTTTAGCCATTTCAGCAAAAACTAAGTAGTTTTTAAGAAATTCTTGGCATTTTGCAATTTGAGGCGCTGCAGCGCGCTGGAGCGCTTTTCGGGGCAGCGGCGCGCGGTAGCACTTTTCGCGCAGCAGGGCGTGGCTAAAATAGGTTCACATTTGATATAATTCAATCCCGCTAGGGTCCTAGGGATCTTAAAATACCAAAATCGTGATGTTTTGGACATTTTAGTCAAAACTGGGCAGTTTTTAAGAAATTCTAGACATTTTGAAATTACAGAAGCCGTAGCGCGCTGAATCATGCTGGAGCATTTTTCGCGTGGGTGCACTTTTCGCGCTGCAGGGCGTAGCTAAAATAAGTTTACATTTGATATAATTCAGTCCCGCTAGGGTCCTAGGGACCTTAAAATCCCAAAACCATGAAGTTTTGACCATTTCAGTCAAAACTGGGCAGTTTTTAAAAAATTATAGGCATTTTGCAACTTTAGGCGCAGCAGCGCGCAGAATCGCGCTGGAGCGCTTTTACGCGGTAGCGCGTGGCTAAAATAAGTTAACATTTGATATAATTCCGTCCCACTAGGGTCCTAGGGACCTTAAAATACAAAGCCGTGAAGTTTTGGTCGTTTCAATCAAAACTAGGCAGTTTTTAAAAAATTCTAGGCATTTTACAATTTCAAGCGCTCCAGCGCGCTGAATCGCGCTGGAGCGCTTTTCGCGCTGCACTTCTCGGGAGCGATTTTCGCGCGGGAGCACGCGGTATAACTTTTTGTGCTCCAGCGCACGGCTAAAATAGGTTCACATTTGATATAATTTTCTCCCACTAGGGTCTTACGGACCTTAAAATACCAAAACCGTAAAATTTTGGCCATTTCAGTTAAAACTGGGCCGTTTTTAAGAAATTCTAGGCATTTTGCAATTGTAGGCGCTGCAGCGCGCTGAATCACGCTAGAGCGCTTTTCGCGCGGTAGCGCGCGGTAGCGCTTTTCGCAGTGCAGCGCTTTTCACGCTGCAAAGCGCGGTAGCGCCTTTCACGCAGCACCGACGGCGCGCGGTAGCGCTTTTCCAGTATTAGCGCGCAGTAGCGCTTTTTGCGTGGCAGCACGCCGTTAAAATAAGTTCACATTTGATATAATTCAGTCCCACTATGGTCCTAGGGACCTTAAAGTACCAAAACCCTGAAGTTTTAGACATTTCAGCTAAAACTAGGTAGTTTTTAAGAAATTATTGGCATTTTGCAAATTCAAGTGCTGCAGCCAGCTGAATCGCACTGGAGCATTTTTCGTGCAGCAGCGCGCGATAGCACTTTTCATGCTGCAGCGCGCGATAGCGCTTTTCACGCTGTAGCTCACGGCTAAAATGGGTTTACATTTGATATAATTCAGTCCCATTAGGGTCCAAGGGACCTTAAAATACAAAAATCGTTAAATTTTGACTATTTCAGCCAAAACTGGGCAGTTTTTAAAAAATTCTAAGCATTTAGTTATATCAGGCGCTGAAGCGCGCCGAATCGCGCTGGAGCGCTTTTCGAGCGGCAGCGCGTAGGAGCGCTTTTCGCGCTGCAGAGCACGGTAGCGCTTTTTGAGCGGTGGCGTGCGGCTAAAATAGGTTCATATTTAATATAATTCAGTCCCATTATTGTACAAGGGACCTTAAAATCCCAAAACTGTGAAATTTTCGTCATTCAAACCAAAATTGGGCAGTTTTTAAGAAATTCTAGGCATTCTGCAATTTCTGGCGCTGTAGCGCGCTGAATCGAGCTAGAGCGCTTTTTCGAGCAACAGCGCCCGGTAGCACTTTTCACGCTACAGCGTGCAATAGCGCTTTTTGCAATTTCAGGCGCTGCAGCGCGCTGAATCGCGCTGGAGTGCTTTTCGCTCGGCAGCGCGCGGTATGTCTTTTCGCACAACAGCACACGATAGTGCTTTTCGGCGGCAGCACGCGACTAAAATAGGTTCACATTTGATATAATTCTGTTCCAATAGGGTCCTAGGGACCTTAAAATTCCAAAATCGTGAAATTTTGGCCATTTCAGCCAAAACTGGGCAGTTTTTAAGAAATTCTATGCATTTTGCAATTTTAGGCGCTGTAGCGCACTGAATTGCGCTGGAGCACTTTTCGCAGACACTGCATTTAATGTGGCTGGAGACATGACCTCTATCCTGAATTTTGTCTCCAGCCATCATTTCCTCCAGCAACCATTTTTTGTTAAAATGGGAAGCTTTGAGGTGATGTTTTGGGTAAAGAAATGAGATTATTGTCACTTCACCATTAATAGAAAAATATTGCAATGATGAATTCAAAATTCTTTATGAAAAATTTGGTTGCAAATGAATAGGAGAATTCAGCCTCCCCCCTCCTATAAATACACTCCTCTTGACTAGAGGAGGGTTCACAATTTTAGCAAAAATCAACTAAGGAGGAGAGCCACAGGAAGAGAGAACTCCCCAAGGGTGGAAAGGCAAGCTTTTGCAAAGGGAGAAGAGGAAGAAGGCAGCACTAGCAACCTAAGGAGAGGACAATTAGAAGGAGAAGAAGAATTCCGGAGAACTTCTAGGGAGCGTTCCTAGTATCTTCTAAACTCAATCTTATATTTTCTCTTTAGTTGACCATGAAAGGGTCTTTGTCCATGTATGTGTCTTCCTTGTTTTCTTGTGTAATGAGTAACTAAACTCCCCTTGGGGAGGGTTGGGATGAAGTCCCATTTTGCATGATGTAATATTAATGTATGAATGTTTTCCCTCAAGCATAATGTATTTATGATTTTAATGCCTTTCTAAGAAATTTTCATCTAATTAGTCTTGACGTGTTTATGAGAAAAGAACTAAAAAATCCTAGATCTAATTGTCTTGTGCTCCTTAGCTCACCTTAGGTTGGATGCTAGATTTTGAGTGCATGAAAGCTTAGAACCATGTGAGAAGGTTCTTGAGCTCAATGCACCTCAATCTATGCTCAACCAAGGAGTTGATGCAAGTGATGCTAAGACCCACTAAATGAGCTCCTTAGCTCAACATAATTGAGATTGAGTAATGAAATATTGAGTGCTCATGAATTAAGTGACATAGTGATTTAGCCAAACATGTGATTCCCTCATCTCAACTATGTGAGATGCGAGTGATGCTCGTAGTAGAAATCAATGCTCGTGAGATCCTAAGATTTAAGAAAATTTAAACTCTCCTTAAATAAAGAGAAAATGAATTAACTTTAAATCTCAAGAATTTTACAAGAATCTTTGTACTAAAGTAGAACATAATATGAGTTCATTTTGTGCACGAGATTTGAACTTGTAAGCCTTTGAGCTAGACTAAAGGACAACAATGTGCACTTGATTTTAATTAAAATAAATGATAAAGCTTGAGAAATAAATTTACATGAGCATTATATCATTGCATGTGGGATAGTACCAACTCTCCTCTTTCATTAATCTTGCTATTTTACTTAGTGAATATTTGTGCTAATTTTAGACCAACCTACCAATACATACTATAGCTTAAATATTAGTGAGAATAGATATACTTTATTGCTAAATCAACCAATTCTCTATGGTACGATAAATTCCTGGAAAGTCACACTTTTCACTTATTACTTCAGACCACGTACACTTACGTGCAAGCGCAGACGTGTATTTACACTCTGTCAAGTTTTTGGCGCAGTTGCCAGGGAATTGGTTTTTTTGATTTGAACTAAAAAGATTCTATAAGTAGCTAGCGATTTAAGCATTTAATTTTTTTTTATATTAGTAGTTTTACATCTTCTTTTGTAATTATCAAGCTAACATTTTATATTTCTTTTTTGTTTATTTTCATTTCTTAAAAAAATCTGTTTAATATTTATTGCTAGATCGTGTTTGATAAGCCTTATTGAAACTTGTATGAGTAAGAGAGTCTGTACTGAATATCTATTTGATCCTGAAAAAGAATGAACATACTTACAAGCTAGGCGAGAACGAAATTTATCAAACCAACAAGCTGTGATGGACACTTTCACTGAAAACTTAGAAGAGCCTAGGAGGTAAAGCACTTAGAGATTATGCACTGCCCACTGTTAGGGGCATTCCCCATGCGATTGTAAGGCTGAATATAGAAGCCCATAAATTTGAAATCAAACCCTCTATGCTGAGTATGGTACAAAATAATCAGTTTGGAGTATTAGCCACTGAAGATCCAAATTCACATATTTCAACCTTCCTTGAAATATTTGATACCTTCAAGTTTAACGGCGTCTCCGAAGACGCAGTTAAATTGAGGCTATTTCCTTTCTCACTTAGAGGTAGAGCCAAGAGTTGGCTCAGGTATTTACTAAGCGATTCTATCCGTACTTGGGATGATTTGGCTAAGAAATTTTTAGACATATACTTCCCTCCGGCTAAAACTGCATGGTTGAGAATTGAGATCACCAACTTTACTCAGATGGAAGGTGAGACCCTCTATGACGGTGGGAACGCTTTAAGGAGTACCTCAGATGTTGCCCGCTTCATGGGTTCCCTCTCTGGATGCAAGTGCAAACCTTTTACAATGGTGTGAATGCTCCAATGAGGACACTCATTGATGCGGCCGCCGGGGGATCCATTAGTGGAAAAACCCAAGGGGAAGCCTATGACCTCTTGGAAGAAATCGCAAACAACGCCTACCAATGGCCTCTACAAAGGAATGACCACCATGATAAAAAAGAGTATAATTCACTAGTAAACTCACAGCTAATTCTAGAACTGCAAAATCAAATCTCTCAACTTAACAAAAAGCTAGAATTTGGCTATGTGAGCTCATTTCAGGATAGTGATGGGGATTCTAGAGATGTTAACATGATCATGAATCATGTGAGGAACGGAGAAAGATTTGAAAATTCATTTAAGGAATTTGGATGCTCGACTATAGAATTAATAAATAAAAGTGACGTCACACTAAATAGGCATGAGCACACTCTCCTCAGACAAGAAGAAACGGTTAAGAGAATTGAACAAAAATTGAAGGATATAATAAAACAGTTAGAACAACCTTCATTACTAGGGGCGACTGAGGATTGTGAGAATGAATCAGGGCATGCAATAACCTTAAGAAGTCGAAGGGTCACTCACGAGATTGTAAGAGAAGAATAGTGAAGACATCTCTAAATCAAGAGAGGAAAGGGATGAAGGAGAAACAGTAAGGACAGATAAGAGTGTGGAAAGGGATGCCGCGATGGAAGAACATAGAGACCCACCTAATGGAACCCTTCATATGCCTTATCCTCAGTGGATAGCTAAGGAGAAATTAGATGTCCAATATCAAAAATTTCTCGAGACCTTTAAAACCCTCCACATCAATATCCTATTCGCAGAAGCCCTAGAACAAATGCCTAGTAATGCTAAGTTTATGAAGGATATCTTATCCAAGAAAAGGAAGATTGATGAAAAGGAAATCGTGGCATTAACAGAAGAATGTGGTGCTATCCTTCAAAGAAGAATTCCCATTAAAAAGAAGGATCCTGGGAGTTTCACTATCCCATGCACGATTGGATGCCAATCTTTTAAAAAGGCCCTTTGTGATCTTGGTGCATCTATTAATTTGATGCATTTCTACATATTCAAGAAACTAGGAATTGATCATTTAAAACCTACTTTTGTTCTTCTCCAATTCATCGATAGATCTGTAAAATCTCCCTTATGAATTATGGAAAATATTCTTGTAAGGGTTGACAAGTTCATCTTCCCGACAGACTTCATAATCTTGGACATGGAAGATGAAAATCAAGAGATTCCCATTATTTTAGGAAGACCTTTCTTGGCCACAGGACTGACCTTAATTGATGTTGATAAAGGGGAATTGATGTTGCCATATGGAGAGGAAGAGATTAAATTTCATGTGAATGATTTTATGAAACACTCTTCTAAGTTAAATGAGGATTGTTGGGAGATCAATAATTTAGAAGAAGTGGGGTTAATGGAAGATGTGGGAGAAGAGGGAATGGTGGGAAGTGAGGAATATGAAGATCCCACTGTAACAGAGGTTATTGAAGAATTGATTGATGAAAGGAAGATGATTCAACCTTCGATAATTTGCCCTCCTAAAATTGAATTAAAACCTCTTCCCTCACATTTAAAATACACATACCTTGGTGAAGATGATTCACTCCCTGTAATAATTTCCTCATTATTAACTGAACATCAAGAGAATCTTTTATGTAAAGTTTTAAAAGAACACAAGAAGGCAATAGGATGGAGTATTGCTAATTTAAAGGGGTTAGTCCAACTCTTTGTATGCATCGTATCCTTTTGGAGGACAGTTCTAAGACTTCAATTGAACCTCAACGGTGATTAAACCCAAATATCAAGGAAGTTATTCACAAGGAAATCATCAAGCTCTTAGATGTCGGGATCATTTTCCCTATTTCCGATAGCCCTTGGGTGAACCCCATACATGTAGTTCCCAAAAAGAGTGGGATGATTGTTGTCCTCAACAGCAATAATGAACTAATCCCCACTAGGATTGTGACTGGTTGGCGAGTTTGCATCGATTATAGGAGATTAAATAAAGCAACTCGAAAAGACCATTATCCCCTTCCCTTCATTGACTAAATGCTTGATAGATTAGCAGGAAATCCTTATTTCTATTTTCTTGATGGTTATTTTGGATACAGACAAATCCTGATTGCGCCCAAAGACCAAGAGAAAACAATGTTTACCTACCCCTTTGGAACATTCGCCTTTAGGAGAATGCCTTTCGATCTGTGCAATGCCCCTGCCACCTTTCAACGCTGTATGATGGCAACTTTCTCTGACATGATAGGAGAGTTCTTAGAAATTTTTATGGATGATTTTTTTGTGGTTGGAATCTCTTTCGATCATTGCCTAATTAATCTGGGAAAGGTGTTAAAAAGATGTGAATAGTCAAATTTAATCTTGAATTGGGAAAAGTGTCATTTTATGGTTTAAGAGGGTATCATTCTTGGTCATTTAATTTCTAGGAGGGGGATAGAGGTCGATAAAGCTAAGATTGAAGTTATTGAAAAACTTCCTCCTCCCATCAATGTTAAAGGAACTAGAAGCTTCCTAGGGCATGCTGGTTTTTTTTGAAGATTTATCAAGGTTTTTTCAAACAAAAGTATGCCGCTTTGTAGATTGCTTGGAAAGGATGTTGTGTTCAATTTTGATAATGATTGTCTAAAATGATTCAATACACTAAAAATTGCCTTAATCTCTGCTCCAATAATTTTTGCTCCAATCTAGGATTCACCTTTTGAAATTATGTGTGATGCTAGTGACCTTGCAGTAGGTGCTATTTTTAGGCAACGAAGAGAGCGAACCTTCTATTCGATCTACTACACTAGTAAACTCCTTGACGATGCTCATAGAAATTATGCCACCATAGAGAAGGAGCTGTTAGCTGTCATTTTTGCTTTCACTAAATTTAGGTCATATCTCATCGGGTCTAAGACTATTGTTTACACGGATCATGCTGCCATTAAGTATCTCCTCCAACAGAAAGAGGCAAAACCACGCTTAATACGTTGGGTGTTGCTCTTACAAGAATTTGATCTCGAAATCCGGGATAAGAAGGGGACTGAAAATGTGCTTGCTGACCATTTATCCAGATTAACCCACATTGATCATGATAAGTCGACTGATATTAGTGAATCTTTTCCTGACGAGAAGCTCTATTGGGTAGCTACAAATGATCCTCCCTGGTTCGCTGATATTGCAAATTACCTTGCGGGAGGAATCATACCAAAAGATATGAGTTACCAACAAAAAAAGAAATTCTTTGCGGATATAAAAAATTACTTTTGATATGATCCATTTCTGTATAAATGTTGCAATGATCAACTCCTAAGGAGATGTGTTCCTGACTCTAACACCAGGAATATTCTCTTCCACTGCCACACATCTCCTTATGGAGGACATCATGGAATTGAGAGAACAACTGCAAATGTGCTTCAATCAGGATTTGTTTGGCCCCATTTGTTCAAGGATGCCGTTGAATTTGTCAAAAGTTGTGACAAATGCCAAAGAACCGGGAATTTAACAAAAAGATATGAGCATCCTTTAAATAGGATTTTTGAAGTTGAACTATTCGATGTTTGGGGAATTGACTTCATGGGACCCTTTCCCTCACCCCATACCAATCTGTATATCCTTGTGGCAGTTGAATATGTTTCAAAATGGGTTGAAGCTGTGGCATATGTTAACAATGATGCTAAAATTGTGATCAAATTTTTTAAGGAACACTTGCTAGCTAGATTTGGGACACCCAATTCTTGATCAGTGATGGGGGAAAACACTTCTACAATAAGCAGTTAGAGAGTGCCAAGTTGTATAAAGAAATAACAAAAAAATGGCATGATAAGCTAATTAAACCTAAGCACCTCCGACTAGGAATGAAGGTATTACCTATTAACTCTAGATTAAGACTTTTTCCTGGAAAACTAAAATCACGTTGGACAGGACCATTTACCATCACTAAAGTTTTTCCTCATGGAGCTGTCGAAATTGCCTCCAATAATAGCACTTTCAAGGTGAATGGAAATCGTATGAAGTTATACTTGGAGGAAGGAGTCTTTCAAGAGAAGGGCGGATGGACCCTTCAAGACCTTCCTGATGAAGGAATCACATAAGATCTTTCCTGTGTCAGGCTGAGACACTAAAATAAGTGCTTGTTGGGAGGCAACCCAACAACTAATTAGGAAATTCAAGGCATTTTGCAATTTCAGGCACTGCAACGCATTGCAGAGCACGGTAGCGCTTTTCGCGCAGCATCACACGGCTAAAATAGTTCACATTTGATATAATTCTGTCCCAATAGGGTCCAAGGGACCTTAAAATACCATAACCGTGAAATTTTAGCCATTCAAGCCAAAACTGAGCAGTTTTTAAGAAATTCTATCCATTTTGCAATTTTAGGTGCTGCAGCACGCTGAATCGCGCCGAAGGGGTTTCGAGCGGCGGCGCGCGGTAGCGCATTTCGCGCTGCAGGGCGCGGCTAAAATAGGTTCACATTTGATATAATTCAGTCCCGTTAGGGTCCTAGGGACCTTAAAATACCAAAACCGAGAAGTTTTGGCCATTTCTGTAAAATTTTGCGATTTATAAGAAATATAGGCATTTTGCAATTTCAGGCGCAGCAGCGAACTGTATCGCGCTGGAGCGCTTTTCGCGCGGTAACACTTTTCACGCGGTAGCGCTGTTTGCGTTGCATTGCTTGGTAGCGCTGTTCGCGCTTTAACGCTTGGCTACAATAGGTTCACATTAATTCAGTCCCACTAGGGTCCTACGGACCTTAAAATACCAAAACCGTGAAGTTTTCTCCATTTCAGCCAAAACTGAACAATTTTTAAGAAATTCTAGTCATTTTGCAATTTCAGGCACTGCCACGCGCTGAAACGCGCCGCAGCTCGTGGTAGCGTTTTTCGCGTGGCAGTGCGCGGCTAAAATAGGTTCACATTTGATATAATTCTGTCCCACTAGGGTCCTAGCCACCTTAAAATACCAAAACTGTGAAGTTTTAGCCATTTCAGTCAAAACTGGGCAGTTTTTAAAAAATTATATACATTTTGCAATTTCAGGCGCTGTAGTGCGCTGAATCGCACTGGAGCACTTTTCGCGCGGCAGGGCTTTTTACGCTGCATAGCGCGATAGCGCATTTCGCGCAGCAGTGCGCGACTAAAATAGGTTCACATTTGATACAATTATGTCCCACTAGGGTCTTAGGGACCTAAAAATTCCAAAACCATGAAATTATGGCCATTTCAGCCAAAACTGGGCAGTTTTTAAAAAATTTTAGGCATTTTGCAATTTTAGGCGCTTGAGCGCTTTTCGCGCGGTAGCGCTTTTTGCGCTGCAATGCTCGGTAGCGATTTTTGGGCGGCAGCGCTTTCTGCGCGACTAAAATATGTTCACATTTGATATAATTCAGTCCCACTAGGGTCCTACGGACCTTAAAATATCAAAATCGTGAAGTTTTAGCCATTTCAGCCAAAACTGGGCAGTTCTTAAGAAATTCTAGTTATTTTGCAATTTCAGGCGCAGCAGCGCGCTGAATCACGCTTTTTGCGCAGCAGCGCGCGGCTAAAACAAGTTCACATTTGATATAATTCTGTCCCACTAGGGTCCAAGGGACCTTAAAATACCAAAACTGTGAAGTTTTCGCCATTTCAACCAAAACTGGGCAGTTTTTAAGAAATTGTAAGCATTTTGCAATTTTATGGGCTGCAGCGCCCTGAATCGCGGTGGAGCGCTTTTTGCGCAGGAGCGCGCAGGAGCGTTTTTCATGCTGCAGTGCGCAATTAAAATACGTTCATATTTTATATAATTCAGTCCCACTATGGTCCAAGGGACCTTAAAATACAAAAATCGTGAAATTTTGGTCATTTCAGCCAAAACTGGGTAGTTTTTAAAAAATTCTAAGCATTTTGCAATTTCAGGTGCTCCAGCGCGCTGGAGCGCTTTTCTAGCTGTAACGCGCGGTAGTGCTTTTCGCGCAGCAGCGCGCGACTAAAATAGGTTCACATTTAATATAATTCAGTCCTGCTAAGGTTCGAGGGACCTTAAAATATAACAACTCTGAAATTCTGGCCATTTCAGCCAAAACTTAGTTGTTTTTGAGAGATTATAGGAATGTTACAATTTCAGACGGTCCAGCACGCTGAATCGCAATGGAGCGCTTTTCGGGCTACAGCGCGCGGTAGCGTTTCACGCGCGGGCGCGCGCGGTTAAAATAGGTTCATATTTGATATAATTCTGTCCCACTATGGTCCAAGGAACCTTAAAATACCAAAACCGTAAAATTTTGGCCATTCAAGTCAAAACTGGGTAATTGTTAAGAAATTCTAGGCATTTTACCGCTCTGTAGTGCTTTTCTCCATACAGCGCGTGGTAGTACTTTTTACGCAACAGCGCATGGCTAAAATAGGTTCACATTTGATATAATTCTGTCCACTAGGGTACTAGGGACCTTAAAATACCAAAACCTAGAAATTTTAGCCATTTTAGAAAAAATTGGGCACTTTTTAAGAAATTTTATGCATTTTGCAATTTCAGGTGCTGCAGCGCGCTGAATGGCACTAGAGCGCTTTTCGCGCGGCAGTGCGTGACTAAAATAGGTTCACATTTGCTATAATTCGGTCCCATTAGGGTACTAGGGACCTTAAAAATATAATAACTGTGAAGTTTTGGCCATTTCAGACAAAACTAAGAAGTTTTTCAGAAATCCTTGGCATTTTTCAATTTCAGGAGCTGTGCGCGCTGAATCGCGCTGTAGCGCTTTTTGCGCGGTAGCACGCGGTAACACTTTTTGTGCAGCGGGGCGCTGCTAAAATAGGTACACATTTGATATAATTCAGTCCTGCTAGGGTCCTAGGGACCTTAAAATACCAAAACCGTGAAGTTTTGGCCATTTCAGCTAAAACTGGGCAGTTTTTAAAAAATTCTAAACATTTTGCACTTTCAGGCACTACAGCGCGCTGAATCGCGCTGGAGCGCTTTTCGCGCTGCAACGCGCAAGAGCGCTTTTCGCGGTGCAGTGCTCGTTAGCACTTTACGCGCGGCAGCGTGCGGTATCGCTTTTCGCTCTGCAACGCGCGGCTAAAATAGGTTCACATTTGATATAATTCAATCCCACTAGGGTCCTAGGGACCTTAAAATACCAAAATCGTGAAGTTTTAGCCATTTTAGCCAAAACTGGGCAGTTTCGAAGAAATTCTAGGCATTTTGTAATTTCAGGGGCTACAGCGCGTTGAATTGCACTGGAGCGCTTTTTACGCAGCAGCGCGCGGTAGCGCTTTTCGGGCTGTAGAGCGTGGTAGCACTTTTTACGCAGCAGCGCGTGGCTAAAATAGATTCACATTTGATATAATTCAGTCCCACTAGGGTCCTAAGGACCTTAAAATTCCAAAACCGTGAAATTTTGGTCATTTCAGCCAAAACTGGGTAGTTTTTAAGAAATTCTATGCATTTTGCAATTTCAGGCGCTGAAGCGCGCTGAATCGCGCTGGAGCATTTTTCGCGCGGCAGCGCGCAGTAGCGTTTTTCGTGCTACAGCGCGCGATAAGTCTTTTCGCGCAGCAGCCCGCGATAGCGTTTTTCACGCGATAGCGCTTTTTACGCGACAACTCGCGGCTAAAACAAATTCACATTTAACATAATACAGGCCTACTAGGGTCCAAGGGACCTTAAAATACAAAAACTATGAAGTTTTGGCCATTTCAGCCAAAACTGGGCAGTTTTTAAGAAATTCTAGACATTTTGCAATTTCAGGCCCTGCAGCCCGCTGAATCGCATTGGAGCGCTTTTCACGCTATAACGCTTTTCCTACCGTAGTGCTCGGTAGCGGTTGGCTATAATAGGTTCGCATTTGATATAATTTAGTCTCGCTAGGGTCTTAGGGACCAAAAAATACCAAAACCATGAAGTATTGACCATTTCAGTCAAAACTGAGAACTTTTTAAAAAATTCTAGGCATTTTGCTATTTCAAACGTTGCATCGAGCTGAATCGCGCTGGAGCGCTTTTCAAACGGCAACTCACGGTAACGCTTTTCCCGCGGCAGCATGCGATAACGCTTTCCGCGCTGCGGAGCGCGGTAGCGCTTTTACGCAGCAGCGCGCGACTAAATAAGTTCACATTTGATATAATTCTGTCCCACTAGGGTCCTAGGGACCTTAAAATACCAAAACCGTGAAGTTTTAGCCATTTCAGCCAAAATTAAGCAATTTTTAGAAATTATTGGTATTTTGCAATTTCAGGCGCTGCAGCGCACTGAATTGCGCTGGGGCGCCTTTCACGCGACAGCACGCAGTAGAACTTTTCCTACTGCAGCGCATGGCTAAAATAGGTTCGCATTTGATATAATTATGTCCCACTAGGGTCTTAGGGACCTTGAAATTCCGAAACCATGAAATATTGGTTATTTCAGCCAAAACCGGACAGTTTTTAAGAAATTATAGGCGTTTTACAATTTCAAGCGCTACAGCGCGCTGAATCGCGCTGGAGCGCTTTTCACGCGGCAGCGCGCGGGAGCGCTTTTCGCGCGGCTAAAATAAGTTCACATTTGAAATAATTCTGTCCCACTAGGGTCCTAGGCACCTTAAAATACCAAAACCGTGAAGTTTTAGCCATTTTAGCCAAAACAAAGCATTAAGAAATTCTTGAAATTTTGCAATTTTAGGCACTGCAGAGCGCTCAATCGCGCTGGAGCGCTTTTCACGCAGGAGCGCTTTTCGCATTGCAGTGCGCGATAGTGCCTTTCGCGCGGCAGCGCCTTTTGCACTGCAGCGTGTAGTTAAAATAGGTTCACATTTTATATAATTATGTCCTACTATGGTCCTAGGGACCTTAAAATTCTAAAACCGTGAAATTTTAGCCATTTTAACCAAAACTGGGCAGTTTTTAAAAAATTCGATGCAGTTTGCAATTTCAGGCTCTACAGCGCGTAGAATTGCGCTGGAGCGCTTTTTGCGCGGCAGTCCGCGATAGCGTTTTTTACGCAACAGTGCGCAGCTAACATCAGTTCACATTTGATATAATTCTGTCCCACTAGGGTCTTAAGGACCTTAAAATTCCTAAACCGTGAAGTTGTAGCCATTTCAGCCAAAACTAGGCAGTTTTTAAGAAATTTCGAGCATTTTGCAATTTCAGGCACTGCAGCGCGCTGAATTGCGCTGGAGAGCTTTTTGAGCGGCAGCACGCGGGAGCGCTTTTCGCGTGGTAGTGCTTTTTGCGCAGTATCGCTTTTCGCGCTCTAGCGCGCGGCTAAATTATGTTCACATTTGATATAATTCTGTCCCACTAGGGTCCTAGGGACTTTAAATTAGCAAAACCATGAAATTTTGGCCATTTCAGCCAAAACTGGACAGTTTTAAGAAATTCTAGACATTTTGCAATTTCAGGAGCTGCAGCGCACTTAATTGCGCTAGAGCGCTTTTCACGCGGCAGCGCGGTAGCATTTTTTGCGCGGTAGCATGCGCTAAAATAAGTTCTTATTTGATATAATTCTGTCCCACTAGGGTCGTAGGGACCTTAAAATGCCAAAACCGTGAAGTTTTAGCCATTTCAACCAAAACTAAGCAATTTTTAATAAATTATTGGCATTTTGCAATTTCAGGCGCTGCAGCGCGCTGAATCGCGCTGGAGCGCTTTTTACGCGGCAGCGCCCGGTAGGACTTTTCGCGCTGCAGCACCCGGCTAAAATAAGTTCACATTTGATATAATTCTGTCCCACTAGGGTCCTAGGGATCTTGAGATTCCAAAATCGTGAAATATTGGCCATTTCAGCCAAAACTCGGCAGTTTTTAAGAAATTATAGGCATTTTAACAATTTCAAGCGCTACAGCGCGCTGAATCGCGCTTGAGCGCTTTTCACGCAGGAGCGTTTTTCGCGCTCTAGTGCGCAGCTAAAATAAATTCACATTTGATATAATGCTGTCCCACTAGGGTCCTAGGGACCTTAAAATACCAAAACCGTGAAGTTTTAACCATTTCAGCCAAAACTAAGCAGGTTTTAAGAAATTATTAGCATTTTGCAATTTCAGGCGCGGTAGCGCACTGAATCGTGCTGGGGTGCTTCGCGCGGCAGCGCACGGTAGCATTTTTCACGCTCTAGCGCATGGCTACAATAGGTTCACATTTGATATAATTCAGTACGCTAGGGTCCTAGGGACCTTAAAGTACCAAAACGTGAAGTTTTGGCCATTTCAGTCAAAATTGGGCAATTTCTAAGAACTTCAAGGCATTTTGTAATTTCAGGCACTGCAGCGCGCTGAATAGCGCTGGAGCCCTTTTCGCGCATAAACGCGCAGTAGCGCTTTTCGCGCGACAGCGCGTGCTATCGTATTTTGTGCTTCAGCGCGCGGCTAAAATATGTTCATATTTGATATAATTCAATTCCACTTGGGTCATAGGGACCTTAAAATACCAAAACTGTGAAATTATGGCCATTTCAGTCAAAACTGGGTAGTTTTTAAGAAATTCTAGGTATTTTGCAATTTCAGGCGCTGCAGCGTGCTGAATCGCGCTGAAGCGCTTTTTGCGCAGTAGCGCGTAGCTAAAATAGGTTCACATTTGATATAATTCTATTCCACTAGGGTCCTAGGCAGCTTAAAATACCAAAACCGTAAAGTTTTAGCCATTTCAGCCAAAACTGGGCAATTTTTAAGAAATTCTAAGCATTCTGGAATTTCAGGGGCTGCAGCGTACTGAATCGCATTGGAGTGCTTTTCGCGCGGCAACTCGCAGTAGCACTTTTGACGTGGTAGCACGTGACAGCGCTTTTCGCGCAGCAACGCGCGGCTAAAATTGGTTCACATTTGATATAATTTTGTCTCACTAGGGTCCTAGGGAACTTAAAATTCCAAAACTGTGAAATTTTGGCCATTTTAGCCAAAACTGGTCAGTTTTTAAGAAAATCTAGGCATTTTGCAATTTCAGGCGCTATAGCGCGCTGAATTGCGCTGGAGTGCTTTTCGCGCGGCAACTCATGGTAGCGCTTTTCCCGCGGCAGCGCGCGGCTAAAATAGGTTCACATTTAATATAATTCTATCCCACTAGGGTCCTAGGCACCTTAAAATACCAAAACAGTAAAGTTTTAGCCATTTCAGCCAAAACTAGGCGGTTCTTAAGAAATTCTACGTATTTTATAATTTCATGCGCTGTAGCACGCTGAATCGCGCTCTAGCGCTTTTCGCGCGGGAGGTCGCGGGAGCGCGTTTCGTGCGACGGCACGCGGTTGCGCTTGTCGTGCTGCAGCGCGCTATAGTACGTTTCGCGCATTTCAGCCATTTGATATAATTCTGTCCTACTCGGGTCTTAAGGACCTTAAAACTCCAAAACTGTGAAGTTTAGCCATTTCAGCCAAAACTAACCAGGTTTTAAGAAATTATTAGCATTTTGCAATTTTAGGCGCTATAGCCCCTGAATCGTGCTGGAGCGCTTTTCGCGCGGCAGCGTGCGAAAGAACTTTTCATGCTAGATGCGTGATAGCACTTTTCACGCGGCAGCTCGCATCTAAAATAGGTTCACATTTGATATAATTCAGTCCCACTAGGGTCCAAGGGAACTTGAAATACAAAAACTATGAAATTTTGTCCAATTCAGCCAAACCTGGGCAATTTTTAAGAAATTCTAGGCATTTTGCAATTTCAGGCACTATAGTGCACTGAATCGCACTAGAGCGCTCTTCTAGCGGAAGCGTGCGGGAGCGCTTTTTGTGCGGCAAAGCGCTGCTGAAATAGGTTCACATTTGATATAATTCAGTCCCACTAGGCCCTAGGGACTTTAAAATACCAAAACCATGAAATTTTGGCTGTTTAAGCCAAAATTGGGCAATTTTTAAGAAATTCTAGGCATTTTACAATTTCAGGCGCCGCAGCGCGCTCAATCGCGTTGGAGCGCTTCCCGCGCGGGAGCGCTTTTCACGCTGCAGCGCTCAGTAGCGCTTTTTGTGCGGTAGCGTGCGGGAGCCCTTTTTATGCTCTAGCGCGTGGCTACAATAGGTTCACATTTGATATAATTCAGTGCGCTAGGGTCCTAAAGACCTTAAAATACCAAAATCGTGAAGTTTTGGCCATTTCAGTCAAAACTGGGCAGTTTTTAAGAAATTCTAGGCATTTTTCAATTTCAGGCGCTGAATCGCGCTGAAGCCCTTTTTGCGCAGCAATGCGCGGCTAAAATAGGTTCACATTTGATATAATTCTGTACCACTATGGTCCTAGGCACCTTAAAATTACCAAAACTATAAATTTTTAGCCATTTCAGCCAAAAATGACTAGTTTTTAAGAAATTCTAGGAATTTTGGAATTTCAGGCGCTGCAGCTCGCTGAATCGCACTAGAGCGCTTTTCGCACAGCAGCTCGCGGGTGCGCTTTTTGCACGGGAGCGCTTTTCGTGCAGAAGCGCACAGCTAAAATAGGTTCACATTTGATATAATTCTGTCCCACTAGGGTCCTAGGGATCTAAAAATACCAAAATCATGAAATTTTGGCCATTCAAGTCAAAACTAGATAGTTTTTAAGAAATTCTAGGCATTTTGCAATTTAGGCGCTGCAGCGCGCTGAATCGCGTTGGTGCGCTTTTTGCACGCCAGCTCGCGGTAGCCCTATTAGCGCTGCAGAGCGCGATAGCGCTAACACTTTTCGCGCAATAACGCGCGGTATCGCTTTTCGAGCTCTAGCGCGCAGTAACATAGGTTCACATTTGATATAATTATGTCCCACTAGGGTCCTAGGAATTTACAATACCAAAATTATAAAATTTTGGCCATTTCAGTCAAAACTGGGCAGTTTTTAAGAAATTCTAGGCATTATGCAATTTCAGGCACTACAGCGCGCTATAGCGCTTTTCGCGCGGCAGCGCGCGGTAGCACTTTTCGCGCCCTAGCGCGCGGCTACAATAGGCTCACATTTGATATAATATAGTACGTTAGGATCTTAGGGACCTTAAAATACCAAAACCGTAAAGTTTTGGCCATTTCAGTTAAAACTGGGCTGTTTTTAAAAAATTCTAGGCATTTTGTAATTTCAGGCGCTGTTGCGCGCTGAATCATATTGGAAAGCTTTTCACGCAGCGCCGCACGGGAGTGCTTTTCACGCTGCAGTGCCTAGTAGCGCTTTTTAAGCAGCAGCGCGTGGCTAACATAGGTTGACATTTGATATATTTCTGTCCCACTATGGTCCTAGGGACCTTAAAATTCCAAAATTGTGAAATTTTGGCCATTTCTGCCAAAACTGTCTAGCTTTTAAGAAATTCTATGCATTTTAAATTTAAGGCGCTGCAGCGCGCTGAATCGTGCTGGAGTGCTTTTCACGCGGCAGCGCGCGGGAGCGCTTTTCGCGTGGGAGCGCTTTTCGCGCGGCAGCGCACAGCTAATATAAGTTCATATTTGATATAATTCAGTCCCACTATGGTCCAAGGGACCTTAAAATACCAAAACTGTGAAGTTTTCATCATTTCAGACAAAACTAAGCAGTTTTTAAGAAATTCTTGGCAATTTGCAATTTCAGGCGCTGCAGCGCGCTGAAACGTGCTGGAGCGGTATTCGCGCGGCAGCGCGCAATAGCGCTTTTTGGGCTACAGTGCGTGTTATGGCTTTTCGCGTGTCAGCGCGTGATAGCACTTTTCGCACAGTAGCTCATGGTTAAAACAAGTTCACATTTGATATAATTCTGACCCACTAGGTTCCAAGGGACCCTAAAATTCCAAAACCGAGAAATTTTGGCCATTACAGCCAAAACTGGTTAGTTTTTAAGAAATTCTAGGCATTTTACAATTTTAGGTGCTACAGTGCGCTGAATCGTGCTGGAGCGCTTTTAGCGCAGTAGTGCACGGCTAAAATTGGTTCACGTTTGATATAATTCAGTTTAATTAGGGTCTTAGGGACCTTAAAATTCCAAAACTGTGAAATTTTGTCAATTTTAGCCAAAACTGGGCATTTTTTAAGAAATTATTGGCATTTTGCAATTCCAAGCGCTACAGCGCACTGAATAGCGTGGCAGCGCGCGGGTGCGCTTTTCGCGGTGCAGCGCGTAGGAGCGCTTTTCGCGCAGCAGCTCTTTTCGCGCGGTAGCACGCGACAAGAATTGGTTCACATTTAATATAATTCTGTCATACTAGGCTCCTAGGTACCTTAAAATACCAAAACCATAAAGTTTTTGCCATATCAGCCAAAATTGGGCAACTTTTAAGAAATTCTAGGCATTTTGCAATTTCAGGTATTGCAGCACGCTGAATCGCACTTGAGAGCTTTTCTCGCGACAACGCGAAGGAGCGCTTTTCGCGCGACAACACGAAGGAGCTTGAAATTTTGGTCATTTCAGATAAAACTAGGTAGCTTTTAAAAAATTGAGTCCCACTAGGGTCCTAGGGACCTTAAAATACTAAAACCGTAAAGTTTTGGCAATTTTAGCCAAAACTAAGCAGTTTTTAACAAATTCTAGGCATTTTACAATTTCAAGCGTTGCAGCGCGCTTAATCGCGGCAGTTCGCGGTGACGCTTTTCGCGAGGCTGCGCGCGGTAGCACTTTTTGCGCTGCAGAGCGCGGTAGCGCTTTTTGCACAACAGTGCGCAGCTAAAATAGGTACACATTTGAAATAATTCAGTCCCACTAGGGTCTAAGGGACCTTAAAATACCACAACCGTGAAATTTTGGCCATTCAAGCGAAAACTGGGCAGTTTTTAAGAAATTATAGGAATTTTGTAATTTTAGGCGCTGCACTATGCTGAATCGCGCTGGAGCGCTTTTTGAGAAGTAGCGCACGGTAGCGCTTTTCACACGGCGGCGCGTGGTAGCGCTTTTCGCGCTGTAGGGCGCGCTTAAAATAGCTTCACATTTGATATAATTCAGTCTTGCTAGGGTCCTAGGGACCTTAAAATAACAAAATCGTGATGTTTTGGCCATTTCAGAAAAAAGTGGGAAGTTTTTAAGAAATTCTAGGCATTTTCCAATTTCAGGGGCTGCAGCGAGTTGAATCGCGCTGGAGCGCTTTTCGCGCGGTAACGCGCATTAGCACATTTTCGCGCTGCAGTGCACGGTAGCTCTTTTTGCGCTCTAACGCACAGCTACCATAGGTTCACAATTTGCAATTTCAGGCATTGCAGCGAGCTGAATCGTGTAGGAGCACTTTTCCCGTGGCAACGCGCGGCTAAAATAGGTTCACATTTGTTATAATTCTATCTCACTAGGGTCCTAGGCACTTTTCGCGCTGAATCGCCCTACAGCGCTTTTCGCGTGGTAACATTTTTCGCATTGCAGTGCTCAGTAGCACTTTTTGGACGGCAGCGCACGGTAGCGCTTTTCGCGCTCTAGCGCGCTGCTAAAATAGGTTCATATTTGGTATAATTCAGTCCCACTAGGGTCCTAGGGACCTTAAAATACCAAAATCATGAAATTTTGGCTTTTTTACCCATAACTGGGCAGTTTTTAAGAAATTCTAGTCATTTTGCAATTTCAGGCACTTTTCGCACGGCAACAGGTGGCTAACATAAGTTTACATTTGATATAATTTTATCCCACTAGTGTCTTAGGGACCATGAAATTCCAAAACTATGAACTTTTATCCATTTCAGCCAAAACAGGGCAGTTATTAAAAAATTCTAGGCATTTTGCAATTTCAGGCGTTGCAGCGCATTTCGCGCAGCAGCTCCCGGTAACGCTTTTCGCGCAGCAGCGCGCGGCTAAAATAGGTTCACATTTGATATAATTCTGTCCCACTAGGGTCCTAGGGAACTTGAAATACCAAAACCGTGAAGTTTTAGGCATTTTAACCAAAACTAAGCAGTTTTTAAGAAATTCTTGGCATTTTGCAACTTTAGGCGCTGCAGCGCACTGAATCGCGCTGGAGCGCTTTTCGAGTGGTGGCGTGCGGTAGTGCTTTTCGTGCGGCGGCGCATGGTAGCCCTTTTTGTGCAGCAGAGCGCGGCTAAAATAGGTTCATATTCGATATAACTAGGTCCCACTAGGGTCGTAGGGATCTTAAAATCGCAAAACCGTACAGTTTTGGCCATTTCAGCCAAAACTGGGCAGTTTTAAAGAAATTCTATGCATTTTGCAATATAAGGCGCTGCAACGCGCTGAATCACGCTGCACCACTTTTCGAGCGGCAGCGCGCGGGAGCGCTTTTTGATATAATTCAGTCCCACTAGGGTGTGGGGCACCCGTACTAACAACAAGGAAGTACGGTGCTCCAACTATGGCAAAACTCGAACTTAAGTAAAGTTAGGTAAACCTAACCTGCCTTAAGCCAAGGATTTATCACCAAGTGCTATAATATTCATTAATATATATATATATATATATTTATAAATATCAAAGTGGCAGAAACAATAGGCGAGTAGTAACATCCACAAGCATATTAGTAGTTTGAGGGAAAAATAATATAGTAACTCATCGAGCTGCAGAAATGAAACACATCCAAAATTAATTATTAAAAACTGAATTTTAAAGAGAATGAAAATGTCTCTCAATCTCACTGAAGTAAAATGCAAGATCTATCTAAACAGCAGTAGCACGATCCTCCTTCTGAACCTGTTCCTCTTCTGTGACACTGCCCATGAACACGTCTAAATCTGAAATTTGTCGATATCACAAATGCCAGGGCCCCAGCCAATAAAACAAAAAGGTTACAGTTAGACAATTGTCTAAGTATATTTTAGGCTATTTTAATGAACTGAATATTTTAAAGATATCACATTTAAATTAGCTAAATATGCAAGCAGTAATAGGTGCAAAAAGCTATGGAGAAATGGTAACTATAAACTATCCATTTATAGCTAGCAAATAGTATGAAGAACATACAATGTAAAATAAATAAGATGAGGCTTAAAGCTAAAAAGAAATAGCAACTACAATATAATTCTGAATCTAATATGCTTATGATCATATTAACATATGCTGAGTATACGAAAGAAACATGAGTACTGAAAACATGTAATTCTAGCATCCTAACCATGCCAATATATATAAGTAAACCTTATGAGTATACATACAATATGCTAATTATGAAAAGGAAAAGAAAATAATACTGAGACATACGACAAAAGCAAAGAAATCTATGTAAAGCTACTGAGACATGTGGCAAAGCGAGCAAGTACTAAAAATAAGGCCACTGAAGCATGTGGTAAGCAAAACAGAAAATAATACTAAGTAATCCAACTAAAATAGCAATAAGCTTAAGACATAGTACTGCCATACCAACCAATAGGCCATATAGGGCCTCCAATATCAATCAATCAATCCCTAGCCTAGCCATCCAAATATGCTAGGTCTGAGTCCAGTCTATACAATACTACTACTGAAGAGGTGGACTAAGCTAGGACATATTCTACCAACTGAAAACAAAGCAAAACTGAATGATATGCAATTCAAATACTAACTTAGGATGTGCCATCCATATCCTAAGTTCTCCTATTATGCTCAAGGAATAAAGCTCAATATCCAAGGTATACAAAGTAATCTAGTCAAGGTAAGCAAGAGACTCAATCTAGACTTATGTGATATCTATTATTCTCTATTTATCCAATCTAACTATTATGAGAAGGTACAAGTTTAAGATCTCTGACATCCAGCTATCGAGTAGAATCTCAGATTTACGTCTTTATAGTTACCATTAGAACTTCACAAGTTCTAATCCAAAATCATGTGACAACTATATGGTTTTAATAGATAAATCAACGACCTAATTTATTAATATTTTACTTTCTTACCTAGATATTGATTAAGTAATTCAAGACTTAAGGATTTAGGACTTAACTTCCACTTTGGTGTCCCAATCCTGATTCCAAGGTAGAAGTCCTATTAAAGATCTAGGGTTCTCAATTGCTACCCAAATTAAAGTTAAGGAATCCTATAAGCTAAAAGATCCAGGAATTATGAACTTATTGAAAGGTTATTCTATTAATTATAAGATAAAATAATCAATTAAGAACTTGAGAATCTAATATCTATATTCAATCTTTTAAGATAATTTTATTATCTCATAGATTGAATCACCCTATACCCACAAGGAAGGCTTCAAAGGGTTAAATAATCAATCACTTAAAGAATTCCAAAGGAGATAATTCAATTCAAGTAAAGATCTAAAGTCTAAGGTCTAAAATCTAAGATCTGATTTTTGATCACTTTAGACTTTAAACTAGGTTTTCAACTTAGACTATACTAACTGCATTTCTTTTAGCATTTAAGTTCAAAATCTAACTAAATGGAACCTATTGAGGTAATATTTAACCATTGCAATTGTTAAATTTAAGTACTAAGGCCAAATGACTCTTTTAGGATCACTTAAGATCTAAGTGTCTTAATTAGGGTTTAAGTGACGATTTCTTAAATTAATGTCCAAGTCATTAGTATTATCAGCTGAGGAGTTTAGAGAACATTTCTAGTCTATCTTAGGGTTAATTTACTGAATTTCCCAAGGTTTAAGGGTATTTAAGCATAGCTTGGCTAAAATGACCAAAATACCCCTCATAAGGCTAAAATTGGGATTTAAGGGCTTAGTTATATAAATTAGATCTAATCTAGTTTAATGGGTTTCATATTGATTAATGATGTGGGAAATACCCTTATCTTAGGTTTTGACATCCTAATTAAGCTAATTAACACTAATCATATTTTTTAGGCTAATTAGAGTGGTTAGAGACTCTAGGGCACTCTAGGGCAATCCAACCTTACACTTAGGTTCTAATAGACTTAAGATGCTACTAGGAATTTCCCTACCAAAAATCAAAGACTAATTTAGGGTTTAATTGTCTAATCCTTAATTAGGGTGATTAAGGAGTTATTAAGGAAATTAAATATCCAAAACTGATCTTAAGGGTCTAATATCATTCTTTAGGGTTCAATGAGCAATCAGAGCCCTTAATTACTTAATTTGGTTATTAATTGAATTTATTATGATTAATTAAAAACAAAAAAGGTTTGATCAATTATTTTAAATCCAACTATTGGATCTATGATTTTATTCTATATTTAGATTCATTGTATTTTTCTGATTCAAATGGTATATTGGATCATACCATTTGGATCTGTATAGCTAATGTTATTTAAATAACTTATTCTGTATGTTTATTTAAATTAAGACTGTAGTATTTAATTAATTAACTACATAACCATTAAAAATGCATTCCTATAAGAAATTAAACAGATGCGGGCCAAAATCAAAATCGCGCGGGTCGGGGTCGGCCCGGCCCAAAAGGGTCGTCTCTTTCTCTCGACAGGTCCGTCCCAGGCGAACTTCCGCACTGAAATTCTCGGCGCTCAGAAGATGGCGGTGGCTCAGCTTGATCCCTACACGTTACTAGGGTCGAGATGCGTCGATCGGACTAAGAACCCCCATCTAGAACGCACTGAATTGCTAGATGACTACTTGGCGCAAACGGTCTCACCCGAAGCTTTTAGGGTTTATTGTGATGAGTAAATTCTCCTCACAAAGATGACCACTTGGCCAAAGCTTGAACCCTACACCATCCTGGTGGTGAGGCGGATCGAAGCCCTCTGGTCACGAGCTTCGGTGGTGACCTGGATCGGTGGATCCCTACTCGAGCTCGGCTGCGAGCTTGCAGCATGGACCAAATGATCGATCGGTCTGGGTAGGCTAGCCCAAACCCTAGGAGAAATCACATTGGGTTTCCTAAGTGGCTAAGGTGATCTAGACTACATCCAGAGGCTTATTTAGACACTAGAATAGAAATTGAACTTTTTGAGTTCAGGGGAAGAATGTTGTACCTCGATTAGACGAATTGTGGTGGCCGAGAGGGAATGTCTAGCTCAAGAACTCTCCCAGCAGTCTCGGTGGCTATGCAGGGGGTCTGAATGCCAGACCTTACCCTTTATCAGCTGTGTTCAGCAAGTTCAGGCATTAGGATTTCCGAGAGCTCCAAGGACTTTAACTGGGAGGATTAGTGGGTCTAAGTGAGCAAAGGAGGTCATTGAGGTGAGCCGAGGGTACTTATAGGTGTTAGGGGCTGCGGGGGTGGCTTCTTGAGCTCGGGCATGGAGTGGAGGCTCAGGTCGAGGCCCTTTCCATGTTCAAAAAATTGGGAGGGTCCAAGCCTCCCGTGCCATCCTACTGGGTTCGGCCACTCCCGGAAGGATCCTAACAGCCTAGGGGATAAGATAGGAGGGAGTGGGGGACAATGCTGGCGTGGCATGGTACGAGCAAAAATTCCCTGTGGGCCTTCTATCGAGAGGAAACGATGATCCACAGTGGCGGGGCTCATCTCCATCGTCTGATCGCGATACCGTTGCAGATCGATGGTCTAATGTGGCTCCCAATTAACAGAACTATGGAAGAGATCTCGGGCGTCAGAAATAAGATGCTGATTGAGTGGCAGGGATCTAATCCCGGTGCACGGTAGCGGAAGCCATTGGATTAAACGCGCAGAGATGCGCGCCGAGCATCGGGTGGTTTAAGTCTATGCACTGCTATCGAGACCCCGCAGCGGATCTGCTGTGGTCCCGACAGCAAATCCCACCTCTTAAAAATTAAATAAAATTTAATTTAAATAAAATAAAACAATTAAATAATATATAATTATTCCTAAATATTATAAATCCAATATAAGACCAAATGAGCTCCAAAAATTCCCAAAAATTCATCCTTAGCTAATTAGGGTATGAGGAATTAAAAAATAAAATCGGATTTTAATTTGGAGATCAAAGTAATTTAGGTATTTTCAGGGCTTAAAAATAGCCATAACTACCAAATTTTATATTTTAGCTCCGATTGATTTCAAACTTCTAGGATTAGGTTTAAATGACCCAATGAGTCTAATGGAATCAAAATCAAATGTTAGTTTGGATCAAATAATTCAAATTTAGCTATGGTAACAACTAGGGTTGTTACAAACTCCCCCACTTAAGAACGATGTCGTCCCCGATTGATAGAAAAGAGGTTTTAAATACGATTGATAGAAAAATCACCTAAGTGAAGAAAAATTATACTGGGACCACACAAGTTTTAAATACGATTGATAGAAAAGAGGAGAACAATAATTGAGTTTGCAAAGAGCTAGGGATATCTATTGCGCATATCCACCTCTTTCTCCCAAGTAGATTCTTCGAATGATCGATTTTTCCACTGAATTTTAATATCTGCTTTAAGCTTCGATATCTGCTTTAAGCTTCAAATACTCATCATCTTTGATTTACGAGATAGAGACATCTCGGTGGAAAGTGGGTTCCACATTAATATTTGCTAATAGCGAACTCAGCATATCGCCATTGACTGGAGAAATCTTGAGCTTATGAAATTCAGGTTCTAAAGAATTGGATGCAATCATAGAGGTTAAAGTAGCATGACGACTAAGAGCATCAGCCACTACATTCGCTTTTCCTGGATGATATTGGAGACTGAGGTCATAATCGCTGATGAGCTCCAACCATCTTCTCTGGCAGCAGTTCAACTCTCCCTGGGTGAAGATATACTTCAAACTTTGATGATCAGTGAAAATTGAACACTGCAGTCTGTACAGATAGTGGCGCCATATTTTCAAGGCAAATATCACGGCTGCCAGTTCAAGATCATGGACGGGATAATTTCGCTCATGGGGTTTTAACTGACGAGAGGCGTAGGCAATTACCTTACTTTCTTGCATTAAAACACAACCTAGACCGATTCCAGAGGCATCGGTATATACTTGATAGTTCAAACCTTCTTTAGGTAAAACAAGAACTGGAGCGGTAGAAAGTGCATCTTTTAGAGTTTGAAATGCTTCCTCGCATTCAGGACTCCAAGTGAATGGAACAGCCTTTTGAGTCAATTTAGTGAACGGCGAAGCAATCTTGGAAAATCCTTTAACAAACTTTCTGTAGTATCCCGCTAATCCCAGGAAACTTCTAATGTCGGTGACAGACTTAGGTTGAGCCTAGTCCTGAATAGCACTTACTTTACTCTGATCTACACGAATACCCTGAGCATCGACTACATGCCCCAAGAATGCAATGGAATGGAGCCAGAACTCGCATTTGGAGAACTTGGCATACAGTTGATGCTCCCACAAAGTTCCCAACACTAATCTCAGATGTTTCTCATGATCTCTCAGAGTTTTGGAATAAATGAGGATATCGTCAATAAAGACTATCACAAACTTGTCCAAATATGGTTTTAACACTCATTGCATCAAATTAATAAAGATTGATGGTGCATTGGTGAGTTCAAATGACATCACCAAAAACTCAAAGTGGCCATAACGGGTACGGAAAGTAGTCTTTCCTACATCGTCCTCTTTTGCTCGCAGTTGATAGTATCCAGACCTTTAATCGATCTTGGAAAATATAACGGCTCCGGATAACTGATCGAACAAGTCATCAATTCTAGGCAGTGGGTATTTGTTCTTTACGGTGACCTTATTCAACTCACAATAATCTATACATATACACATAGATCCATCCTTCTTTTTCACAAATAAAACTGGCGCTCCCCAAGGAGACATACTGGGCCTGATGAAGCCTTTATTCAAGAGCTCTTGCAATTGCTCGTTGAGTTCTTAAAGCTCCTTAGGTGCCATCCTATAAGGTGCTTTAGATATCGGCTGGATGCCAGGGATCAATTCAATAGAGAATTCTACTTCTCTGAAAGGAGGTACACCAGGCAAATCTTCTGGAAATACATCGGTGAATTCTTTGACTACCTAATAATCAGCAAGGGAGATACTCTCTTTTGTTTTGCCCATCATGCTAACTAGGTAAGCATTATAACCCTTAACAATCAACTGTTCAGCTTTAATTGCATTTATTAAGGATAGCTGCATGCTGGTCTTTCCTACAAATGTTTCAGGCTTGCCCTGAGAATGGAGAGTGACTTTCTTTTTATGATAGTTTATCACAGCATCATTGTCACTGAGCCAATTCATCCCAAGGATGATATCAAAGTTAGCTATTGGCAGGATGATTAGTTCGGCCTGAAATTCTTGATCATTTATCGGGACTTTGATATTACAAAATTTATGGGCACTTAGTTGGGTTCCAGATGGAAGCCCAACACTCAACGTTTGGGCTAGGTTGTATGCGTGAAGTTTAAGGCTTTTGGCAAATTGTTCAGAGATAAACGAGTGACTGGCACCGGTATTGAGCAATACATTACAAGGTTGGTTATTGAAATAAAGTGTGCCTAAATTTACATAGTTTCGCATCAACAACTTGAAAATATTTAAAATATAGAAATGCAATTTAGCAGGAGAGAGGTTTAGGAGTGTGTACCTGAAACTACATTATTGTCCTCTGCGGCTTCAATAGGAGTTAAGGCATATACTCGTGCAGGGCCAGCAGGATGATTGTTAGGCTGCCGTCGCTAATAGTTTTGAGAAAGGGGAGCTGGCGGCTGTGTGTGAGTAACTTTAGAAGCAGGTGCTGGAATAATGGCCAAATTTGGTTCCCTCCGGTTTAACGAAGTTGACCTGAACACTTGCTTCTTTTGGTAAGGCTTCATTGGAACTCCGTCTATCATTTCTGTGTGGTCGCACTGATAGAACCTGTGGCATGTACGCCCACAATTGAAACACCTCTGGCCAAAGTGGTAACACTTGCCATACGAATGGGGCTTATTACAGTTTTGAATTTATTTGGCAGTAGATGCAGCTTCTAGCTGATATACTTTTGTAGGGTTGGATCCATGTCACTTGAAGTTTCCCCGCGGGTTTAGAGTTGTTTGTGCTTTTCGCTTAAGATCCTCTTCAAATTGGTGATGCTCAATCACCTTAGCCGTTTCCACCAGTTTGAAGAAGCTAGTCAGACAGAGCGGCACGATCTGGTTTTTCAGTGAACCTTGAAGTCCACAAAGAAAGTGATGGCACTTAGCTGACTCAGAATGAGTAACTTCTGGTGCGAAACAATCAATCTACAAAATTCCCTTTCATATTCAGCTACTGAACGACTCCCTTGAGTCAACCTCTTGATTCTGTCTGGAATAATGTTTTGTGCGGATGGGGGATTGAATTATGTCTTGAAGGCCTTGATGAACTCATCCCAGGGGATGTCCTCTAACTCGTAGTCAGCAAACTTGGTATTTCGAATCTCTTCCCACCAATATTCTGCTTTTGCATGAAACAGACGGGTGGCGAGACGGACAGCTTTCGAGTTCTGGACCTTCAGACTAATGAGATCCCTTTTCATAGCCTTCAGCCAATCGGCTGTATCCATTGGTGACAGGTTCCCACCAAAGGTTGGAGGACTTAACCTCAGAAAATTGTGAAGGAGATTATCTGCCGAATGATGTGAAGAAGGAGTAGCTTGTGGAGCATATACTGTTGGAGCAGCGACAGTGACTGGAGTTGCATGATCATTTATAAATTTCTGCATAACGAGTGCCTGTTGAGCTTGATTTTCCAATAGAGTTGCCACCATGGCTCCCAGAAGAGCCACCTCATCGTTAGAACTACTAGAGGCAACAGTGTTCTTGACAGGAGTAACGGTAGGTGGTGATCCGGAATCTATTCTAGTTTAATTTCTTAAAGAAAAGGACAAACTCAGAATTTACTCTAAGGAAGGGAAATCAAAATCTTTCAATAATTATAGAAATAAGGGATTACAATGCCAAAACATTAAATCTAATAGGGTTGTTTGAGAATGAGATAACATTTATCCTAACTATCACTCAAACATTATCAATATACTCTGCCCTAAAGGCTACACAAAAGTTCTCAAAAATGACTTCCCGACACTTCCTGTTATGCTTCTTCTCGAGCCTCGCCATGGTCTCATACCACCAAACTCTGACGTAATCCAACATCAGGTCTGTCACAATATCTACATAAAGTGACTCAGGACACTCTATGTGTATCAGAATGGACTCCACTCGGCTCAACCATTCTTGTGCGTATATGGGAAAGTTGAGTCCTCGATATACAGTTTGCTGTAGAAGCTTCTCCAGGACTAGGATCCCTTTTGCCGAAACTCCTTCAATCTGCCAGTTGCTTTCCTGCCTCCACTTGAAGCTACAGCTCCAAACTGTCTTGAAAACATGCAGATAATAGTTTATATCGGACTCTCCAGAATTTATTTGACTATGAGGATAGAATTTTATTACATTTGTGTTAGACTCCAGATGACTAAATTATTAGGATGGGAGTATTCTCCTCCTACATATTGCATAGAGTTACCGACACTACTATGCTATGGATGTTTCTTATATTGATGTTTATATTTTAGAAGAACGATCCATTAGGTAGAAAGGTATCATAAATCCCATTCTGTCACTTTATGGTGTTTTCTGATACCAATTGTGGGGCCCCTGTACTAAGAACAAGGAAGTATGGTGCTCCAATAGTGGCAAATCTCCAACTTAAGTAAAGTCAGGTAAACCCTGCCTTAAGCCAAGAACTTATCACCAAATGCTATAACATTCATTAATATATATATTTATATATATATATATATATATATATTTATATATATATATATATTTATAAATATCAAAGTGGCAGAAGCAATAGGCGAGTAGTAACATCCACAAGCATATATAGTAGAAAGAGGGAAAAACAGTATAGTAACTCATCGAGCTGCATAAATGAAACACATCCAAAATTAATTATTACAAACTGAATTTTAAAGAGAATGAAAATGTCTCTCAATCTCACTAAAATAAAATGCAAGATCTATCTAAACAGCAACAACACGATCTTCCTCCTGAACCTGTTCCTCTTCTGTGACACTGCCCACGAACACGTATGAATCTAAAATTTGTCAGTATCACAAATGCTAGGGCCTCAGCCAACAAAACAAAAAGGTTACAGTTAGACAATTGTCTAAGTACATTTTAAGCTACTTTAATGAACTGAATATTTTAAAGATATCACATTTAAATTAGCTAAACAAGCAAGCAATAATAGGTGCAACAAGCTATGGAGAAACAGTAACTATAAACTATCCATTTATAGCCAACAACTAGTATGAAGAACATACAATGTAAAATAAACAAGGTGAGGCTTAAAGCTTAAAAGAAATAGTAACTACAATACAATTCTGAATCTAATATGCTTATGATCATATTAACACATGCTGGGTATACGAAAGAAACATGAGTACTGAAAATATGTAATTCTAGCATCCTAACCATGCCAATATATATAAGTAAACCATGTGAGTATACATACAACATGCTAATTAAGAAAAGGAAAAGAAAAGAATACTGAGACATGTGGCAAAAGCAAAGCAATCTATGTAAAGCCACTGAGACATGTGGCAAAGTGAGCAATGACTTAAAATAAGGCCACTGAAGCATGTGGTAAAGCAAAACAAAAAATAATACTAAATAATCCAACTAAAATAGCAATACGCCTAAGACATAGTACTGCTATACCAGCCAATTGGCCATATAGGGCCTCGAATATCAATCAATCAATCCCTAGCCTAGCCATCCAAATTTGCTAGGTCTGAGTCCAGTCTATACAATACTACTACTGAAGAGGTGGACTAAGCTAGGACATATTCTACCAACTGCAAATAAGGCAAAACTGAATAATATGCAATTCAAATACTAACTTAGGATGTACCATCCATATCCTAAGTTCTCCTATTATGCTCAAGGAATAAAGCTCAATATCCAAGGTATGCAAAGCAATCTAGTCAAGGTAAGCAAGAGACTCAATCTAGACTTATGTGATATATATTGTTATCTATTTATCCAATCTAACTATTCTGAGAAGGTACAAGTTTAGGATCTCCGACATCCAGCTATCGAGTAGAATCTCAGATTTACGTCCTTATAGTTAGCATTAGAACTTAACAAGTTCTAATCCAAAATCATGTGATGACTATATGGTTTTAATAGATAAATCATCGACCATATTTGTTAATAATTTACTTTCTTACCTAGATGTTGATTAAGTAATTCAAGACTTAAGGATTTAGGACTTAACCTCCACTTTGGTGTCCCAATCTTGAATCCAAGGTAAGAGTCCTATTAAAGATCTAGGGTTCTCAATTATAACCCAAATTAAAGGTAAGGAATCCTATAAGCTGAAAGATCCAGGAATTATGAACTTATTGAAAGGTTATTCTATTAATTATAAGATAAAATAATCAATTAAGAACTTGAGAATCTAATATTTATATTCAATCTTTTAAGATAATTTCATTATCTCATAGATTAAATCACCCTATACCCACAAGGAAGGCTTCAAAGGGTTAAATAATCAATCATTTAAAGAATTCCAAAGGAGATAATTCAATTCAAGTAGAAGATCTAAAGTCCAAAGTCTAAAATCTAAAATCTGATTTTTGATCACTTTAGACTTTAAACTAGGTTTTCAACTTAGACTATACTAACTGCATTTCTTTTGGCATTTAAGTTTAAAATCTAACTAAATGGAACTTATTGAGGTAATATTTAACCATTGCAATTGTTAGATTTAAGTACTAAGGCCAAATGACTCTTTTAGGATCACTTAAGATTTAAGTGTCTTAATTAGGATTTAAGTGAAGATTTCTTGAATTAATGTCCAAGTCATTAGTATTATTAGCAGAGGAGTTCTGAGAACATTTCTAGTCTATCTTAGGGTTAATTTACTGAATTTCCCAAGGTTTAAGGGTATTTAAGCACATCTTGGCCAAAATGACCAAAATACCCCTCATAAGGCTAAAATTGGGATTTAAGGGTTTAGTTATATAAATTAGATCTAATCTATTTTAATGGGTTTCATATTGATTAATGAAGTGGGAAATACCCTTATCTTAAGTTTTGACAACCTAATTAAGCTAATTAACCATATCATATTTTTAGGCTAATTAGAGTGGTTAGAGAATTTAGGGCACTCTAAGGCAATCCAACCTTACACTTAGGTTCTAATAGACTTAGGATGGCACTAGGAATTTCCCTACCCAAAATTAGAGAATAATTTAGGGTTTAATTTACTAATCCTTAATTAGGGTGATTAAGGAGTGATTAAGGAAATTAAATATCTAAAATTGATCTTAAGTGTCTAACATCATTCTTTAGGGTTCAATGAGCAATCAGAGCCCTTAATTACTTAATTTGGTTATTTATTGAATTTATTATAATTTAATTAAAAACAGAAAAAGTTTGATCAATTATTTTAAATCCAACCATTGGATCAGTGATTTTATTATATATTTAGATTCCTTGTATTTTTCTGATTCAAATGGTATATTGGATCATACTATTTGGATCTATATAGCTAAAGTTATTTAAATAATTTATTCTGTATGTTTATTTAAATTAAAACTATAAGATTTAATTAATTAATTACATAACCATTAGAAATGCATTCTTATAATTAATTAAGTAGATGCGGCCCAAAATCGAAACTGCGCGGGTCGAGGTCGGCCCGGCCCAAAAGGGTTGTCTTCTTCCTCTCGACAGGTCCGTCCTAGGCGAACTTCCACGCTGAAATTCTCGGTGCTCAGATGACAGCGGCGGGTCAGCTTGATCCTTGCACGTTCCTAGGGCCAAGACGCATCAATCATGCTAAGAACCCTAACCAGAACGCACTGGATCGCCAGATGACTTCTCGGCGCAAACGGTCTCACCCGAAGCTTTTAGGGTTTACTGTGAGGAGTAAATTCTCCTCACAGAGATGACCACTTGGACAAAGCTCGAACCCTACACCATCCTGGTGGTGAGGCGGATCCAAGACCTCTGGTCACGAGCTTCGGGGTGACCTGGAATGGTGGATCCCTACTCAAGCTCGACTGCGAGCTTGCGGCGTGGACCAGATGATCGATCGGTCGGGGTAGGCTAGCCCAGAGCCTAGGAGCAATCACATTGGGTTCCTAAGTGGCTAGGGAAATCTAGACGACATCCAGAGGCTTATTTAGATGCTAGAATGGAAACTGAACTTTCTGAGTTCATGGGAAGAAGGTTGTACTCGATTAGATGAATTGCGGTGGTCGAGAGGGAATGGCTTGCTCAAGAAGTCTCCCAGCAGTCTCGGCGGCTATGCAGGGGGTCTGAACACCAGACCTTACCCTCTATCAGTTGTGCTCAGCAGGTTCAGGCACCGGGATTGCTGAGCGCTCCAGGGACTTCAACTGGGAGGATTAGTGGGTCTCAGTGAGCAAAGGAGGTCACTGAGGTGAGCCAAGGGTACTTATAAGTGTTAGGGGCTGCGGTAGCGCTTTTTGCATGGCAGCGTGTGGTAGCGCTATTTGTGCTGCAGAGCACGGTAGCGCTTTTTGCATAGCAGCGTGCGACTAAAAAAGGTTCACATTTCATATAATTTTGTCCCACTAGGGTCTTAAGGACCTTAAAATTCCAAAACAGTGAAATTTTGGCCATTTCAGTCAAAACTGAGCAGTTTTAAGAAATTCTAGGCATTCTGCAATTTCAGGAGCTGCAGCACGCTGAATCGCGCTGGAGCGCTTTTCGCGCAGTAAGGCGCAATCGCAATTTTCGCGCTGCAGTTCTCGGGAGCGCTTTTCGCACTGCAGCGCGCAGTATCGCTTTTCGTGCTCCAGTGCACGGCTAAAATAAGTTCAAATTTGTTATAATTCTATCCTAGTATGGTCTTAGGGACCTTAAAATACTAAAATCGTGAAATTTTGTGCATTTCAGTGAAAACTGGGCAATTTTTAAGAAATTCTAGGCATGTTGCAATTTCAAGCGCTGCAGCGTGCTGAATCGCGCTGGAGCGCTTTTTGCGTGGCAGCGCGCTGCTAAAATAGGTTCATATTTGATATAATTTTGTCCCTATATGGTCCTAGGGACCTTAAAATTCCAAAACTGTGAAATTTTGGCAATTTCATCCAAAACTGGATAGCTTTTAAGAAATTATAAGTATTTTGCAATTTCAAGCGCTATAGTGCACTAAATCGCCCTAGAGCGCTTTTTGCGCGGTAGTACGACGTAGCGCTTTTTGCGTGGCAGCGCGCGGCTAAAATAAGTTCACATTTGATATAATTCAGTCCCACTAGGGTCCAAGGGACCTTAAAATACCAAAACCGTGAAATTTTGGCCATTCAAGCCAAAACTAGGCAGTTTTTAAGAAATTCTAGGCATTTTGCAATTTCAGGCGCTACAGCGCGCTGAATCGCGCTGGAGCGCTTTTTGAGCGACGACTCACGGTACTGCTTTTTGCGCTATGGGGCACGGCTAAAATAAATTCACATTTGATATAATTCATACCCGCTATGGTACAGGGATATTAAAATACCAAAACCGTGAAGTTTTGGCCATTTCAGTAAAAATTGGGCAGTTTTTAAGAAATTCTAGGCATTTTGCAATTTCAGGTGATGCAGGGCGCTGAATCACGCTGGAGCACTTTTCGCGCGGTAGTGCTTTTCACGCTGCAGTGCTCGGTAGCGCTTTTCGCGCGGTAGCGCTTTTAGCACTATAGCGCTTTTCGCGCTAGAGCGCACAGCTACAATAGGTTCGCATTTGATATATTCAGTTTCACTAGAGTCCTACGGACCTTAAAATACCAAAACCATTAAGTTTTAGCCATTTTAGTCAAAACTCGGTAGTTTTTAATAAATTCTAGTCATTTTGCAATTTCAGGGGTTGCAGGGCGCTGAATCGCGCGGTAGCGCTTTTCGCGCGGCAGTGCACGGCTAAAATAGGTTCGCATTTGATATAATTCTGTCCCACTAGGGTCCTAGGCACCTTAAAATACCAAAACCATGAAGTTTTAACCATTTTAGCCAAAACTGGGCAGTTCTTAAGAAATCATAGTTATTTTGCAATTTTATGCTCGGCAGCACGCTGAATCTCGCTTGAGCGCTTTTTGCGCGGCAGAGCTTTTTGGCTGGAGTGCTCGGTAGTGCTTTTTGCGTGGCAGCCCACAGTATTGCTTATTGTGCTCTAGCGCGCGGCTAAAATAGGTTCACATTTGATATAATTCAGTCCCACTAGGGTCCTACGGACCTTAAAATACCAAAACCGTTAAGTTTTAGCCATTTCAGCCAAAACTCGGCAGTTTTTAAGAAATTCTAGTCATTTTGCAATTTCAGGCGCTGCAGCCCACTGAATCGCGCGGTAGCGCTTTTGGCGTGGTAGCACTTTTGGCGTGGTAGCGCGCAATTAAAATAGATTCACATTTGATATAATTCTGTGCCGCTAGGGTCCAAGGCATCTTAAAATACCAAAACAATGAAGTTTTAGCCATTTCATCCAAAACTACGGAGTTCTTAAAAAATTATATTCATTTTGCAATTTCAGGCGCTGCAGTGCGCTGAATCTCGCTGGATCGCTTTTCGAGCTGCAGCGCTCGGGAGCGCTTTTCGCCCTGTAGGGCGCAGTAGCGCTTTTTGAGCGGCAGCGCTTTTCACGCTCTGGCGCGCGGCTACAATATGTTTACATTTGATATAATTCAATCCCACTAGGGTCATACGGACCTTAAAATACAAAAACCGTGAAGTTTTAGCAATTTTAGTCAAAACTGGACAGTTTTTAAGAAATTCTAATCATTTTGCAATTTTAGGCGCTGCAGCACGCTGGATCGCGTGACAGTGCCTTTGGCGCTGCAGCGCTCGGTAGCGCCTTTTGCGCGGCAGCGCGCTGCTAGATAGGTTCACATTTGATATAATTCTATCCCACGAGGGTCCTTGGCAACTTAAAATACCAAAACCATGAAATTTTAGCCATTTAAGCCATAAATGGGCAGTTTATAAGAAATTCTATGCATTTTGCAATTTCGGGCGCTGTAAATTGCTGAATCGCGCTGGAGCGCTTTTCGCCCAGTAGCACTTTTCGGCGGCAGTGCGCGGTAGCTCTATTCGCACTGCAGAGCGCGGTAGCGCTTTTCGCAAAGCAGCGTGCGGTTAAAATAGGTTCACATTTGATATAATTCAGTCCCATAGGGTCCAAGGGACCTTAAAATACCAAAACCGTGAAATTCTGGCCATTCAAGGCAAAATTGGGCTGTTTTGGGAAATTCAAGGCATTTTGCAATTTCAGGCAACACAGCGCGCTGAATCGCGCAAGAACGCTTTTCGCGCGGCAGAGCGCGATAGCACTTTTCGTGCAGCAGTGCGCAATAGCGCTTTTCGCACGACAGCTCGCGGCTAAAACAAGTTCACAATTGATATAATTCTATCCCACTAGGGTTCAAGGGACCATAAAATACAAAAACTGTGAAATTTTGGCCATTTCAGCCAAAACTGGGCAGTTTTCAAGAAATTCTAGGCATTTTGCAATTTCAGGCGCTGCAGCGTGCTGAATCGTGCTGGAGTGCTCTTCGAGCGTCAGCGTGCGAGTGCGCTTTTCGCGTTGTAGTGCACGGTAGTGCTTTTTGTGCGGCAATGCGCGGCTAAAATAGGTTCACATTTGATATAATTCAGTCCCACTATGGTCCTAAGCACCATAAAATACTAAAATCGTGAAATTTTGGACATTCAAGCCAAAACTAGGCAGCTTTTAAGAAATTCTAGGCATTTTACAATTTCAGGCGCTGGAGCGCGCTGAATCGCGTTGGAGCGCTTTTCACACGGCAGCGCGCGGTAGCAATTTTCACGCTGCAGCGCCCGGTATCGCTTTACGGGCTCCCGCGCGCAGGTAAACTAGGTTCACATTTGATATAATTCAGTCTCGCTATGGTCCTATAGACCTTAAAATACCAAAATTGTTAAATTTTGGTCATGTCAGTCAAAACTAGACAGTTTTTAAGAAATTCTATGCATTTTGCAATTTCAGACGCTGCAGCGCGCTGAATCGTGCTGGAGCACTTTTTGCGCGGTAGTGCTTTTTACGCTGCAGCGCTTTTAGCGCGGGAGCCCTTTTCGCGTGGTAGTGCTTTTCGCGCAGCGGCGCGCGGTAGAATAGTACACATTTGAT